>JABMCL010000834.1:17500-20000 GCA_018857735.1 Alviniconcha marisindica | reverse complement strand
GCAACACAGCCAACACCTACACAGAATATTAATGACACTTTCAAAACTCACACAATATTACAAAACGGTAGCAACATCAATACTAGCACTAAAATTGACAGTAAGCACAGCTAGGTTAGTGAATGTCACAGGCAGGACAACCACTGGGCCATTTGGGTGAAACTATAAACCGAGGTTCCCCGCGGGTACACCGCATGCGAAAGGATCACACACGCACGTTAAAGATCCTGCAGTCCGTGTCAGAGTTCGGTGGATTGTGGAAGCACCCAAAACACCCAGCATGCACTACAAGCGTCAAGAGTCTTCATAGTGCTGAACACTACACGGAAGGAGAAAGAGCTGGTGTCCTTGACTCTGACTTCCCTTCTCATTCTCTTGCTGTGCGCGAAAGGCCCGGCGAGCTCGGGTCGGCCCCACTCGGCAAACCAATGCCGCGGCTTCACTCACAGACACAGAACAGCGTGTCTATGTCTGTGGGTTTCACTGAGCGCTCAAAAACAATTCCCATTTCCCGCGCCTATGAAACAGTTCTCATGCTGTTAAGTTAAAGATGTACATGGGAATTTTCCTGTGCAACTTCCATACACTGAAGACTTTTCTACCTTCCAACGTCTCCCCGTTTGGAATATTAGGATGGACAGGACAGGACCCTGGGGGATAGCTCCTTTCAATACATCGGACCTGTGATCGGGAACTTCAAGTCTTCTCTCTTCCTCTACCATCTGTCAGGTATTCGTCTTCATCCTCAAAACTCACTTTTCTCTTCTGCATACTGATCGGTCGTTTTCTCTCTTCTCATAAGTTCTACCAACCCGTCACAAGTAATGCATGTATCTGTAGTGTGTGTGTGTGTGTGTGTGTGTGTGTGTGTGTGTGTGTGTGTGTGTGTGTGTGTGTGTGTGTGTGTGTGTGTGTGAAAGAGAGAGAGAGAGTGAGCGCATCCTCATCTCTTTGGAAGCGCTATGGGCCCTTCAGTACAAGGTGGGGCGCCATAAATAATCTATTAATTCCGTTCCGACCCCTATTCAGCTTACTTCAGTGCTTGCTTGTTTGGGGTGTGTGTGTGTGTGTGTGTGTGTGTGTGTGTGTGTGTGTGTGTGTGTGAATGTGTGTGTGTGTGTGTGTGTGTGTGTGTGTGTGTGTGTGTGTGTGTGTGTGTGTGTGTGTGTGTGTTTGTAGTGTCACAGTGTAGTGTAGGTGTGTGTGTGTGGTGTGTGTGTGTGTGTGTGTGTGTGTGTGTGTGTGTGTGTGTGTGTATGGTGTGTAGTGAGTGCTTGCGTGCGTGCGTGTCCGCCACACTTTGGGCCCTCTCTTCCTCAGCACCGAGAGAGAGAGAGAGAGAGAGAGAGAGAGAGAGAGAGAGAGAGAGAGAGAGAGAGAGAGAGAAAGACAGAGAGAGAGAGAGAGAGAGAAAGAGAAAGAGAGAGAGAGAGAGAGAGCAGCGTGGCGAGCAGACGCCGAAGGGAATTAATTGGAATGCATCTCTGCAAAACAACCCCCGCCGTGCCGGCAATGCTAAAGGACTAGCACAGTTACGCGAGTTTGCCGGCTGAGTCACAGGGGAGGCAACTGGCTCCGAACTCGGCCACGAAGGCAGACGACCCATTGTTTCACTCATAAATGACGACACCTTGGGGCAACCCCCGCACAAAAATGGAGCAGAGCCATGCAATAACAAAATTTCAAAAATGTGAACCGGCTTGGCCTAGCGGTGAGGCGTGGTAAGCAGAAAGACCTAGGTTCGATTTTTTTTTTCTCTCTCTCTCTCTCTTACTTTGCCTTATTATTGCTCTGTTCGTATGATGTGATGTTTTAGACAGAAATTAGTTTTGTTTTAAGTCGTTTTTTCTCCAGCGTATTTAATGGAATTCTTGTTTGCTGTATTGAGTGTTGCTGTGTTTGTCATCAGGGACAGATTTGTAAAAAAAAAAAGCCGACACGTGCTTAAATCTGTATCCCTGTGTAATAAAGTATTATCTTCTCTTCTCTCTCTCTCTCTCTCTCTCTCTCTCTCTCTCTCTCTCTCTCTCTCTCCTCTCTCTCTCTCTCCAACTTGTGCTCGGTGGACAGTCTCGCGACTTTGTCTAAATAATTAATTAAACATTAAAACGGCTGTCATCGCTGCCCATCTTAATGCACGAGTCACTGTAGTGGTGGCAGCGTAGCGATAGGTATTGTCTCCCTCTTCCCCCACCTCCTGGGATCTCGGTCCCCGCCAGCAGCTCTTCACCGGAGACAACCCGGCATCAAACCAGTCTAGCCCAAACAATAAATAAAAAATGAACAGACGTTCAGGTGGTGAGGGTGAGGGTGAGCGGAAGGAGTGTGTCCTTTTGCGATGTGAACCTCCGTGTGGAAGGACCTCAGTGTGAGACCCGTCATAAGCTAACCGTCTTCGTGACCCCGCTCTTCAAGACGTACAGCTGCAGACTGTACAACCAGTGTCAGTGTCAGTGTATTCAAACGAACGCTACACAATACACTTTCCAAAGAAAACGGT
>JABMCL010000834.1:0-12500 GCA_018857735.1 Alviniconcha marisindica | reverse complement strand
AAGAAGACCAGGGAAGACGACGAAGATAAAGAGACGTGATGAGAAAGCAGGATCATGCGGATGTCAACGAAAGGGCAACAGAAGGACCAGGGGGACGACGACAAGAACGAGGAGGATGACGACGACGAACAGACATCGCATCAATAACAATAATAATGCTCGCTCCGTCACAGGAAATGAACGTCCCCAGTGTGACTGCGCTACTTAAAGATGCCAGCCCTATCAGCATACGCGGGTGAGCCGGTTTGGCCCAGCGGTAACGCGTTAGGCTGGTAAGAAGAGGTACTTCGGTTCGAATCCGCTTCGGCTCTCCTTTCTCTTCACAAGTTGTGGTCTATGGACACTGTCTTGTGACTTTGTCCCTCACAATTACCAACGGAGCATCCGCCATCTTGCCAACCGTGTCGGTAGCGGCGACGGACCGTGCAGCAGTGAGCGGTGAAGCGTGTCAGGGGCACAACGCTGACACCAGTGACAGTGACGGAACTGGTGTCGTGTGACGGAAGAAGCCACACACAAAAACATGTTGTGCTGCGGGCAACGCCATAAACACTCCCGTAATTATTACCACTCACCGGACGGCGGCTTCTAACGGTCCCCGCCTCCGTGGATGCAGAAATCAAGGTTTGGTCCTCTCTGCTGAGAACTGGGAGTTACTGAAAGGTTTGGTCCTCTTGCTGGGAGTTACTGAAAGGTTTGGTCCTCTTGCTGAGAACTGGGAGTTACTGAAAGGTTTGGTCCTCTCTGCTGAAAACTCGAGAGTTACTGAAAGGTTTGGTCCTCTTGCTGGGAGTTACTGAAAGGTTTGGTCCTCTCTGCTGAGAGTTACTGAAAGGTTTGGTCCTCTCTGCTGAGAATTGGGAGTTACTGAAAGGTTTGGTCCTCTCTGCTGAGAACTGGGAGTTACTGAAAGGTTTGGTCCTCTCTGCTGTGAAGTCGAGAGTTACTGAAAGGATCCCCCCCGCCCCCTCCTTGAAGCCGGAAGTACGTTAGAATATAGCTTTGTATGCCCCACCTGCTGCCCAAAGCCCTGCCGTTCTGATCCCTTCAACTTCATTGCTTCTTCTTCATCAAAGTTGCTTTACGTGAATTTCATTGCTGTCCAAATCCTGTTCAAATAATACCACCATGCGTGTCGTAAAAAGCGAATCAGACTTGACTAACCTTGGGATGTGGTTAACTTTGTTTCGCCCCGTTCCAAAGTCGGCGATGTATTCTCATTTCTATATATCAGTGTCTCAACTATTTCCGAGTTCTGAGGAAGCGTGAACTCACTGAGCTATATGCATACGTGTGTGTGTGTGTGGTGTTGTTGTTGTTTTTGCCGTTCTTGTTGTTGTTTTTAAAGTTGCGTTTAATACGTTTTTCAATCTGTGTTTGGTCTGCTTTGTACTGATACCCTCTACCCGTTGGACAAGCCGCGTATCGAGAAGGCCAGTTCCTTTAAATTAAAAGCCAAACACGAGACCTGTGAACAGCCCATGGGTTTTGTCCTGACCTCCTCTACCCGTTGGACAAGCCACGCATGGAGAGGGCTCGTTCCTTTAACAGCCAGCACACGGAGACCTGTTGACAGGAACAACTTGCACCTCTACGCCTACAGCTTGCTCGTTCACTGTGTCAACAAGCCGAGAATTCTAATAAGGCCGCTGTCACAGACATCCCCGTAGATCGGAATGAATGAGTCAGTGTGTCGGTGGGTAAGTGACACAAATGGACGGGAAACTGTAATATAAAAAAAGACTGGGGCAATGGCTGTGCGGGAAACCCGAAAACGCTCCTAAGCCAACAGCTTACTGCTAGTATCCTAGCCTAGTGTAGTGGACAGAGGAGCAACCAACGACGGCATTAGCCACCCTACGACACGGGGGGACCGAGGCAGTAGTTCACGGGTGGTCACACAGACACTGATCAATGGCACATTTCAGCCCCCACCCCCACCCCCCCCCCCCCCCCCCCCCGCCCCTTCCGTGTTGTGTGACCCCAAGACAGCTGAGCTCTTGCCCTTCCTGAGGTCATGGCCAGTCGGTCATCACGCTATTAACTTGGAACAGCACAGCTTCTGTCAAATGAAAGCGATAGGGTCCCACCCCGACCCCTCTGTAAAATGAAAGCGATAGGGTCCCACCCCGACCCCTCTGTAAAATGAAAGCGATAGGGACCCACCCCGACCCCTCTGTAAAATGAAAGGGATAGGGTCCCACCCTGACCCCTCTCCCCAATTATAACAACATTAACAATAATTAAAGTACTTTATAAACCGCAAAATCTTGTCCGCTGAGACACACACACACACGCAGGCACACAACATTACGCCACAGCATAACAATTTCTCTCTCTCTCTCTCTCTCTCTCTCTCTCTCTCTCTCTCTCTCTCTCTCTCTCTCTCTCTCTCAGATTTGTGACGGTGCCAGGATGCGGGAAAACATCCCAAATGTTCCGATCTCGACTGCAGAGCTTGCCTAATGGACGCTGGCCACGTGCACATCTCTGCCAATCAGAGCCATGGATTAACCGTAAACCGCCCTAAGTGAGTTCTAATGAATACGTTTTCCACTCCGATACGCATATCAGCGATATGCATTCATGGGCCAAGCCAATCAATGCTTCGGGTTTATCTGCGATCTCGGACTTTGTGTGGAGCACAGCTAGTCACATTTTAGGTCTCTCCTGACAATAATGAGCTAGACAGGGGAAGAAAAGAAAGGAAGTCCTGTCCAGTGATCGACTCGGCTGAGGCCAATGGACGGTGGAAATATTTCAGCACAATGACATGGCCATGATGAACTTCTGAAGAACATCCTCCTTCTCAATGCTCCTCTGTGTGCACTGTTAGCGGGCGTAGGTGGAATATATGCGTGAGAGAGAGAGAGAGAGAGAGAGAGAGAGAGAGAGAGAGAGAGAGAGAGAGAAGAGAGAGAGAGACAAACAACGAGAGAGAAAGACAGGAATAAAAAGACGGCGAGAGATCAGCAGAGATGAGCGAAGACAGATACACGAACTCTTGAGACGAGCGACTCGTTAGACCAATCAAAATGTCTGTCCCACAACCCCATAACAAATGAGAAGCCCGGAAATCGGAAGGGGGGAAGGGAGACAACTGACCTCCACAAGGCAGAACTGCTCCGGGTCCTCCTTCTCCAGGCTGTACTTCTCCATGGCCTCCTTGATGACCGCGCCCGTTGTGTCCGCCGTCGACAACAGCAGCGTCTTGTACGGCACGTCGGGCTGCAACGACTCGCCATAGATCTTCAGAGTGCCGCCTGACAAAAACACAGAGAAGGACAACGCCATTATAGGAAGGGTCAAATAAATCATATAAAAAATTAAGTACACTTCACAGTATAACCCTGACTTGTCTGCACAGAGTGGTCGGGAGGAGTATGGGGGTGGGGGGCGGGTGGGGGGGGGGTAAGGGGGGGGGGGGTAAACCACGAAGGTGATAACAGAGCTCAGGTGCTGTGTGAAAGTCGAGGTGGCCGTCCTGGGCTCCCCGTCCCTAATAAGCCTTCTGGTTTCTGCGGACGTAAAGCAACACTGAAACGAAAAGAAGGTGATAACAGGACGAAGCACAAGTCATCACATCACAGGATAAAAGTCTAACCGAAACACAACTCATCACAGGTAAAGGCGTGATTGAAGGCTGTGAAGCCACTGCCTTCATGCCTGACGAGATTTGTGGTGAACACGGACGCCGTATGCGCTGGAATGGCAGAAAACTGAAGGCCCTTCAGAATTGCTGGCAGCAGGCAAAGGCTATATTCTGAACTACTCCAGCCTTATAAGAGACAACCTTTCATAGCTCCGGTAAACCGCAGGGAGCTGGGGCCAAAACATCGGGTGATGGAACGTGGGGGGGGGGGGGGGGGGGGGGAGAGACTAACAGAGAGAGAAACAGGGGAAGAGATAGAGAGTAATAGGGGCAGAGAGGAAGAGACACACACACACACACACACACACACACACACACACACACACACACACACACACACACACACACACAAAGGTGGGGGAGGGGGAGGAGAGAGAAAGAGAGTATGCCAACACAAAACGCTACAACTGTCGTCGCCACACTAACAACTGGAACAGCGATGCGAGGAATTTCGCCGTTTCATTTTCGTTATTGACGGGATGTGTGAAGGTCATCAGACAGACCCACACCTTTGGGAGGGAATCTATAGATAAAAAATATAAAAAATATAAAATTAGGCTTATAGCCACGATGTCTGACCACCACACTGCTTTGCCTTACCACTCAGCAGGCGCGCTGTCTTCACATAGGTATATATATATATATAAAACAGCAAACACCAGAAAATAAAGAGGAAAAATTACTGCTTCCACACTTCTGTTGTCCTTTTAGCTTTATTTGAGACGGAGAAAGCCGTTTGTGGCGAAACTGTTTACTTCTCGTTTGTCACCTTTCTTTGGGAATTTGTTGTGTTTGCGTGTGATGTATGTGTGTTGAGTGGGAGGATTCGTGCGTGCGTGCGTGTGTGTGTGAGAGAGAGAGAGAGAGAGAGAGAGAGAGAGAGAGAGAGAGAGAGAGAGAGAGAGTTGATTAATTTCTTCTTCTCCGTAGTGTTTCCAGTACCAATAGACAAACAAGCACAATGGGATGGGTGGTGTGCACAAAGGCCAGAGGCACACGGACAGGTCGCGTTTCAAAAAGACTGACTGAAAGGGTGAGAGAAATGTCACAGCCATTTCTAGGTTGTTGACTACATTCCAGGCACGTGTCAAAATAGGTGAAACCCATTAAGGCCGTTTTTTTCCCTCGAGCAGATAATACCATTCTCATCCCGCTGACGTATTGTTGCGTGAATGTACGCGTGTGTGTGTGTGTGTGTGTGTGTGTGTGTGTGTGTGCGTGCGTGCGTGCGTGCGTGCGTGCGTGCGTGCGTGCGTGCGTGCGTGCGTGCGTGCGTGCCGCGCGCGTCAGACAGACAGACAAAGTTTGTGAGTGCGTGTGTGCGTAGGTGTGCGCGCACATGCGAGAGACCGTGCGTGCGTGCGTGCGTGCGTGCGCGCGCGAGAGAGAGTCAGACAGAGTTTGTGAGTTTTGTGAGTGCGTGCGTGCGTGCGTGCGTGCGCAGGTGTGCGCGCACATGCGAGAGACCGAGGGCATCAGCACGTGAAAAATGATGTAATTATTTGAGTACTTAGTCAAAACTGTATACCGGAGCATCGACACGATTCCATTCTGTCTGCAGCTACCAACTACATCCGGCAGTTAAGTATTCACCAGCAACGTAGGCTGCTAGGTGGGCCACCACCAAACCAACCGTCAGGCCGTACGCTCAGCGCCACCCCAGCTTTTGACACTGACTTGCAAATAGTTAATGTCAGCGCCTTGACACTGACTTGCAAATAGTTAATGTCAGCGCCACCCCAGCTTTTGACACTGACTTGCAAATAGTTAATGTCAGCGCCTTGACACTGACTTGCAAATAGTTAATGTCAGCGCCACCCCAGCTTTTGACACTGACTTGCAAATAGTTAATGTCAGCGCCACCCCAGCTTTTGACACTGACTTGCAAGTAGTTAATGTCAGCGCCACCCCAGCTTTTGACACTGACTTGCAAGTAGTTAATGTCAGCGCCACCCCAGCTTTTGACACTGACTTGCAAGTAGTTAATGTCAGCGCCACCACAGCTTTTGACACTGACTTGAAAAGTAGTTAATGTCAGTGTCACCACAGCTTTTGACACTGACTTGCAAATATTTAATGTCAGTGTCACCACAGCTTTTAACAGTGACTTGCAAATATTTAATGTCAGTGTCAGCCGATACTTTTAACAGTGACTTGCAAATATTTAATGTCAGTGTCAGCCGATACTTTTGACAATGACATGCAAATATTTAATGTCAGTGTCAGCCGATACTTTTGACACTGACTTGCAAATATTTAATGTCAAATGCAAATATTTAATGTCAATGTCAGCAGATACTTTTGACAGTGACTTGCAAATATTTAATGTCAGTGTCAGCAGATACTTTTAACCCTTGCATTGTTGCAAATGTTTAATGTCAGCGTCACCGATGCTCTTAACACTTGCATTGTTGCAAATATTTAACGTCAGCGCCAGCCGATGCTCTTAACACTTGCATTGTTGCAAATGTTTAATGTCAGCGTCACCGATGCTCTTAACACTTGCATTGTTGCAAATATTTAACGTCAACGTCAGCCGATGCTCTTAACACTTGCATTGTTGCAAATATTTAACGTCAACGTCAGCCGATGCTCTTAACACTTGCATTGTTGCAAATTTTTAAACCCGTCAGCGTCAGCCGATGTTCTTAACACTTGCATTGTTGCAAATATTTAACGTCAACGTCAGCCGATGTTCTTAACACTTGCACTGTTGCAAATATTTAACGTCACCGTCAGCCGATGTTCTTAACACTTGCATTGTTGCAAATATTCAACGTCACCGTCAGCCGATGCTCTTAACACTTGCATTGTTGGAAATATTTAACGTCAGCGTCAGCCGGGTCCCACACTGGGACATGTCACTCATTTGACAGGACCGGCAGTTGCCGTGACACCGGTTCAAAGTGCCAGCTCAGGCGGAAATTTATGAACGTCTTTCAGAGCAGTTGGCTGATAAAGTCACGTGTTTGCATGAATGAAACACGCCGACAGAAGCCACGCTGGAAGTGACGAAACTATCCTAGCCCACAGATATAATGTCCGTGTCCTTGTCGTAAAAATTGATAGCTCAGGAGCTGTGTGAGAGTCGAGGTGGCCGTCCTGGGCTGTCCGTCCTAACGAGCCTTCTGGCTTCCGTGGACGTAAAGCTATATTGAACCATGCTTCGGTAGTGGTCACAGCTTGTCCCTAATATGTCAACTGATATCTGAGGACATTAAGCATCACTTCATCATCATCATCATATCGTAAAAAGCTTACTTTATAGATTGTCCCTAATAGGCTTTTAGCATCTGAGGACATTAAACAAAAAGAACGAACGAACGATCGTAAACAGCAGAGCTCAGGAGCTGTGTGAAAGTCGAGGTGGCCGTCCTGGGCTCCCGTCCCTAATAAGCCTACGGTTTCTGTGGGCGTAAACCAACCAACCGTAAACAGCAGTACCTTGCTGGCATAGACAGCACTAACTGCAAACTGTCCTCACACTTTACAGTATGTAAACATGGTGCTTAACGTCCACAGAAATCATAAGGGTTATTAGGGACGGGGAGAATAATAATAACAATAATAATAATAATGATAGCCAATCAGAAAAATAGCTACATTTTGCCGTTGAGCGCACCGACCGCACAGACTGACAGTCCAGCAACACACACACACACACACACACACACACACACACACACACACACACACACACACACACACACACACACACACACACACACACTTGCCAAACTGTGACTTACTCCTGTCGCACATTTTTTCACCATGTGCTGAGAACATTTGAACATGTTTTTTCTTCCTAGCATTTATCAAGCACAGACAACTTTTACGTAATGCGTCTGACGTCAAGTTCCCTTTGAATTCGCGTCAGACACGAGAGGAAACAAAAATAATGACTAATTCATATGATGCACGGGCAGCGCTTTTCTGGACGCAATCCAAGTTCTGTACTCTGAGCTCGGACATGAAGTCAGACGTGAGACCGTACGGACTATTAGGGACGGGGTGCCCAGGACGTCCACCTCCACTTTCATACAGCTCCTGAGCTCCCAAAAGACGGTGTCCATAAACCACAACGTTTGAAGAGAAAAGACAGCCGAAGCAGTATCGAACTGACGACGTCTACTGCTTATTAACAGCCTGACGCCTAACCGCTGAGCCACACCGGCCTACAGGGTAGGACCACGGAGCTCAAAACGGGGGGAAATACATGAGAAAAACGGGTAAGGGGTCGGCGGTAGAGTCGGCAGCGACGGGTCACGGTCACTTGCTGCCCAGCCATCCCTATCGCCCCACCACTCTCCCAGAGGAGTTTGTACCTCTGCAGTCTCTGGCAGCGGGTTTCCGTCACTTCAAGCGTCCAACCACCCACGCAAGCAACAGGAAAAGGTAGGTATAGCCTGTCGCACTGTCCCCTGCAAGGGCCAGTCTTCGCCAAATTCGTGCGCTGCTGCGATTGGCTGAACACATAGCTAAAGACGTCTGTGGAAGAAATAATGTTCAAACCATGCAGATGTATTTTCAATCCCAATTTCCTGCATTTGTTTTAAATCATTATTTCTTTAATCCGAGGACGCATGATGGTAGGTCCCCTCTGCTGACAATCCAGAACTACCAAAGCTGTGGTCCCTCTTTTACGTCTGGACTAGGTCAGAATGTAGCTTTACGTGCTTCACCTGCTGCCAGGAATTCTACTCTTCTAACGTCTGCTTTTGCACTTCACGTTTTCCCAATCCTCTGTGAAGAGCGGCGTAAACAGCGAACAAGATCAGTTAGACCGTTAGTTCCATTTTGATCAGGAGGGCTATTTTGTTTCGGCCTGTTGGCGGTTCACCGGCAGGGCGTCCAGTGTGAAGAGTCAATCAGCTGTGTCGGCTGATCTGCCATCGCACTAGACGTTAGTAATAACCCCCCCCCCAAATGTCAGACTACCCGCTACTCCAACAAATGGGCGTGTGGGTGAGAGGGAGGGGAGGGGTAGGGGGCGAGGAGGGGAAGGGAGGGAGGAAGGGGGCGCGGCACACTCTCCAAACCTCGGTTTCCGGCCCCCTTCCCCCAAAGTGGTTGTAGAAAGGACAACGTCAAAAACTGACGCTTGGACTCAGCGAGGGCTCGGTGCATGCCTGGGTTCTAACAGTAGTGACGGCCAGTTGGACAGGTTACGGGAAAGGGCAGAGGTCAGGCACACACAGTGGGCGGACCTCCAGAGGCGGAACAGAAGACTCTTGAGCCCTGGGCGGCAATGTCGATGTTCCTTTGAGGTTGGAGGGCCATCTTTTCAGTACAAATGGACCCGGTCTGAAGTGGTGTTTATCCCCCCACCCCGGCCTGAAAATCATCTGAAAGTTCTGTTTGTTCGCCAGCTCTGGTCTATTTATATAAGAAGAAGGAGCAGAACGGGAACTGTTGATAAATTCCACACCAGTTCGTTCACAGTACACGGAGGCGAGCACAGTGGGGTGCTAGTTTTGACTTGGCAATTGTAATCAGTGGAAACAACTGACGCACTTTGTTTAGTTTTTGCTGAAATGTTAATATAATACATACATACATCATAATTTATAGCAGGGCCAATGAACCATTATCATCTCCCAGACTAGGCGGAAGAAACCGAGCGTGCCGGAGACTGGCTACACTCAGCCCTTGTCAGACAGGTCGCCGGGAACTTCACACACCCCCGACACCGCCCTGATACCAAACCACAGGTGCCGCCCTGATACTATACCACAGGTACCGCCCTGATACTATACCACAGGTACCGCCCTGATACTATACCACAGGTGCCGCCCTGATACTAAACGACAGGTACCGCCCTGATACTATACCACAGGTACCGCCCTGATACTATACCACAGGTACCGCCCTGATACTATACCACAGGTACCGCCCTGATACTAAACGACAGGTACCGCCCTGATACTATACCACAGGTACCGCCCTGATACTATACCGCCCTGATACTATACCACAGGTACCGCCCTGATACTATACCACAGGTACCGCCCTGATACTAAACGACAGGTGCCGCCCTGATAACGACAGGTAACAGAAAACAACGGGAGTCGACACGGACCATCTGTTCGATGTACTCAAGGTGCTACAACAGTGAAGAGTGGAGAACACACTGCACAGTGAGCCGGTTTGGCCTAGCGGTAAGGCTGGTAAGCAGACAGACCTCGGTTCGAATCCGCTTCAGCTCTCCTTTCTCTTCAAAAGTTGTGGTCTGTGGACACTGTCTTGTGACTTTGTCACTCACAATTATGAAACATTAAAATGGCTCTCATCGCTGCCCACCTTAATGCAGGAGTCATTCTGGTGGTGACAGTGTAGCGATAGGTGTGTAGCGATAATCTACCCCCCCCCCCCCCAATCTCCCCGTCCCTAATAAGCCTCACGGTTTCTGTGGACGTTAAGCACCATGTTTACTTATGACTTGTTTGTCGCCTGTCTCCAAGAAGGGGGAAGGAGGGGGGCCACAAGAAACAAGCGCTAGGGAGTCTGGCGACGTGTTTATCATCACTTAAGTCTGTGAGCCGCTCACCATCACACCGACCCTCCTTTGTCTCAGCACCCACTCACCCTCCTCACTCCACATCTCGCCTCCACATTCACCTAAAGCCCCTACCTACCCGGCTATGTCAAAGCTGCAGATAGATTAGATTTTTAACGCCCAGTCAACCATAACATTTTATATCAGGGCGAGTCAAAGCTGCTGGTTAAATCTTAAATACCATGGGACCCACCGCAAAAGACAGTGTTCTGTACAAGTGTCTAGTTGCTGTCACTCGTCTTCCACAGTAAGTGCAGTTAAATGGACCAGGTTTCCCAAAATGAAAGGACACAGGAAGGAATCATTTTTCCACAATTAAACAGCTAAATAAGCATCTATAATTCTTAAAATCAAAACCCACTTTTTTTCTTTTCCTTTTTTAGGAAGATTAAAAAGGGCAAATCCGCAACGGCAGGCAAAACCACGTCCGCCATTTAGGAGCAGCAAAAGAAGATTTTTTATGGGAACCACTTCAGTGGAGGGTGGGTTGTTTTCAGGACAGGGAGAGCATAAAGCCGCTGCTTAACTGGGCCAATGTTTGTTCGCCGAACATACTTCCGACAGTTCGGCGAACTATGATTCGTTTCTTAATTGAACCTTTACTTCGCCGAACATGGTTCGGACAGTCCAAACTTTACTTCGTTCTCAACTGGCTGGTAATGAGATGCAAGCTTCGGCCCGAACTTGCGGCAGACGCGCAGCAGACAGCATGATCGAAAATGTAGGCTAAAGTCAATATACTTTCATCATCCCTCACAGGGTAATTCAACTAGCTACTATCTCATTCTGGGTCTCCGACACAAGGCTGCGCCTCCCACAAGTCAACAAATAAACAAATTCCCTCCGAAGCGAGTGAAGAACCTAGCGACACCGTCATCCATTTTTATTTTTATTTTTCTTCATCCACAGGAGAGCTCTGCTCTCAGCCAATCAGAGACAATGATCGTCGAATAGGGCGAATGTTCCCAGAACATGTTGAGCGAAGCTTTTTGGACCCGAATACTTCCAACTAGGTTCGCGAAGAAACATTCGCCCAATTAAGAACGGGCGTAAGACGCGATACGCAATAAAATGTGTGCCTGCAGGGGCCACAGTGAAAGCAGCTACGGAGGGCTCTGTAGACCTGCCTCGCACACCGGCCGTGTGTACCCCGGGTTTCTATACAGGGGTCACTGTTTACCCACGTAATGCTCAGGTGCAAAGGAAACACCGGTGTGAAGAGGTGACTGCACCTTTGCACTTTCATTCCAGGAGTCACTTGCACACCAGGCAAGGTAGAATAGAGCCCCCCCCCCCCCCCCCCCTCGTCCTAATTCAAGGACAAGACGTTGCTAGCTGCACATGCCAATTTGCTCGTGGTAGCTGTGTTCTAAGTGACAAAGTTCAGCTCTCTCTCTCTCTCTCTCTCTCTCTCTCTTCTCTCTCTCTCTCTCTCTCTGGTTCATTCTTACGACTGTTTCTTTCTACTAGTTTGTAAGTTGCGATAATGTACACAGCGCCGTGAGCTCGTGTTGTTTTTCACGGGGTATACCGCAATAAGAATTTCTCTCTCTCTCTCTCTCTCTCTCTCTCTCTCTCTCTCTCTCTCTCTCTCTCTCTCTCATAATATTTAACTGTGAATGTCTTGGTTATTAGTAGTACTGTAGCAACGGCAGATATGTGAGTCGGCCTTTGTGCTAATATCTTCACCGTTGAGAAATCAAAGTTCAATCAATCAATCAATCTCTCTCTCTCTCTCTCTCTCTCTCTCTCTCTCTCTCTCTCTCTCTCTCTCTCTCTCTCTAAGCTAAGACTATCTGATAGAACAGCGATAGGATGTGACGAGGGGCTGACTATCTGGTGCACGTGTTTCTACCCGTCAACACGAGAGAGAACAATGCTGATCCGCTGCGCCTACACCCGTCCTGCTGACGTACCTGCAGACCTCGGTCTGCGGCGTGTACCTGGGCGGCACGTCTGATTGATGTCTGCCTGCTGCTACCCTCCGGCTTTTACCGTACGAAGCACGGACAGGCTGCAGCGTCTGTGCGCCGGTTTGGCCCAGCGGTAAGGCGTTAGGCTGGTACAGTGGTCAGCAGAAGGGCCTCGGCTCGAATCCGCTTCGGCTCTTCCTTCTCTTCAAATTTAGGCTGTGGTTTGTGGACACTGTCTTGCGACTCTGTCCTTCACAACTAATGAAACGTTAATCTAAAATGGCTCTCGTCGCTGCCCATCGTAACGCAGGAGTCATTCCGGTGGTGACAGTGTAAAGTAAACGTGGTGCTTAACGTCCACAGAAACCGTACGGCTTAT
>JABMCL010002191.1:0-12435 GCA_018857735.1 Alviniconcha marisindica | reverse complement strand
GTGAGAGCCCATCTTTATGGCCATACTTTTCCATCCCCATTGTTAAAAAAAAAAAAAAAAAGTACTTTTATCATGCGCTCATCAACGCTCACATGATACACTATGATATTAACCTACACATGATATTCTATATGTTCAGTCTCGCAACTCAGTCTTGGGCTCCCACGACACAGTCAAGCAGCCCTTTATCTCGTGCCCAGGGGTAGGTGGTAGGTAGTGTTGCTTAATGTGTCCTCGGTGTCGTTGACATATTGGGAAAGCTGAGCCCAATGGGCAGGGTTAATATAGCTTTACGTCCAGGGAAAAACCAAAAGGGTCGTTGGGAGGAAGCCCGCCCCACCCGATCTATACAGCTCCGAACAAGGGGGGCCCCAAATATTTTTGCAGCCCCGGGAGTCAGGAAAAGGGGGACAAGGGACCAATCCCGAAGACGGTAAATATTCTTACGTCCACAAAAACCAGAAGGCTCGTTAGGACGGCAGCCCAGGAGGCCACCTCGACTCAAAAGCCCCGGCCCCTTAAACCCGAGTGTGTGACTCACGAGTGTAAGAAGTTATATAGTTGCTCACGGGACGTTACCCCGGGAAACACAGAGGACAGAGAGAGGAGGGGAGAGAGGGGAGGGGGAGAAGAGAGGAGAGAGAGCGAGAGGGGAGAATTTGTTTTAACGTCCACGGAGAAAAAAAGTAACCTTTGGGTTAACCCCAAGCCATGAGCTTAAGTGGGGGAAGGGGGGGAAGGGGGGGGAGATAAGAGGGAGATTATATACCTTGTACCCTGTCACCACCCAAAATTGCTTGACAAAGGACGGGGAGCCCTTTTTGTTTTAATTTTGGGGGGACAAAAATCACAAAAGTTCCACAGACCAAACTTTGAAGAAAAAAGGGTAGCCAAAAAGGGTTAAAAAGAGGTCCCTCTTTACCCCCTAACGCCTTACCCAAAAAGGCTCACGGCAGCATTTAGCTGGCCAACCCCCACAGGTCCCTGGAGCCGGGCCTGACCGGTCTGGACGCCGCTACCAGAAACTCGACAAGATGGAATTTCCGGCAACATGTACAACAATCAGATCCTTCCTGAGCGACAGATCGATGCGGTCAGGGGAAGGGAGCCACGTCGACCACCAAAAGTAAGATGGGCGTTCCTCAGGGATCAGTGATCGCCCCCGTTGTTCAACATCATGGTCCACGACGTGGACACAGCAGTAAAGGGGAAAAAGGTAGTGCTGACCATGTATGCCCGACGACTTGGCGAATGGACGGACACCCATATCAGACGTTCCACACAAACAGCTCGTGTGTAAACACAGCATGAAACTGTTCCAGGAAGCTGTGGGGGGGTTCCACTTTATGAAGTAAATGGATTCGCTCTTTTTCCCAGAAAACAGTTTTTCCCCCTTTTGCAAAAACCCTCTAGAACACGGAGGTAAGTCAGGGTGAACGGGCGGGCATTTTTGGCATCGAAAGAATTTTCCCGGGTGTACACTTCACTCGTTTGGGGGCGTACGAACCCAGCAGGTCGCGCACAACGCGGGGAAACGCCCCCCGACCCCCTCAACGTGATCAAGGTGCTATCTGCTCAGCCCGGGGCCCAAACCACCCCCAAGACCCTTAACGGGGCCCCGGGGCCCCTTTCACGCCTGTCGCGGCCCGGGAAACCAAACCCCAATTCCAAGCCCCCCCGTCTCACCGTTGGGGTTTGGGCGGTTCCCTCCCCCGGGCTGCCGCAGTCCGTGCCACAGTGCCTGGTGTACAGAGGGCCGGGCCCCCCCCGTTCCGTCGCCACATCCAGCCCATCTGTAGTAAGTATGTTTTTAGATGCCAGACTGTCGACAACTCCCCCGTCGACGAGATAACTACCCCCTTTCCAAACCCCCTCCCAACCCAGCCCCACCCCTCCATCTGTGCCCCGGTCCGCCCCGGCCCGGGAGCGGGGGACGGGATTTGTTGAGGTGGGACGAGGCCGATGCATCCCTATCCCCCTTGGCTCCGGGAACGAGCGCACGTTGAGGTGGACAGGGAAAGGGGCTGAAGAAGGACCAGAATCCACTCGTTCTAGCAGTCACAGCTAGGCTATGCCGGGAAAGGGAAAGTACCAACACCACCTGAAGATCTTCACTGATGGTTCTGTGATGGAGGAGGGGCGCTGGCTTTGTGATCCCAGAGTTCAAAAACCCCACACACTCCTATTCACTACCCGCAGTGTCGGTTTCACCGCTGAGCTGTTGGCTATCTCCATAGCCCTGCAACACATAAAGCGTAAAACCAGTCACCCCCTTTCCCCATCGTTATCTGAGCGACTGGCGGCGCTGGCAGCCATCAAGCCCGGGCTCTCAAAACGCAGGGGAATTTTGCGTGAAATCGCGACAACCCCCCATCAGCTGATCCCCCGCGGTACGGAAGTTCCTTTCAGTGGGCCCAAACGCACTTTTCTGCCTCTCTGGAAACGAGAAGGCGGATAGACAGCAAAAAGGGGAGCCAAGGGAGTTGACTCCTCGACAGTGACGATGAAAATCCCCCGACGTTTTTCGGGGAAAACGGGTGGGCCGTTGGGGGGAAAATTCCCCTTTGGCCCCGGGCCTGGGACATAACCCTTGGGGAAGGGTTTTTCCCTGGAGAGCCGACCTACATAGCTCGCCCTGCATCGTCTGCACGTGGGCGTCTGGAGGTGCATGTGCGTACCGACGAAGTGTGAGTGTGAAATGAGCGTCTCGTTTCACCACGTGATGTTCTCCTGCACCTCAAGTTCGACCATTTTCCCGCCTCTGACTGGGAAACTACGCAGCGTTGGGGGCTGCCCCTTGTACAAAAAGCCTGGCAGTGTGCGATCAGCGTGAAGGATGGAGCCCCTTACGGGCTGCAGCCAGACTGGTCTACACCTGTCCACTGGGAGCCTACCTGTAGTATGTTGGGGCCACCGGCTACGTTTAACGCTTTCCCCCAGCTCGGGTTAATCCCGGCGGGGAGGAAGGGGCGAACCCTCCCCGGTTTCCCCCACCCAGTTTCTGGTCTGCTGGGGCCTTTTAGCACCCCCACAAATGTTGCTTGCATACCCAAGTGTTTTTAGCCGCCTGACTACAGGCCCCGATTTTACTACAAAATTTGGGGAACCAATTTTTGTGGCTTGACGTTTTAACTTTAAAAACTTTTGTGCCGATTTTTTACATATTAAGTTTGGGGCAGCCCACCGACAAACCTTGCAAGGTTTTTTATCCTAGCCCAGTTTTTTAAATGTAAATAGTGGGACGATCTTTTTTAAACCCGGGCCCCCTGCTGCCCAGTTCTACGAGGAATCCCCCAGTACAGCCAAGACGACCCAGCACCCTGACCCCAGTATTGATCCGCAGGTGGACACATCTCATCTCTCCCCTCACCCCTCATTCCCCCTTTGTTCCAGCGACCTCATATCCCGATCCAAATATTGATCCGCAGTGGACCAGCCTCGTCCCCCCCCCCGTCTCCCCATGACTAACTATGATATATCCAAGTCAAGCTTATTTTATAGATTGTCCCTAATATGCTTTTAGCATCTGAGGACATTAAAAAAAAAATCAACAACAAACAATGTGATTTGCTCTGTTCAGAGTGGGGAGAGTCGAGGTGGCCGTCCTGAGCTGTCCGTCCTAAAGCCTTCTGGTTTCCGTGGACGTAAAGAATTATTGAACCGTGCTTCGGCATTGGTCACAACTTGTCCCTAATATGTCAACTGACATCTGGGGACATTAAGCAACACATCACACACAAAGCGTTTGCATGGTTCAGGAGCGTGTGAGAGTCGAGGTGGACGTCTGACTGTGCCTACGAGCCTCTGGTTTCCGTGGACGTAAAGATTTATTGCACCGTGCTTCGGCATTGGTCACAACTTGTCCCTAATATGTCAACTGACATCTGAGGACATAAAGCATCACTTCATCATCATCATCATCATCATCATGCTGATTTGCCTACCGCGAGGCTCGAACATTAATATCTCTTCGAATGCGTCAGTGCCGTGTGTGTTGTGAGCCGGCCGGTTTGGCCAAGCGGTAAGGCGTTAGGCTGGTAAGCAGAAGGGCCTCGGCTCGATTCCGGCTTCGGCTCTCCTCAGTTTCTCTTGAAAAGTTGTGGTTTGTGGACACCGTCTCGTGACTTTGTCCCTCACAGTTAATAAAACATTCAAATGGCTCTCATCGCTGCCCATCTTAATCAGTGCAGGAGCCATTCGGGTGGTGACAGTGTAGCGATAGGTATATAATCTCCCTCTTCCCCCAGAGTCCATTCGCCCATCCCTAATAAGGCTAATGGTTTCTGTGGACGTAAAGCGCCATGAAAGAAGAAGTCAGTGTGTGTCTAGCGCAAAAGCCGCGACACAGAAGGGGGTGGGGTGGGGTGGGGGCGAGGGTTGGGGTAAGACTGACCATGGAGCAGGCAATGTCACGCGGCAAAACCGTGCTCCACAAATTTGAAAATAAAGGAGAGCTGAAGCGGAACCAAACTGAAGACCTAGTGCTTTAACACTGGGCCACAAAGGCTCAGGCACTAGAGGTCCGAACCATCCAACAGCCATCGCTCATCTAGTCAGTAGGCCTATCATATACCGGGTGCGACGGAGTCCGGTTACCAAGCAACGGTGCCAGTGTGGGTGTCTATCTCTGGCATCTTCCCTGCCGTGGAAATGGAAAACCAGACAGCGTTTCAAAGCAAAAATAACAGTGACGGGGCTCGGGGCAGATGCACAATACTTTACTCTCAGCCGCATTCAGTAGAATAACATCATCCACGCTGACTGGCGAAAGAGAAGTCAGACTGCCATACCGTTTACATCAAAACTACGTACACGGGTTTCTTCGTCTTCTCCCCTTGTAATCTTCATGGTCTTCTGCTGCTACCGAAGCTTTCTTTGTGATTAGAAGCTGAGTCAAAGGGTAAACAGTTTCTGCACGCCATCTGATAGGGTGAATTTCTTTATTCTTTTTGAAAGACTTGACCTTTTGAGAGAGAGAGACAGACACAGAGATAGAGAGCGTGTGTGTGTTTCAGGAAGGGAGTGTGGAAGTTTGTTGCAGCACAATTTGTGACCTCGTAAATTGTGCCCGGGCAACAAAATCGTGCAAAGCAGATGTGCTTCCCCTCCCCCCGCTCTTTTTGTTTTTGTTTGTCGTTGCTGTTATTTTTGTGCACAAGACCTCAACAGGGTGACTGTTGTACCAGGGTACACTAATGCAGTAAGCAGCAACAAGCCTGGATGTTCTTTTCATTTCCCCAAATCTCCATTCTGCTATTATCTCACTTTTAAATGGTAGTAATTTGACCCAAACACTTGGATCAAACCTTCGCAAAACAGCACACTTATATACCCACACAAACACACACTCACAAACTCACACTGTCACTTCAAATGAATTCAGGAAATTTCCATAAATTTGGGCAAGGTTTATTTATTGACGTTTTAGAAAAAATAAAACCATCAAATAAACTTGTATAAAAATTAATTAATCAAAATAAAATAATATTTAACATTAAACTGGTCACTTACATTGGAACATGATACATATCACAAGAAGCATTAGCCAAACAAATGTTTGACCAGGGGAGAGAAACCAAGGTGGAGGGGAGAAGGGGGTACAGGTACTTAAAAAAAGAAAAAAGAAAAAAAGAATGCACTAAAAGATACAGAGCACTGCAACAAAAATACACACAGGTTTTCCCCCCCTACACAATATGATTTTTAAGAAAAGATACAATATTTTGAATTTCTTTTTGTTTAGTACATGTAGCAGTCCTATCAACTCTGTGACTCGAGTTTTAAATGCAGAACAAACTATCTACAAGCACAGTAGCACCATACCATAACATATTCTTCAGAATATCTTTTAGATTAATTGACTTATCATCAGACTTATTATCACTGACGATGAAGTGAAGAAGCTCGGGTGAGAGAAAAGGAGAAAGAAAGAAAAAAGTGGAACTAAGAGAAAAAAACTCTTCTTTCCATTTTTACCTTTCATCACAACACTGACCTAAAAATGAGGTCACTGTGGTAAGAACAGGCAAAGCTCAGTATTTGAAGTTTGACAGTTATCACATAATGTGTGTCTCAGAGAACCAGACGGCGGAGGTCACACATACGCTGCCAATCACAATACCTCTTCAGACAAGATCTGGCACCTACTGTCAAACATTGGCCAGCCAGAAAGACAAGATGGCTCAGGTCTCACACCAAGTCTCTCTGGTGGGACTTGGTGACCGAGACTAAGCACTGCAAACCATTTCTAACAACCTGCATAATGAATTTTCCAGTTGAGAATGAAACTGAAGAGTTATTCTGTGACTCACTGATTATTTTTTTTAACAATATACATTCTAGTGTAACAACCTACCTCAGTGAATATATTGCACAAATCTTCCACACACCTGCTCCTTCAAGGCAGTTTCTCAGGTCAGAGTTCAAGACACACACAAACAGAAGAGCATGACTATCTTAAATGGACTGCACATTTGTTCTCTTTTTACCAACCAACTTCAAACATGTATAATGAAATTTTATACTGAGATAGTTATGTTCGACATAGAAAAATTGAACACAACTTTCGCCTGTCTCCTTCCTCTTTATATATATATATATAAAAAATATAAAAAAATCATCTGCCAGCAAGACAAACAAAAAGCCAATACATCTCACAGCAAACATACTTTGTTCCCCCCAAAACAAAAACATATCAAACTTTTAAGCAATGACATTCCACTCAACTCCATTTTATCAGATAAATTCCACAAGTTTTTATTCAAACGACTGAAAGTAAGACAATTCCACAAGTTTATTCAAATGACTGAAAGTAAGACAATCAAGCAACATAACAATAAATCTTGCGACATGCTTGCAAATGCTTCCATACAATCACCCTCAGTTTTCTGTAACAGCGTAACGTGAACAGCAGTGGTCACCCAGAAGTGTTAGACTGTCACAGGTGCCCTTAAATAACTAAAAGTAACGTGAACAGCGGTGGTCACCCAGAAGTGTTAGACTGACACATGTGCCCTTAAATAACTAAAAGTAACGTGAACAGCGGTGGTCACCCAGAAGTGTTAGACTGACACATGTGCCCTTAAATAACTAAAAGTAACGTGAACAGCGGTGGTCACCCAGAAGTGTTAGACTGTCACATGTGCCCTTAAATAACTAAAAGCAACGTGAACAGCGGTGGTCACCCAAAAGCGTTAGACTCACACATGTGCCCTTAAATAACCAAGCACCAAAGGCTCTACAGGTTGGTTACTTCTTGCAATACAGCAATCAGACGGGACAGCAGATTTAGCAGACAGTTAGTTACACAGGATCCGTTCATCCACCAACAGCTGAGACTGACACCCTTGGACAACCTGTCCTTGCTAATCTTCTGCACTGTAATGAACTTCAAGATTGTGACAGTTTTGTTGTTGTTGCTTTGTTCTTCCTTCAAATAAAAGAAAAAGAAAAGGAAGGTGAATAAATGCCACAGAGACGGCCCATGCCAGAGGTAATCAAAAACTTGGGCTTTGAGGCTGTTCCCTCCCACGTACCAAGGGCAAGCACAAAACCAACACGCCTTCCTCACGCCAACCAGCACACAGCAAACACAAACACCACATCTATCCACTGGAGCTGACCAGGGGCTAGTTCTCCACCCAGTAGGAACCTGCAGGGTCCAGCAAAATGGCACGGACCAAGGCACAGGCAGCACCCGCTCACTTGGGCACCTCCTTGTACTTGCCCCAGCCGTGGAAGCACTTGGTGAACTTGCGGTGTTCCTTGTACTTCATGGCCAGCAGCAGCTTGCGGGGCCGGTCCGGCTGCTTGTTCCGCAGGTGCTGTATGTACACCTGGCCGCAAACAAACACAACACCTCAGCATTCTGTCAACAGACAAGCCTCCACCTCATCTGAGCTACAGGTGAACCAGCTTACGGTTGCAGATACACATACCATTTCAGCTGCAGGACAACCAACCTGGCTACAGACACGCATAATACACATCATTTCAGCTGCAGGACAACCAACCTGGCTACGGACACACGTCATTTCAGCTTCAAGACAACCACGCGGGCTATGGACACACATAATATCCATCATTTCAGTTGCAGGACAACCAACCTGGCTATGGATACACATAACACACATCATTTCAGCTTCAAGACAACCACGCTAGCTACGGACACACATGATATACACCATTTCAGCTGCAGGACAACCAACCTGGCTACAGACACATAATACTGAAAGAAGTGTTGCAGTGTATTTGTTTTTCAATTAGAAGGGGATCTTAATTCTGGACACCTCTGTCCACCCTGCTGTTTTGCATTACAGGCTAACATTAGGTGCAGATGCCTTATAAATATTCTTTTAACATTTACATTACACTACAGTCACCACTGACTGACCTGTGCACTCTTGAAGGCCAGCTTGATCTCCACATCACTGGTTTTCTTGCCCACCCACAGGTACACCTGCTCCCCATTGTCCAGAATCATCACGTCATCATCCGCCAGGTCATCCTGCACATCAAACACATCACACTCATCATCAACCTGTGTGCTCTTGTGTAACTGTGCAAAGTAAGACACACATCGCACACACTCATCACCAGCCTGCATGCTCTTGTGGAAGTGTGCAAGGCACGACGCACAGTGTCAACTTATTAGGGCCATTCTTTGTTGCTACCCCTGCCGTGGGAGCTGTTGGTGAACTGTGCAAAACAAGACGCACATTGTCAACTTATTAGGGCCGTTCTTTGTCGCTACCCCTGCCGTGGGAGCTGTTGGTGAACTGTGCAAAACAAGACGCACAGTGTCAACTTATTAGGGCCGTTCTTTGTCGCTACCCCTGCCGTGGGAGCTGTTGGTGAACTGTGCAAAACAAGACGCACAGTGTCAACTTATTAGGGCCGTTCTTTGTCCCTACCATAGCATGCAAGCTGTTGGTGAACTGTGCAAAAGAAGATGCACAGTGTCAACTTATTAGGGAACTGTGCAAAACAAGACATGCAGCGTCAACTTATTAGGGTACTGTGCAAAAGAAGACATGCAGCGTCAACTTACTAGGGCCGCTCTTTGTCCCTACCGCAGCCATGGGAGCTGTTGGTGAACTGGCAAAATAAGACACGCAGCGTCAACTTCTTAGGGCCGTTCTTTGTCCCTACCTGGACACTGGTATCTAAGGTCTGATTATAAACCACCCCTACCTGGCAGAAGTCTGCACATTTCTCAGACACGGCGAAGTATCCTTTCTCATTGGAACAGCGGAACAGGCGTGCATAGTTCATGAACTCGGCGTCCGTGTCATATGGCTTCTTGCCCCCGATGCCCACCCAGAAGAAGTTCTCTGGCTCTTCACCCTCGTTGATCATCTGTATTGTGTAGCTGTCCTGGAACACGTTTTCAACACAGTCATCAATTTAACTGTGATCAGTTTCACTGGTGTAACAACTGTTACCATATGTTCCCCAAAAAAACCACCACCACCACCACCAACAACAACAAAATCTACCAGGAATTGCCCCAACCACCATCATCACCAAGACTGCGGTCTCCCTTTAACAGGCAGACACATTTCCAAACGTATATATCTATATCTATATATGTGTCTTATAAGCATACATGTAAGTGTTTGTCTGTGTCTTGGAGGGAAAAAGAGAAGAAGAGAGAGGGGGGTGTGTGTGTGTGTGTGTGTGGAGAGAGAGAGAGAAAGAGAATGACAGTGCAGAGGTTGGGACAGGGGGAAGACAGTGTGGTTGGATGTGAGCATGCGTATGTGTTTGTGCATGTGGCAGAAGTGTCTGTGTATTTGTGCCAATCAAACAATTTAGCTTACTATCCCATACCTTCACCAAGGAAGCTAACTTTGACAGACTTGACCAACAGAAACCACTACTTTCTTTAAACGAAGTACATTGTCAGAGTTACAGTGCATTGTACTGGTGGTACTAATGACCATTATCATCATTGCTGTTGCCAGTTTTATTATTTTCATTGTCTGTACCTTGTACATCTTGTACGCAATCTCTTCCGCTATCTGTGCCTCAGAGTGATCAGCTTTGCTGCCGACCCAGACATACACAATGCCCTTCAGATCTTCACTGTCAAATGGCACCATCAGGATGTAGCTGCACACAGACATAGGTTTTATATACATTATATAACATGCACAAATGTACACTGTGCCTCCACCACCAGGATATACATGTCCACATACATGTACAGAGAATACAGAATACTTTATTCATCCCGTTACGGGAAATTACAGCGTCATCTTGCACAACAACAAAATGTATGGAGAAAGAGAATGCGAAAAACATTAATACTCAAGGATAGTAACATCTGGTCCATTTTGACCTATCTAACAGCCAGACCACGCTTCATTACAAACACAAAGAGAACATATGAACAACAACAAAATGGTTTATTGAACTAGGCCATCTGCCTATGTCAAAGACAGACGTTGGAGATGGGGGGTGGGGGGTGGGGTGGTCAAACACAAAGAGAGTGAGTGAGAGAGAGGGGGGCAGGGTAATGAGACAAGAGGGAGGGTAAACCCCCCCCCATCCACACACACTTACATTATATACCCCTCCACACCAACCCCCCCCCCCCCCCCCCCCCAATCACACAATGCCTTGAGGTCTTTTGGGTGAAGAGCCACCATCAAAATGAAAGATGAACAAGGCAGTCAGCAAACTCAATGGAGTGCAGAACCTATGCAGGTGACCCCCCCCAAAAGAAAAGTCTTAGGAATTTTACATCATTCTCGTTAAGTCTACCAGACTACTACTACACTGGAGAAAAAACCCACACGATTGTTACAGATAGTTGCAGAACAAGTACAATATTTTAATGGCTGTAGTCTCTGCACACACAACAACCATTGAAAGAGACCTTTTTTTTTTTCCCCCCCCCCCCCCCCTTTCTTCCCCCCATCATCCCTTTCTTTCCCCATTTTGCATAAGACAGCAATACTCACTTGAAGCAAGAATTCAAAAGAGATGAATCTGGTTTCATCAACTGAAAAACAAAACAGAGTAAGTAATTAACAATGTAGAGCAATAAGAACATTAACATAGCATCTTTAAAAATGGAAAATTTTTTTTTTCAAAAACGTTAAAAGAAATAAAAAATTTTTTAACAAATAAAGATGGCAACAAAAAAAAAAGAAACTAAATAATTCCAGTGTGCGACGTAACATTTTTTGTTGTTGCTCTTGTAATTGATTTTTATGACCATATTTCAATGAGCCAGAACACAACAGCCAAAACATATCTCCTTCACATGCTTCCCATGTGGCTTAGTTTCAGAACTTTACAAGATTCATGTCTACACAGTAAGACTATGTTGCAAAGCTCTGTCCTGCAGGTCACCCTGACCATGGACAGGAAGCAGAACACTTTCAGACCTGAACACATCGCGTGGCGATCGTGCTGCCGTTGGCCCTCAGCTGGAAGAACTCCGTGGACGGCTTGGCTGGCACCTGGCCGGGAGAACCTGCCCGTGATGGCCGCTTGCCGATGCGGATGATGAACTTGCGCTTGAAGTGCGAGAGGAACTTGAGGTTCTCCTGCTGTTGCTGCTGCCGCACCACCTCCAGCTTGTCCCCAAACAGCGACTCAAACTTTTTCTGCAGGCTGAAAAGGACAGACACAACTGACAGTTCCTTGCCCCATCCCTGATAAGTCGTATGGTTTTTGTGGACGAAAAGCACCATGAACGAAGAAGGTTTCAATCTAAGCTCTAAGCCTCACCTCTTTCCTCACAAGCTCAGTCTGACCACCATGTGTGTCACCATCTTGGGGTTTCCAGGGGAGTTGTCTGTGGGCTGTGCTGTGTGAATGTATTTGCAGTTGTTTTTTTGGCTTGTGAGTGCATCTGTGTCCATCTGGCACTGTGAACTGGCATGATTAAATTACATGTGGAAGTTTTTATGTGCCATACATCTTTCAAACCGACATAACCAAATTACACATGCCAGTTTTTAGGTGCCATACATCTTCCAAACTGACATAGCCAAATTACATGCAGAAGTTTTTATGTGCCATCCATTTTTCAAACCAACATAACCAAACCACATGTGGAAGTTTTATGTGCCGTACACCTTTCAAACTGACATAACCAAATTACACGTGGAAGTTTTTATGTGCTGTACATCTTTCAAACTGAAATAAACAAATAAATTACCCACAGAAGTTTCTATGTGCTGGACATCTTTCAAACTGACATAAATAAATTACACGTGGAAGTTTTTATGTGCCATACAGCCTTCAAACCAACACAACCAAATTCAATGGAAGTTTTTATGTGCCGAACAGCTTCCAAACTGACATAACCAACTGTCGACAGTTTTGCCTGACCTGAAGGTGAAGGTAAGCCAGCCCATGTTGGAGGCATTCCGGCCTTGCCAGAAGTAGACGATGCACTTGTACTCGTCCTCCGGCAGG
>JABMCL010003707.1:0-12616 GCA_018857735.1 Alviniconcha marisindica | reverse complement strand
AACGATCACCGGATGATGAAAAAGGGCTATGGTCGCACTTTCAGTCCTGAACTGATCACACGATGATGAACACACGACTATGGTCGCACTTTCATGTCCTGAACTGATCACACGATGATGAACACACGACTATGGTCGCACTTTCATGTCCTGAACTGATCACACGATGATGAACACACGGCTATGGTCGCACTTTCACGATCTGAGCTGGTCATACGATCATCTTGGGCTGATCAGAACACGGCTATGGTCGCACTTCCACGTCCTGACTTGTCCCGTGGTAAGAAACCCCGGGCAGGCCCCTTTGTTGGGAGAAAAACCCCGTTTGGGTTTAAAAATTATTTGGAACCAAGGGCCAAAACCGGGAATATTCCCCGCCCACTGGGCACCTGGGGGCCTTCGAACTTTGGCCAGTATTCGGGGGTTCCCCCCTGGGCAAAAAAAAAGAGGCTAAACATTTTAACTGTACATATTTTAACAACAAAGATTCAATGCCAAAGACAAATGCACGCACCAGCACGACTCACACACACAAAAACACACACCCCAAACACACATACAAACACACACACACACAACACACACCCTAAACACACACACTCAAAACCCCACACACCTCACACACACACACACACACACACACACACACCACACACACACACACACACACACTCACACCCCACACACACACACACACACACAAAACACACACCCACACTCACCACACACACACACACACACACACACACACAACAACACACACACACACACACACACACCCCCTCCCCCAAGGTTTCCGGCTGGTTTGATGTTAAACCCCACTCAGGGAACTCACACGGGGAAAGAAAAGAAGGGGCGGGGGGGGGGCCGGGGGGGGGGGGGGCAAAAAAAAGAAAAAAACCCCCATTTAATTTGGGCTTAAAAGGGGTCTTTGCCAAAATTTTTCCCCTTTGGCCTTCTGTTCAAATTTCCTGGAAAAAAAAGTTTTGAAAACAAAAAGGGAAAAGGGGAAATGAAAAACGTGACGTAAAATTTTCACATGTCATCGACAGCTCAAAACAACAATGACGTCAACAGAAAGAAAAAGGGAAAAATTTTGGAACAGAATCAAAAGAAACAAAGAGACAATCTGATCTGCCTCTTTTTGGCTATCCTACATGATTCTGTACTAAATGGCGTGAAAAGGGGAAAAGATTAGGACGATCCTATGGATTTGATGTGTTCAAGCAAAGAACTGAGAAAACAGATGATATTGAAAAATTTACTAGAATCCGTAGATGGACCAGTAAAAGCGATCGTAGCACACTGCGGGATCAATGATATTAGAACAAAAGACCCTAAAGATGTCAGCAAAACAATGGTGAAATCATTGAAAGGGATCTTGAAAGATCGTCCAATCTGAAAGTTATCGTCAGTAAAATACCACCAGTGAAAGACTCAAACCTACAAGCAAAGAGAGAGCTTTTCAAGCACTTGTTTTTTTTCTGAATTGGTGGAAGATCCAAATATCTCATTTGTGGCTCATGAAAACCTACACTTCACTTCACTGAAGGACACCATCCATCCCAATATGAAGGGGCCGTCTACCCTCGCGAGGAATCTTGGCAGACATATTCATAATCTGTTCTGGGAAAGGCCGGGGAAAAATCGCCAGGCGTGATCTTCTCCAACCGTATAAATTACATCCACAGAAAATGTAGAGTTTCCATTTGGATGGCAAAGCTGTAGGCAGCCATGGTTCCGGTGGTAATTATTGACTACATATGAATAGGCTAGAACGTCTGTCGAGGCACCAGCTGTATCTCAACCTTTAGATCTACAAATACATTTGATTGGCACCAAGTATTATTTTTCAAGATTAGTAATTATTTGTCCTATATACTTTTTAAATTTTTAATTAAAGATTTTTTATTTTTAAAAATTTTTTCATAGTGTAGTTTGCCGGACCAGCTTTAAAGAAAAAATCTATCAGAATGTGAAGATTTTTAAATTGGAATTCCAGATCGATTTCCACAAATCTTTTATTTTTTGGGAAAATCATATATCAAAAGTAATTATTGTATTTTAGCATTGAAATCTCTCAATGTTGAAAAAAGGAATCTCCCAAGGATGATTTTTTTAAATTATCCACCACTGTGTAACAGTAACAAGAACACAAAGAAGGTGCAAACAGCAATATATATTCGCAGTGACCTTGTATACACTATTCCCATTTCATCACCAGTAACAAATGCATTGGAAGAAATCTATGCTACTACTGCGATGGTATACAGAAGAAGATTGTCTGGGAAGTGATCATCTTCCCATTATAATTGAGTTAAATGAAAATATAAAAGATGATGAACCAGAAATAAAGGATAAAATTCCCAAGTTCAAATATAAGCATGCTGACTGGGAAGATATCAGGCATTCCTTCTATCTTCTGACATTAATTCCATTATTAATGAAGATATAAATATGTACTATTCAAATTTTCCAAGACAATTTTATTAGCAGCTGAACAATCCATCCCTAGAATTAAACATAAGAAAATAAGAGAAAAATCTGGAAATCCATGGTGGAATAAATTTTGCAAACAAGCGGTATCCCCAAAAGGGAGAAATTCCGAAAAGGAAAAAAAAAACCGGAAAAATTTTTTGATGTTAAAAAGGCTTACGACAGTGTGTGGCATGCTAGACTACTTTATAAACTGAAAAAAATAGGGATAACTGGTTTTTATGTTTCAATATTTTAAAAACTTCTTATCCGAAAGAAAGTATTTGTACTCGAGTAGGTAAGACATATTCATCTAATAAAACAATTGATATGGGTATTCCACAGGGTTTAATTTTTGCACCTATCCTATTTAACATTATTATACATGATCTCCCAAAAGGGATTATCAAATAAACACATGTGGCGCAATATGCAGATGGTATTGCTATTTGGGTTAACACAACTCTTAGAAAGCATACAAATAAGAGGGTGGTAAACCCTGTACAAAAACTATATCAATCGGAAATAAATAAACTAACTGCTTACATGAAGGATAACGGTTTTGAATTATCACGGGGAAGAAGAAAGTGTTTTTTTTTTTTAATAATGGAGAAAATACGAAAAGCTTACCTCAAATAGATGATGATGATGAAGTGACCCTTTAAAGTCCCAGATTCAGGGTTTACATATTAGGGACAATTGTGACCAATGCCGAAGCACGGTTCAATAATTCTTTACGTCCCCGGAAAAAAGGTTTTTTTTAACGGGAAAAAGGCCCGGAACCTTTTTTTTTAAAAACCCGAAAAGCTTACCTCAAAAGAACTAGATGGTCAGTTATTTAAAATTTCAAAAGAATAAAAGTTTTTGGGTGTTTTAACTACTAAGTTTAACTGGAGGCTACACCTTGAAAATTTAATAAAAAGCCAGAAAACGACTGAATTTTCAAAAAAAATTTGTACACATTTTTGAATTAAGGGCACAAAAACGTTATTACATTTTTATTTTTAGTTTGAAACTGATTTATGGTCAGGAGGTATATTTTTCCGCACCAAAACCCTCCTAAAGAAGCTGCAAAGCATCGATAGTAAAGCATTTTAAAATTTGCCATTGGTGTTCCGGTGCATACAAATACCAGCAAATCTTACCAGAAGCAGGAATGATATCTCTCTCCGAACAACGTAAATTTGGGGGTTTCAAAATATGAAAAGAAGCTTTTCAGTCATTAATTCGGTAACAGAAGATTTTTTTTTTAGATTCAAATAAAGACTATCCCAAAAGTGCTCAAAACATATCATCTATTCAGCCAATCAGAAATTATATAAACGATCTGATTAACGAATGTAACAGAGATATTAAATCAATTCCAGTTTTACATCACCCAAATGCCACAGTTTGGGAAAACATAAATGCCAAATTTTTATACTGATTTTTACCAATTTTTAAGAAAAGTGAAACTAAAAAACATTTTTGCTATACAAGTAAGAGAACATCTAAAAATAAATATCAAAATCATATTAAGAAATTTTTTCTGATGGTTCCATTCTGGACTCATTAGACAGCGGAGCAGGATTCCGTTATTCCTGATTTAAAAAATGCAAAAATCTTATTACTTAGGGAAGGTTTTTTTCCTTTTATTTACAACTGAGTTTTTATGCAATATTAATGGCATTAAAATACATATGCAATATTCATTTAGCAAAATATAAATTTTTTGGGTCTGTGTTTTACTCAAAATCAGTTCTCCGTGCTTTTAAAAACCCGGAACTGTAAAATTGGGTTTTTTAAGTAAAGTATTTAATCATTGTATCATGTACAAGGGTATTGGGTTTTTTTGGGTACCGTCTCATTGGGGTCTTTATTGGAATAAATATCAGACAAATTAGTTAAACAAGGTGCAATGAAAAAAAATGTCTGAGAATCATCCAAAAAACCTACTACTCTCATCCCTGAGATTAATTCACTACTAAAGAAGATTTTATATAAAAAAATTGGGAAAAAAATAAATTTGGATACCTTCTTGGGTTTTGTATTTAGCAAGATAATATACAAGTTACGTTTAAAAATTTATGGAACACAAAAATTCACCGAATGTGACATGCATTTGTAAAAATATCTTTTTTCTGTTTAAACATATCTGCTTTGCCCATTTTTACAGAGTTAAATTTTAGAAAAATGGATATGACTTTAAATGCTTACAAGAGATAAAGTATTTTGTATAAACTGATGTTTTCACCAAATTGTCAAACCCATTGTTCATAGTCCTGTGGGAAAAATTAGTATAAATAATAATAATTATATATATTGTCTAATATCACCTCGATGTGAACAGACATAAAATAAAATACTGATTGATTGATTTCTCTACAGTATTAAAAACAAAAAAACAAAAACTAGTTTATGCTTTATATAATCAACACAAAAGAGAGAATTAGCGCTAGAAAGACGTCACATAAACACAAACAACAAATACCTGAGTAAATACAAGGTACATAAACTCCACCAGAGGGGAATCGCCCTGATATAACCGTAATGGTTTACTGGGCAGTAAAACACCAAGTTACTTACTCCACCACAGGATATCTTAAATTATAGGCAAAAGCATACCGAGAAGAAAAAACGTCTTCAGAAGGATCAAAGGAAGTTACCTAATGGAAGATGACAGTTTGGATTATGCTGAAGGGGACGATCCACTATCAGGAATTGCCGTAAGGCAGTGTCTGATCGGATCAGTTGCTACGGCATCAGGCAGACTTTGACGTCACGATCAGACAGTGTCTTGTGTCTGATAAGGAATCCAGCATCAAGCTGTGTCTCGTCAGACACAGAGCATCAGATAGCCAACGAACATGAACATTTATTTATTATAAATCGACTCTCTCTCTCTCTCACACACACCCAACACACCAAACACACACACACCCCGACGCACGCACGCACGCACAACACACACCACCCCCGGCACACAGACGCACGCCGCACGCACGCACGCACGCACACACACACACACACACACAAACACACAACACACTCTTCTCTGTCTGTCTTTTCCCCCCCCTTTCCCTTTCGGCCGGGAAAAAACGATCGGTGACTATATAAGTCCCGAAATAAGAAGGCGGCCAGGTGGTCGCCCAGTTTTACGTCTAGCTGGTCGTTTTTGCCCACCTGTTCATTTGCGTTTAGAGAAATTTTCGGGGGTTTAAAAAAGGGGGGGGGGGCGGCGGGGGAAAAGGGGAAAAGGGGGAGGAGAGAGAGAGGGAGAGAGAGGGGGGAGAGAGAGAGAGAGAGAGACAGACAGACAGACAGACAGACAGACAGACAGACAGACAGAGACAGACAGACAGACAGACAGAGACCGAAGACAGAGACCAAAGACAGAGATACAAAGAGACACAGAGAGAGAGAGGCAGAGGCAGACAAACAGACATAGAGGGACAGGGATAAGAGACAGAGATAGTTAAGGTGCATATGCACTGAAGCCTGATCGGTACACGTGAACCGCTGCTGGTCGGGTCGCAGGCGGTCGAAAATACCTGAGAGAACACATATAATCAGAAAGGGAAGGGTGCCAATTATGGTGGAGTGCCGACACACCTTGCACGCATCATGCACCGGATACACATGGACTGGTGGAGGGTCATGTTTGTGCCCACACCCTGTGTATGCCAAAACCCTTACCCATTAAAAAAAAATGGTAAAAATGCAGATTTCGGGGCTGAATCATGACCCGTGATCAAAGCCTGGCAGTGCGTCACCAGCGAGAGGGCTGGAGCCTTCTCCGTGCCGCCGCCAAACTGATCTACAGCTGTCCCATGGCAGCCGGCCTGTAGAATGAGGAGCACCCCGGACGTCCGTATTGCGTCACCCACCGCTCCCCCGTGACCTGCCGGAGTCCGTCCCCGGGAACGGGGGAAGCGAAGGGTGACCCCATCGACAACAGGGCTCGGTGAAGGAAGCGCTGTGTTCAGCTCCCTGAACACCGCCAACTCACCCCCCCCGGTGCCTGCCGAGCGTACCAAGCTCCAACGCGGCAATGCCTATCCTCTTTCCTTAATAATAACAAACCCCATAATATGTACTAACCTATGTCAGATTACTATGCGACTTTTGCATAGTATGAATATCCAAATGCCTAAGTGGTTATTGTTTTTCAAGGCCACGAGACTTTTTGTCTCCTTTTAACTGCGACTTTTGCATAGTATGGAAACCCAAATGCCTAGTTTTAAGGCCACGAGACGTTTTCGTCTATTTTTAACTGTAAATAGATGTGTATCCAAACAATGGATTTTTAACAGTAGCGGGCGCGTCTTGTCGCCCAGAACATGTCATGCATGTTCAAACTGGAATGCGACCGACTGGTCGCTCCCCGGCTGCGTGGCTGGGGAGCAGAAGTCAAAAAACCAAACCATTTTTAAATTTTTTTCCCTTTTACTAAAAACGGATGGATTTAAAAATTTTTTAAAGTATGCGCCCTCATTACAGGCCCATTTACAGCTGTGAGCGGTGGGCGTCGTTTTTTACCCGCAGTAAAATGCACTCCCAACGACAAAAAGTATTTTTTATCAACGTAGGCGCCTTGCTGCCCCCCGGACTGATTACCGTACTGAAACTGAAGCGACTCCACCCCCCCCCCCCCCCCCCCCCCCCCCCCCACTTTTTAAAGTTTTTTCAGTTTGTCCCCAATAGTCAACCCGACATCCGAGGACATGAAGCCCCACATCATCATCATCACTCCAATTTTTTAACACTTAAGGAGAGCGGCCATAGCTTCAATACAAAAAGAGGACCTTGACAGAGAGGCTACTCATGTAATTTTTGACAAAGAATACCTAGCAATTTAATCCGGTAAAGGTTTTGTGACTGGACATACCAAAAATGATTTCAGAAGCTGAAAGCTAAAAAAATTAAAAGAAACCCTTTTGTTTCTTCCCGAGGTTTCCTAACAAACATAAAAAGGGAGATATATATAATATTTTATATAATATATATATATTTTTATATATATATATATATATATTGCACACAGAGACCACCACGCACGCACGCACGCACGCAGCCACACACAACACACACACACACACACACACACAACATTATATTCATTGCTGGCCCGCCCCGCCGACCGGGTTTCCCCTTAATTGTTCCGTAATTGCCTTTCCCCGCAACTCTTCGGTCCACCCACCCCACCCCCCTTTTTTTCCCCCACCACGAACTACAACTGAACACGTAGGCCTACAGTTGAAACACGATATGGGGGGGGGGGGAGGGGGGAAAGGGGGGGCAAAGCTGGCTCAGGAGAAAGCCACTCGCCAAACACCGGGTCGAGCCCGACGGTAGTAAGTAAAAAATGTTGCTTAACGTCCACAAAAAATTTAAAGGGTTATTAGGGGCGGGGGGAAAGGGGCGAGGAGAGAGTATGAAGGTGTGGGAAAGGTAAGTAAACATGGGCAACGTCCACAGAAATCATAAGGTTTATTAGGGACGGGGAGGGGAAAGGGGGTATGGAGGTGGGGGAAAAAGAATAAACATGGTATTTTTCGTCCACAGAAACCATAGTTATTAGGACGGGGAGAAAAGGGGGGGGGGGGGGATGGAAAACAGTAGCTGTCACTGCCGGAAGTTTTTCACTCTCACCAGTCGAGCAAGGACTATGAAACATGTAGCTGTCACTGCCAAAGTGATTCCCAGTTTCCGGTGCTGGCGAACTATGACTGAAACTGATTCGAGCTTCGGTGAACTAACAATTTGCGATCATGGCCCCCATAATTATGTAGCAAGAGCAAGTAGCCCCCTTAGTCGCGTTTGTCTTCTATCTCTCTCTCTCTATATATATATATACGGTGACGACAACGAAAAATCCGCATGTGTGGAGCACAGATTGATAGGACCATTCGTCAGGCGTTCAAAGTTATAGCCTCATTTCTCTACCTGAAACAAGAGCTGAATTTATGGTTGGTTGAGTGTTGCTTTACGTCCACAGAAACCGTAGGCTTATTAGGGACGGGGAGCCCAGGACGGCCACCTCGACTTTCACACAGCTCCTGAGCTCTGAGCCGAGAGAGAGAGAGAGAGAGAGAGAGAGAAGAGAGAGAGAAAAGGAGAGAGAGAGAGGGGGAGAGGGGAAGGAGAGAGAGAGGGAACTTTGTTGCTTAACGTCCAGGGAAAAGGGGGAAAAAGGAAAAGGACAAGTCCAAGGTTTGGGGTGTTTTTTTCAGTTTTCCGTTAAAGTTCGCTGGAAAATATTTTGGTGAAATTGTGTTTTGGGGGTTATAAATCACAAAAACGGATTTTCTGTTTACCGAAAGCTCGCCATGACGCTAAAATCTGTGCACATATGCGCACGTCACTCGGGGGAATCCTGAAAAATGGCTAGTACCACAGGGTAACCAGGAAAAAAATTCCGTTAGAATTCCAATAAAGCCCGACGCCATTGCAGTAGTTGGGCTTTGTTTATTTCCTCCTTGTTATTTCATCTTTCCGAGCCTTTTTGGTTTCAGTCTTTTTCGTTCTATTTACTCTAGCTTTCACAACGGGCGGCCCTAAAGGGAAACCTGCCTTTTAGTGGGTGTTTTATTTTATTTTCCCAAATTTATCCTTGTTTGTTTCATCATATGTAAAAATGAAAACTTTTGTTCTTCAGTTCAATAGACTAGGATTTCGTGGCTCCCTGGTTAGGGTTTTGGGGTTGGGCTAATTACCGGTTCTTGCATTCACTGTTTTTTCTCTTGGGCTTCCCCTTTTGTTTCTCGAGTATATCGTCATTTACAATGTACGAGTGGGGGGAGTAGTCTCGATGTTTAACAGACCCTATTCTTTCTTTGTGTGGGGAGTTCGTAGCGTCTGTTGCCTGCCTTTTGTTGTCACTGCAAGTGGGTTGTATCGTGTCACGGATTACTGTATCCAGCCTTTGCCCCGTTGCTCCTGACATTACTTGCTCCTCTTTTTTTTCAGAAAGTGTTTTGTTTTTTTTTTTTCCCCCTTCTTTTTCACATGTTTTTTTTTATTTTGGTTTAGGCCTTTCGTACCGCTTGTTAGCTTGCCTGATTAGGGCACCATTTTGCATTTCTCTTGTCGTCTGCATTTGTTTAACCCCCGATGCTTTTCATCGGTAGTCCTTTTGTTTTTTTTTTTTATCAGTCTGCAGCCTTTTTTTTTCTAGATAAGCCCCCCAGGGTTATTTTAGAGTTGTTATGGTTATTTGGCTTTCCTCTTTTTTTGGCACAGTTTTTTGCTCTGGCTCTTATAACTGTAGTCGTCGACTTTTTGTTGCAGACAGAGTCTATTAAATTTGTGATTTGGTGGTGTTTTGTGTTTTGTTTTTTCCCGCTTCGAGGCCCTTTTTTTTGAGGGGTTTCAGCGTTTTGTTTCTTTCAGGGCCCCGTTTGCTTCCCCATTAGGGCAGCCATTTTTCGTTTGCCACCAGCATTTGTGGTTTGGGCTTTCTTTCTTTTCCCAACCCTTTTTTCTGTTTTTTCTTTCTTTTTTTGCCACAGGCATTTGTGTACGTTTTCTTTTACGGCCTTTTTTCCCTAAGCATTTTGAGATTTTTGTCTTTGCCTGTTAGGCTTGTTTCAGGGTATCGGGGTCTCCTTTTTTGGTTTTTTTTTTTCTGGCCTTGCTGCTCGTCAGCTTTATCCTTGGAGATTCGAACTGGAATTTTTTTAAAGTCGGTTTCCCTGTGAACAGCTCTACAAATTCCGCTTTGAAGCAAACCCCATTTGGGTTTTTGCCAAAAGTTTACGAAAACGCACTCAAGAAGTGCTCCTAAAAATGGGGGTGACTGAGGGCCAAAAGCATCGTTTGAAGAAAAAATTTTACCCATTTTTCACAGCGGTCGATTCCGGGGAACTCGTGCATAGTTATTTTTGGGGTTTCTTGTGAGTTGTTCAGTTTTTCTGAAAAAAAAGAGGCCGGCATGGTTAGAGCTTTTTTTCGACCCACGCAGATGGAACCCCACGACCCCCAGACTGACGTCGCTTCCGAGAAAGTCACGTGACTGATGGAGAACCCGAGACAGCAGTCTCGGCCAGCCTACAGAAAATAAAACGATTAAAAAACCCAAATTAACATTTTTTTTTATTTTTTTTTTCATTAAATCTCAAAAATATGACCATTTTTCAATCATTTGATGGCATTTTTCTACTTAAAACCTTGACTTTTCCTTTGGGGGGGCTGGGGGGAAAAAGGGGGGGAGAAAGTGAAAACCCCAAACAGGGCCAACCCGGAAAACCAAGGGCCCCTGGACCCCCGCCAGAACAACAAATGTTAAGGCAGCGTCCGTCCGGATTTAGCAGCGACCCGACCCGCAATTGGTCCCAACTGCTATGCAGAACAGTCACAAAGACAACCCTCTCCGTGTTGGGAAAAAACTGAAGCAAAAGAATCCAACTCTCTCTCTTAGCCCCCCTCCCCTCCCCCACTCTTGACTCTTCTGGGGTAGCTTCTCGTGAGAGCCACTCACCTCCCTCCTCTTATCTCTTTTGGGGAGCTTCTTCGTGAGAGTCCACCACCTCCCTCCCTTTATCCCTGGGCTCGGGGCCGAACTTGGACTTTTTAAAAGTAATCGGGATTTGAGGATATCCCCCTTTAACTTTGTTTGTTCTTCCCTACATTTGGGGCCCCCCCTTATACCTGATTCGCGAGGCATTTGGACGTAACTTTGAAGGCTAACACCAGTGACAGGGAATGATTCAGGATTCAAGATTCGAGATTACTTTATTAACTCATCAGAGAAATAAAAACATGGCTGAACTTTAAACCCACATCACAGTACACAATAACACATATTTTATATTTTAAAACTAAAGAAAGTTATTGAAAAAAAAAAATTACATAATAAACAACATAATTTTTGTAATTTTACACACACACACACACACACGCACGCACGCACGCACGCACGCACGCACGCAGCACGCAGACGCACCACGCCACACACACGCACACAAGTGAAAAAAAAAAATTTGACTTTTTTTAAAAAAGATGTCAGCCAAGAATTTTTGGGCCCTTTCAAAAGCTAAGTCTCATTGCAGTGCTGCTGTTTTACGCACTTTCTCCCGGATTGTCTTGAATCATTTTTAACATTTTCGTTCCTGTGCTGGTTTGGGGCTTAAAGTGAAAAGAAAAAATTCCCTGAATAAAGTGGTGAAGGAAGGGTTGTATGTGAAAAAAAAAACAAAAACATGATTTTGTTATTCCCCCCCCCCCCCCCAACCCCCCCCCCCCCCCCAAAAAACACACCCCTTTTTTTTTAAAATTTTTTTTTCTGATGATGATGATGGTAAGATTAATGTCCTCGGATGTTGGTTAATTAGGGACAAGTGAGACCAATGCGGGGCACGGTTTCCATAGATCGCTGTACGCCAGGATCGCCGGACTCCTCCAACCTTACACTGCAAAAAAATGGGGTTCATTTTAAGATGGGTACATGTTTTGAAAAATGCCACTACAGCTTCCAAAAGGTTGTGAGTTTTTTGTGCAAGTAAAAAACAGCACTTTTTTTGTTTTTGTTTTGTTGTTGTTTTTAGTTTTTTTTTGCTGTGTGTGCGTGCGTGCGTGCGTGCGTGCGTGCGTGCGTGCGTGCGTGCGTGGTGGGGGTGGTGTGTGTGTGTGTGTGTGTTTGTTGTTGTTTGGGGGGTTTTTGTTGGGTTTTTGTTTTTTTGTTTTTTGTTGGTTGTTGGTTGTTGTTGTTGCTTTTTGGGGGGTTGTTTGTTGTTTTGTTTTTGTCTAATAAGACACCTTTTTTTTGTGCCATTCACCATTCTTTACAGCAGGCAACAGCGGGTCATGTGATCGAAAGCGAGGTTGGATTGCTGTTTTTTTTGAGATAGGAACCTCGCTTTTGTTCTAGTGACCACCCGTGACCTAAGAATGCCAACTCTTCCATAATTTCAGTAACAAAATAGATCCGAAACAAAAAAAACCCTTTTTTATCACCTTTTTTGGTCTCTTCAATACCAAATTATGCATAAATTAAAAATGAAAAAAAAACGAAAGAAAAAAAAATCCCAATAAAATTAACTAATAAAATAATGTATTCTTTTTTTTTCTATTTCTCCAAAATAAATATCCAACACAAAACAAAGAACAAAAAAAGAAACAAACTTTTACGAGCACATACATACATACATACATACATAAACCA
>JABMCL010000074.1:0-13450 GCA_018857735.1 Alviniconcha marisindica | reverse complement strand
AAAGCGCATAATTATGCGCTCCATCCCGTCTCTCAGAGTGTCTCCTAGCGTTGCGTTTGAAATAGTTCCGATGCTGGTCCGATTAACGATGACACTTTCTCGTCCTCGTAAGGATGATCATCCAGCACTTTTCTTTCAACTCCTTTCTTTCGTCCAGGCGATCGGTGTTGTTCTCGGCTTTGTGCTCACAGTTTGTGTCTCAAGCTCCTCTACACCCCGGATTTTCAGAGACCTCGTTTTGGCATTAATCGTCTTTGTTTAATATTACTTCATTTTGGTCTGGAAGCAAAGAAAACTATCGTGTATAAGTCAATAGAGAAGAAGAAGAAGAAGAAGGAGGCGGAGGAGGAGGAGAAGAAGAAGAAGAAGAAGAAGAGAAACATATCTCCACACGCACGTCTCTCAGTTTGACGGAGAGCCTGTTGAACTGATCCTTTGTCGCTGTGGTCATCAAGGTCAAACTGGACCTTGGCCATGCTGCTGTAGGCGATGGCGGCTACCTGGACATCGGTCGGCGACACTGGCAAGGCGCCCACAATGTCGACGGTCAGGTTGCGGATGGAGGGAAGGACAGGGTAGGGGATGCTGTTCGACGTGTCCACGATGAACACAAGGTCCATCTTTGGCGGGCACCCTGGACACGAAACATTTGTCAACGTAATTATCACTCTGCTCATTCATCGATTAACCGACACCACCCATGCATTTAATCCATCATTTCCGCTCACTCACCAACCAACCCAATCTGTCCACCCACCCGTCCATTCACCCATTCATCCAAAGTAAGTATGGTGCTTAACGTCCACAGAAACCATAAAGCTTATTAGGGACTGGGATAATGAAGGGGGGGGGGGGGGGGGGGGGGGAGAGGGAGATTATATATATATCTAATCGCTACGCTGTCACCACCAGAATGACTCCTGCATTAAGATGGACAGCGATGAGAGCCTTTTTAATGTTTCGTTATTGTGAGGGAAAAAGTCACAAGACAGTGTCCACAGACCACAACTTTTAAAGAGAGAGGAGAGCCGAAGCAGAACCATTCATCCATCCATCATTCATTCAGATATCCGGCAATCACACCATAATCCACCTGACACTCCACGCCTCGTTTTCTGGTGACTTGCTTTTTATAGCGCATTTTTTGAATATCCACCGAAGTGGTGTACGTACAGCGCTGGCATGGCTGGTGCCACATGAAACTGCAGCCGTCTCGGCGCAAGTTCTGTGTACACCATACGACCATGCTCCATGTCACTTCATGAAAAGCCACATACGTAAGGTGTATGCGTGTTTAGCTGTAACCTGCCACCTGCACTTTTGGCAGAATGACCGGGATCTTTTACGTGTTGCTACGGTAACACGGGTTGGAACGGTTACCGAAATAAAAGTCAGCACAGAGAGTCGACCCTGGAGAAGAAAATTCTCCCGCCGCTCCTGCAGGGATTCGAACCCGCGACCTTTCAGTCACGTGTCCGGCGCTCTAAACACTGAGCTATCCCTGCCCCTAACCACTGAGCTACCCCCGCCCCCGAGGTTAAATTATTAAGATTGCGAAATCCACAAGGCGTCTAATCACGCAGGTGAAAGTAGGGCGTGTCCGAACCTGACAGAAAAAACAAACAAACAAACAAAAAACACCCCACCTCACCCCCGCACCCCCAAAATAAAACAAAAAGCTAACAAAACTGAACAAAACAAACAAACACACACACACACACACACACACACACACACACACACACACACACACACACACACACACACACACACACACACACACACACACTCACAAAAGAAGAACAAACAAAAAAGCAAATAAAATAAACAAACAAACAAAAAACAAACAACAACACAAACAACAACAAAATCAGTCTTAAGTTACCATTATCGCCTATCGAACAACACACACACACACACACACACACACACACACACACACACACACACACACACACACACACAACACACACACACACACAATGACATGGGCACACCAGTCTCCGCTCGTCCACTCATACAACAATTAACAAAATATTAACTTAATGATCTCAAACAACAACACCAATTTGAATCTGTCTTTTCACCCACCCAACCCATGACTAGATCTCTCATGCTCTCTCCCTCCCCCTCCCCTTCCCTGTCTCCCTATCCATATGCATCTATCTACATTCAACTGCCACACACAGACACACCTTTCTAGAGATTCTACAGGAAGGCCTGGGCAAACAAGAAGGTTTTTAGTTCCGATTTGAATTGAGACAGTGTTGGTACATTTCTTAGAATGGCCGGCAGAGAATTCCAGAGACATGGTGCCATGAAACTGAAAGAACGTTGTCCAAATGATTTGAGATTTCGCTTTGGCATTTTTAGCAGCTTTTCATTAGAAGATCGGAGAGAGCGAGACGGTTCATAAGTGCAGAGAGATGAAGAAAGATAAGGAGGTAAAGATCCTTGAAAATGGCGCTAAGCAAGAGTTGCAATCTTGTACTGACAGCAGAATTTTACTGGTAACCGGTGAAGCTCCTTGAGAAGCCGTGTTACGTGATCTCGTCATTAGGAATAGAGACTATTTAGAGCAATGTAACTGATGAAAACGAATCAAACAAAACCTTAGGTCAATATGTATCATGTGAGCGCTCAGGGCGTTGATGAGCGCATGATAAATGTACATTATTATTATTAATGCACGCATCACTTTTAACAAGAACAGTGGTAAATATAATATAAACCAATATGACTTAATTATCAAGCAAAGGTCTAGAAAGCCTATACGCACACACACACACACACACACACACACACACACACACACACACAACACACACACACACACTGCACACACTGATAAGGGTGAAGATCAGAGCAATACTAGGTGCAACTCTTTTTAGCTGCACAGGTGTCTTGGAGTGGCTACTTATTAATATTGGCCACACCCACACGGCATAGTAAAGGTGCACCTCTGTGTAGGTACACAGGAGTTGCAAGAAAGGTACCGTTTAAGCTCAGCCCCAAAGATGGGAAAAAGGTGTCCAATGGGTACTCAAAAGGTGTCGTGCCCCGAGGGGAAACAAAAACCGAGGAAACAGAGGAATAAAATTTGAGAAGACAGAGCAGTTACTCCCCTTCGGAAAACTGAGACTGACTGAGGTGACTTGATCTTTTCCACTCATGCTTCGGAACGGACTTCAGACAACTGTGTTTTTGGGGTTGAACTAGACAAAATCACTGGCTGCTTGGCCTACTTACAGCAGTAAATAGCATGCACGCCTCTTCTGCTCAGGTTTTCCTGAGTCTGTCTGGTGTATTTCCTGTGCGGGCTTATCGCGTAAAAATTAATCATTGGCCATTTTTGCATGTGGCTGCCCATGTGGCAAGGTAATCAAAATCGCGGTCACAGACAATCCTCTCTCTACGGAATGCACAAAATGTGTCATACCATGCATTTTGTTTAATGTCCTCATGTGCTAAAAAGCATATTAGGGACAATACAATTTGTCAATGTACAATCGCACAGATCAAAGGTCAACGGTCGGGCAGTGACGTCACAAACAGACCAGCAACCAAACGTGGAAGTCGGGTCTGTGTGAGTGTCCACAGGGCAACCGACTTGGAAAAATGTCCAGTTCAAATAATATAAAGAGGATTTCAAAACAACATATAGGGCTGAAACTCCTTTTCAGTAGTTGGGTCTTTGTTTATTCCCCCTTGTTATTTCATCTTTCTCGAGCCTTGTTAGGTGCGTGGCGTTTCGGTCTTTTTCGTTGTGTTTACTCTAGCTTTCACTACAGGCTAGACCTCATCAGGGAGCCTGCCTTTTATTGGGTGTTTTATTTTATTTTCCCAGTTTAGCCTTGTTTGTTTCATCATAATGTAACGATGAAAAAGGTTTGTTCGTTCTAGTTCAATAGACTAGCGATTTCGTGGCCTCCCTGGGTTAGGGTTTGGGGTTGGGCTAGTCGCCGGTTCTTGCCATTCCTTGTTTTTTCTCTTGGCTTGCCCTTTTGTTTCTCGAGTTATATCGTTCGTTTACGATGTACGAGTGAGGGGGGTAGTCTCGATGTTTAACCAACCACTCATTCTTTCTTTGTGTAGGGTCGTTCGTGAGCATCTGTTGCCCTGCCGTGTTGTTGTCGGCTGAATGGATTGTATCGTGTACACGGATTACGTGTATCCAGCCTTTGTCTCGTTGCTCGCTGACGTTTCTTGCCTCCTCTTTCTTTTCAGAAAGTGTTGTTGTTGTTTTTTTTTCTCTCTTTTCCTCTTCTTTTCCACCATGCGTTCTTTTTTTTCTTTTCTTTTTTTATCTCTGGTTTATTGGCCATTTCGTACCCGCTTGTTAGCTTGCCTGATTAGGGCAGCCATTTTGCATTTTCTTTTCGTCTGCATTTGTTTACATCCCGATGCTTTGTCATCGGTAGTCCTGATTAGCGATTTGATTTATCAGTCTGAAGCCTTTATTTTTCTAGATGGAAGCCGGGTTAGTGAGGGTTAGTCAGAGTTAGTTAAGATTCATGTTAGTTATGGTTAATTTGGCTTTCCATCTGTTTGTCGGCACAGTTATTTTTGCTCTGTTCTCTTATGGCTGCAACAAATGTAGTCAATGTAGTCGTCCACTCATTTGTTGCAGACAGTAGTCTATTAGACTGTTGTGATTTGGTGGTGTTTTTTCCACCTTATGTTTGCAGGTAGGCCACCGTTTGCGTTTTTGAGGTGGTTTCCGCTGTTTTGTTTGTTTCATTTGTCAGGGGTGTCAGCTGTTTGCTTGCCTGATCAGGGCAGCCATTTTTCGTTTGCCATCAACTTTTGTGGTTTGGTCTTTCTTTCTTTGCCATAGGCATTTGTGGTCTGTTCTTCTTTCTTTTTTGTCACAGGCATTTGTTTCTTATTTACACGGCCTTTTCTGCTGTAGGCATTCGTGCTAGACTTACTGTCTTTGCCTTCTTTCTTTCTTAATGTTCTCAGATGCTAAAGAGAATATTAGGGACAAACTGCGATGTCGACCGAATGGTGCCGTGGCTTCGGCGCGGCCCCGTGAGAGTGCCGCTATTTTTCCCTAAGCCCTGTACTATTCGTTGGTGAACAGGCCAGCCGAGTTTCTGTTTACCTTTCGGCTTTTACTTTTCTCTCGGTTGTTTTCATTGATTTTTTGCCTCGCTTTGTTTTGTTTCTTAGACAAGGCAGGGTATTTGTTGGTAGTTCAATAGTTGTACCTCCTGTTTTTCCTTTCTTTTCTCCGTGTTTACCATGTCCATTTGTTTTTTGTTTGTTTTCTTTCTCTCCCTTTTTCTTCTTCTACATTTATTACGAGTTCATTCTTGCTGAGGATTTGTGTGTTCATTTGCCTCTTTTGTTGATTTCCCTTTCTTTTTCTGGAGGGTTTCTTGTGAGAATTTTTTTTCTCGCCTTTTTTAATTTTAATCTTTGCATTGGGTGCCAAGGTGTCAAAATGTATTTCAGAATCCTTTGGTCGGTCTGTTGTTGAATTGGCAAGGACGGAGGTTTCATCCGAAGAGACCGTTCCTTCCATCTACCAAGGATCAACCTAGCGAAAGCCGGGCGATGCGTGACCGATACCCTTTAGTAAAAAATTCATGTCTGTGTGGGTGTCCACAGGTTAACCGACTTGGAACAATTTCCAGTTCGAATCTCCAAGGATGAAGCTTCCTTCGACTGCTATCTTTCGGGAAGGAGTGACAGGAAAACAATAACCCTTTGGTCTGCAGCTCTGCGCATCCCACAGCCGCACATTCGAGTGGCATTTTCGTTGTGGACCATTGATGGTGAAAACGCGCCTCATTCGCCATTCGCCTCAGTGGTCTGTTTGTGACGTCAGAGACCTACGTCACGGATCTCGCGCGTATTTCGAGATTAAAACAAGCAGACGAAATTCGGCCTGATCGGCATGCATTTCTTCCTTCGTAAACATACTTAATTTCATGGCATTTACATTTTATTAGATTTAAAGGTCATGTTATGCACTAGACTTTCATAATTGGGTCGATTTTCAACGTTCCGTTGCAAAGAAAAACTGCCTTTACAAGCCCTTTAAGGCTCCAGCACCAATCGCGTCCTGAAAAGCTGAGGGGACCCTGATCATCACTTTAAAGAGTTCCACAGGCCCTTAGTTGGCTGCCAGTCCACTTGACACTTTCCCATGAAGTGGACTTTGCTGTGACAGATGGGCTGTTCACGCGAGGTGACGTCACCTCATCGTAATTAGACCCTTGCCCGCTCTTTGGTTGAGAGCCGTGTGGCCTGGCGAAGCGACTTCGACTACCTACACTAACGTATCCATCTGACAGATGCCGAGACAAAAGTGGCTAACTTCGCGCTGAGAGCAAAATTCAAAACGTTAGCTCCCGTGTCACTACGTGCTAATTTTAGACGGGGCTGTCCCATCAGGGCATGCGCACTGACAAGCTTTGTTCATTTCCTTGCGACGTAGTTCCCACGTGTAATGATCGGTAAGCATGCATGGCAGGCCCAGATTCTGGATGTGATTCGTTATGTTTTACTTCTGCAACATCCAAGCGATTTCGAAGAGGTCACTAGTCGTGAAAACGCTAACCTGTTGACAATAAAAACAGGTAGTATAGTCCCGCGCGAAATCGCTAGCCTAAGTCTTGGGTGTCCTGGCCCAAGGTTCGGCTCCGACTTTGGCTATGAATAGCATGAAACCAATGCTGTGCAACAATAAACAAACAAACAAAAAAACAGCCAGTGCCTCCACCCCCATCCCCCTAACCCTAGCCAACCCACCACGTGTACGTTCCTACCTAGCTCGCGCAACTGCCGGCCGAGTTCAGTGATCCACTTGACAGCGATGCACTTGACCCATCGCTGGCCCCCAAACTCTCTTTGTGCGCCGAGAGCACACCGACAGCTTCAGAGGTTACAATTTGTTTACAAGTAGCATGCAACAGCGGCACCCAAGACCCAGCATTATGAACTGCCCTTACACGCACTTACTGGCGTTTTGGCAGGCGCGTGGTTACGCCACTGACAAAGGGGGCCTAAGACCCGTTACCCTGCTTTTACTAGTTTCGGGGAGAGGGAACCAGAGAGAGAGAGAGGAGAGAGAGCGAGAGCCGGTTTGGCCTAGCGGTAAGGCGTAGCAGAAGGGCGGCGGCTCGATTTCCCTTCGGCTCTTTCTTTCAAAAGGCTGTGGTTTGTGGACACTGTCTTGTAACTTTGTCTCACAATTAATGAAACATTAAAATGGCTCTCATCGCTGCCCATCTAAAGCAGGAGTCATTCTGGTGGTGACAGTGTAGCGATAGGTATATATATATTATATATATATATATATTATATATATATATATATATATCTCTCCCTACACTTCACTCCCCCTCCCCTTCTCCCCGTTCCTACTATAGACCTTAGGGTTTCTGTTGATGTTAAGCATCACGTTTACTTTACAAAGAGAGAGAGAGAGGGCTGGGGGAGAGGGAGAGAGATCATAGATGTAAACAACTGATTCTGTGGTGCAATTACGTTAGTCACGACGCTAGGCCTTCTGAGCGGTTAGGTCAGAGCTAAGGAGCTGTGTGAAGGTCGAGGTGGCCGTCCTGGGCTTCCCTGTCCCTAATAAGCTCTGTGTGTGTGTGTGTGTGTGTGTGTGTGTTGTGTGTGTGTGTGTGTGTGTGTGTGTGTGTGTGTGTGTGTGTGGCGTGCGTGCGTGGTTGTGTATGAGTGTGTGGGTGTACCTCCTTGAACCGGCCGCACGAGAGGCCTGCACTCTCGGTCGCTTGGGGATATGATCCATGGACAACTTTTTAAAACATTTTCTACACCTGTTTGACGACATCAGGATCAAAGAAACCAGTGAGAAAAGAGTGTGCGAATTTTTTGTACCTTTCAAACAAACCAGTGAGAAAATTGAAGGCCTTGTTTGTGGGTATTCCAAAGGTACAGGAACAGGCCTTCTCAGAGGATAGAAAATGTACTATAGTCATAATAGTGGTGCACGGATGGTAACAATAAGAATATACTTTATTCATCCCAGCGGGAAATTAAAGCTGTCGTTCGATCTTATACATTAACGCACAACGAAGAACTGAATTGCACATATCTCAATAAATTATGTGCAGTTCAGTTCTCAACTGTGAGTTGATGTATAAGATCTAACGACAGTTTTCATTTCCCGCTGGGATGAATAAAGTATATTGTTATTGTCATTTTGCGGGTGTGTATCAGTGCGTGCGCGCGCGTGGGTGGAGGGGGTGGGGGTGGCGGGGGGAATGTTTCTCTGTGCGTGTGTGTATGTGTGTGTGTGTGTGTACATGGTCGCTATCTTGAAGGTCTCACGGTTGGCGGAGAGAGAGAGAGAGAGAGAGAGAGAGAGAGAGAGAGAGAGAGAGAGAGAGAGAGAGTCAAGTTTGTGTCTCTATTCATGTGGCACGTTACAAAGGGGTTGCCAGTTCGTGATCAGTGCTAGTAAACGAAGAAACCATTATTAGCAGCATGTGTTAATGTCAACAAGTAAGGATAATTTCATGGATCCATACGCACACATAACAGACTGTAGCTCTTTATTCTATTAGGCTCTCCCTCAGCATAAGTGCAAAGAAAATAAAGCGTGACACGTTAAGAAATTTATTATCGTCGGAATCACTGCATAATCTGGAATAGCGTTCTTTCCTAGGTAAGCCTCTGTACAAAGGCAAGCGGAACTGTACAATCAGCATCAGAAGAGCACATGACATTTGACTTCAATTGTATCTACACAAAAGGGGCAGAGTTGTTGGTTCTCTGCTAATGAGAAGCACAGCCTTGTGTGTGTGTGTGTGTGTGTGTGTGTGTGTGTGTGTGGGGGGGGCATGCGTTCTTACGTGAGTGCGTGTCTGTGTCTGCGTGCGTGCGATATTATGTGCGTGTGAATCAATGTGTGGCACCTCCTTGCATTGACCAAAAGACAGGCCCGAACTCTCGGTTGCTTTTGAATTTGATCCCTGGACGTCCTTTTACAATGTTTTCTATATCTTTATATGACGCATTAGGAAAAAAGGAAGCTAGTAGAAAAGAATTTGCGAATTCTTTTTACCTTCGAACCCCTTTTTAAAGGGCCCCCTTTTGTTTTGTGGGTATCCGAGAGGTACAGGAAAGGGTTTCTGAGAGGATAAAAAAGGTACCAGGGCGGTACGTGGATGGTACCTTGAAAGCTTCTCGGGTGGCGGAGAGAGGGAGACAGAGAGTGATCGGAAATAGTGTAGTCGTGTGTGTGTGTGTGTGTGTGTGTACATGCGTTCTTCCGTGCGTGCGTGCGTGCGCGTTTGTGTGTGTATGTGTGTGTGTGTGTCTGCGTGCGTGCGACGTTTTGTGCGACGTTATGTGGCACCTCCTTGTACCGACCAAAAGAGAGGCCCGAACTGTCGGTTGCTTTTGAATTTGATCCCTGGATATCCTTTTACAACTATATGACGACATTAGGAGAAATGAAGCTAGTGAGAATAGAATTTGCGAATTCTTTTTACCTGTCGAACACCTTTTGAGGCCATTTTTTTGTGGGTATCCGAGAGGTACAGGAATGGGTCTCTGAGAGAATCGAAATGGTACCAGGGCGGTACGGGGAAAACCTTGAACATTTCTCGGGTGGCGGAGATAGGGAAACAGAGAGCGATTGGAAATAGTGTAGTCGTGTGGTGCGTGTGTGTGTGTGTGTGTTCGTTCGTGCGTGCGCGCGTGCGTGCGTGCGTGCGTGCGTGTGTGTGTTTGCGTGCGTGCGACCTTTTGTGTCTGTGTATCAATGTGTGGCACCTCCTTGTACAGACCAAACGAGAAGCCCGAAGTCTCGTTTGCTTTTGAATTTGATCCCTGGACATCATTTTATGTTTTCTACATCTTTATATCACGACATTAGGACAAAAGAAGCTAGTCAGAAAAGGATTTGCGAATTCTTTGTACTTATCGAACACATTTTTAAGGCCTTTGTTTGTGGGTATCCGAGAGGTAAAGGAAAGGGTTTCTGAGAGGATAGAAAAGGTACTAGGGCGGTACGTGGATGGTACGGTGAAAGCTTCTCGTGTGGCGGAGAGAGGGAGACAGAGAGCGATCGGAAATAGTGTAGTCGTGTGTGTGTGTGTGTGTGTGGCGTGTGTGCATGCGCGCGTGAGTGTGTGCGCGTGCGCGTGCGTTTTGGGTTTGTGTATCAGTGCGTACGTGTGTGTGTGTGTGTGTGTGTGTGTCTGTGTGTGTGTGTCTGCGTGCGTGCGACGTTTTGTGCATGTGTATACAGTTTGTGGCACCTCCTTGTACCGACCAAAAGAGAGACCCGAACTGTCGGTTGCTTTTGAATTTGATCCCTGGACATCCTTTTACAGCTATATGACGACATTAGGAGAAAGGAAGCTAGTGAGAAAAGAATTAGCGAATTCTTTTTACCTGTCGAACACCTTTTAAAGCCATTTTTGTGTGGGTATCCGAGAGGTAGGGGAAAGGGTCTCTGAGAGGATAGAAAAGGTACCAGGGCGGTACGTGGAATGTACCTTGAACATTTCTCGGGTGGCGTAGATAGGGAAACAGAGAGCAATTGGAAATAGTGTAGTCGTGTGTGTGTGCGTGTGTGTGTGTGTGTGTGTGTGTGTGTGTGTGTTCGTGCGTGCGCACGTGCGTGCGTGGGTGCGTGCGTGCGTGCGTGTGTGTGTTTGTGTGCGTGCGACGTTTTGTGTGTGTATCAATAGGGGAAACCCCCTTGGCCAAAAAAGGGGCCCCGAACTCTCGTTTTTTTAAAATTTGATCCCTGGACACCTTTTACAATTTTTCAAATATCTTTATATGACGACATTAGGAAAAAGGAAGCTAGTCAAAAAAGAATTTGCAAATTTTTTGAAGAAAAAGGTTTTTTTGGGGGTATAAATAAAAAGGGTTTTGGGGTGGGGGGGGGGGAGAGAGAGAGGGGAGAGAGAGGGGAGAGAGAGAGAGGGGAGAGGGGGTTTTCCCTGGAACCTTTTGATTTTTCGGGAATTTTATCTCACGACATTTTGGAAAAATGAAATTAGAAAAGAGTGTGCGAATTCTTTGCGCCTTCCAAACACCGTTTTAAGCCCTTTTTTGTGGGTATTCCTAACGTAAAAGAAATGACTTCGGAGAGGTCAAAAAAGGTACCAGGGCGGTACATGGATGTTACCTTGAAAGTTTCTCGGGTGACTTAAAGAGAGAAAGAATGGGGTGGATTGGATTTTTGGGTTCCCTTTGTGTGTGGGGTGTGTGTGTGTGTGTGTGTGTGTGTGTGTGTGTGTGTTTTGTGTGTGTGTGTGTGTATGTATGTGGGGTTTTGTTGTTTTTGTTTGGGGCCGGCGATCCCCGCCCGGCCCTCACCCTCGGTTGCGCGCGCGCGCTCACGTACGTGCGTGTGTGCGTTTATAAATATATATAAACAGCACACGGCATTCGTCTTCAATTGTGTCTACACTAAAGGGGCTGAGTCGTTGATCCTCTGCTACTGAGAAGCGAAGCCTGTGGCCGTTTATACGCGAAACGCCCCTCCGAAAGTGACAGTTTTGTACCCTCTGCTTTGTATAACTTGCCGGTATCTTTCACGCGCATAGAGAGAGAGAGAGAGAGAGAGAAGAGAGAGAGAGAGAGAGAGAGAGAGAGAGAGAGAGAGAGAGAGATGTGAACAGCCTGGCTGGGGGTAAGGTACATATATAAACTACCGTCTTCGTGACACACTACACAGCAGAAAGATGTGTGTATGCTGGTATGAAGATTTAAAAATAAATAAATCAATAAATGGTTTGTTTCAAGTTCATAGACCAAAATATTTTAAACCACCCAGTAAGACTTTTTCCACCAGAAGCAGACGCAATCGGTAGTTTTATTATTTTGCTATCATGCTGCTGTTATGCGTTATCCCTGTGCATGCCACAGTGTCGTTAAGACTTCTCTTTTTGAAGGTGAACATGGTTTGTTTAACTGACTAGTGCAACGGTGTTAGTGAAAACTGTGTCTCAGAAAAACTGAAAAAGGTCCTTTACGCTTTCTCTATCAGGAGTTGAACCCACGGTAACTTCGCTTTCACTGGATCAGCACCATAGCGCTAACCACTGAGCTACGGCCCTTTCAGTCATGTGGGTTGTCAGGACAAAACGGGGCATGGTCGATCAAGACAAGTACAAGTCAGCCAGAAATTGCGCTTGTCTACGGGAGGTAATCCATGAAAAATAATCACGCAAGTGATTGACAGCCTGGTACCTTGAAGACACCTTCTGAGTACTGCAGGCGTGCCTTTTATGCACTTTCCAGACACTTTCCGAGCACCTTTTGAATACCCAAACAGAACGAGTACTACAGAGGTGTTCAGAAAGTGTTCACGAGGTGCACCTCCAGCTTTGATTTGCATATATTAATTGTACCATTTCGGTACCTTTTCGGTGCTCTTCTAGTACCTAAAGTTGCTACGGGCTAGCTAGCTATAATTATATTTAATTTTTATATTCGAACAATGTTGCTTAACTGAAATATTCGAAGAAGAGAAATGTATTGAGTTTGCTTTTGAAGGAAGAGAGAATATAGCCTGCTGTCTTGGGGAAGATTGTTCCAGATGTGGGGACCGAAGTGTGAGAAAGTGGCAAAAGCCTAATATAATATAATGATGTGGTGCTACGGTTTCAGTGGACAGTGGAACAAACAACAACAGCAAGTAACTGCATAATTGTTGGGGCATTACATTTTTGTCTGGAAGACCTTAAACAGTCAGTGTCAAATCTGAGTGCAAAGTATAACGATAATGACTGCTGTACAGGGCTCATCCTGTTTCTATTTTTATTGTTCTTTTTCTTCTGGCTGTTAAGCGACAGGCTTAAGAAAATCTGAAACAAAGTTGGCTGGTAGCGTTCTGATGCAATATCTAAACACACACAAGGTTCAAAAGAACGCTTATTTTGATAGAGCATAAACAGTGCACAAATTTTCGGGGTAAACCCCTTTTTCAAGCAACTGACGATGATAAATGAGCTCACCTCCTTATATATATTTTTATCCTGTTTCGAATATTGATGCTGGAATGTCTGGGAGCGTTGAAGAATGAATCAGTCTTCTTCTCTTTTTTTTCTCTTCTTCATTTTTTTCCTTCTTCTTTTCTTTTCTTCTCTTGTTCGTGTCTATTTTACTCGCTTTTCTTCTTATTCCTGCTCCTCCAGATCTTCTTCTTCTTCTTTTCCCCCTCCTCCTGCTCCTCCTCCTCCTTCTTCTTCCCCTCTTCCTCGTCCTCCTCCTCTTTCTTCTTCTTCTTCTTCTTCTTCTTCTTCTTCACGTCTGCCTAGACATGTGTTCCTTTTATTCGTATTCTCTTTAATTTACGTGACATATACCGTCATCTGGGCGGCAAGTCCATGTATCCGTCTGTACGCATGCCCTTCGTTGTTGTTTTTATTTTACAAAAACGCCTCATCCATTGTTTTCCAGCCAACCTGAAGTTCACGGAATCCCAGCCGATCGAGGACGA
>JABMCL010000806.1:7500-13206 GCA_018857735.1 Alviniconcha marisindica | reverse complement strand
CAAAGGAAAGCCGGCTGCAACCGAACCGTGCTAACTAGTCTACTGCTTAACCCACATGGTAGTCACGAATTGTCCCCGGAGTCGCTTCCGATTTTTCGTTTAGGTCCCCCTTTAATAGTGCATAAAAAGACAACGGCATCCAGTGGAGTCCTGCGTGGACTTTGTGGCTGTATTGTTGATTTTGTCATCTTTCATGCTTCTCCTTCCACAGAGAGAGAGAGAGAGAGAGAGAGAGAGAGAGAGAGAGAGAGAGAGAGAGAGAGAGAGAGAGAGAGAGAGAGAGAGAGAGAGAGAGAGAGAGAGAGAGAGAGAGAGAGAGAGAATAAGCCAGCGTATTTGAAACAAAGACCTTTCATCGTAGGCTCAGAATCAGCAACGCAAAGAGGGGAAAGTGATTTTTTTAAATAGTAAAGAACGATTTACTTCACCATTAAAACATTAATCACGGATCTGAACACGAGACTGCATCAAATGGAACACGAAATGGAACAATGCAAATACAGGGAACAACACTTCACAGTGAAAAAACAGGTCAACCTAACACACACACACACACACACACACAACACAACCAACAACAACAACAACAACAACAACAACAAAAACAACAACAACACACAACAACAACAACAACAATACTGGTAAAATATTACAACAACAAAAACAACAGTTTGCATGACATCTCTCTCTCTCTCTCTCTCTCTCTCTCTCTCTTGTATTTGTAGAATAGCAAGGACTGGCTGTTAGATAGGTCCAAATGGACCTAACGCTGCTATCCTTTAGTATTAAAGTTTTCGAGTTCTCTCTCTCTCCGCCCCCCCCCCTCTCTCTCTCTCTCTCTCACGCATACAGTAGCCACGTGGTGGTGGTGGTCGTGAAGTGATGCTTAATGTCCTCAGATGTCAGTTGACATATTAGGGACAAGTTGTGACCAATGCCGAAGCACGGTGCAATAATTCTTTACATCCACGGAAACCAGAAGGCTCGTTAGGACGGACAGCCCAGGACGGCCACCTCGACTCTCACACAGCTCCTGAACTATGAGTAGCCAAGTATCAACAGCCTGCTTTATAAGACATACAGTGACTAACAAACACATCCACGTCCAACCTCCCAGCAACAACCAAGTCTAAAAACAGCACAATTAACTCATCCACAACAAAGGAAAAAGACAGCACCATCCCACAGTCTGCACGCAACCGTGATCCCTTCCTCTGTACTATCAGAATCACCGAGTTTACAGTAAACACAGGATCGGTTCCGCGTTGGCCACGCAGTTCTCAGTCTTATAACGGGTTAATGTTTGGAAGTTTTCAATCTTGAGCAAGTATCTTTGGTGGAAGAGGATACGTGCCCTGCATTCGCTTGCATGCCAGGTAGAAGTCGCCTTAAGTGATTCGGGTTTTTGTTGTGTTCATGCGCTAATTAACTCACTTTGTTTGTTGATGCTTCTTTTTCCCTCCTGGAAAATCCCCCCCCCCCCTTCCTGCTGAAATCCTTCTGCAGCAATGTGTTTACGTTGCAACTTCGTTGTTACCCCCCAAACACACACACATACGCACACAAGGTGGGAAGAGAGAGAGAGAGAGAGAGAGAGAGAGAGAGAGAGAGAGAGAGAGAGAGAGAGAGAGAGAGAGAGAGAGAGAGAGATGCACGTGTACGTGGCACTGTTCCATAACCGGCACTTAACCTGTCCGGCACCTCGCAGGAGGCATGTGTCCTCCTCCTGTTCATCCTCACCATGCATGCATATTACTGACGGCACATGTCCACCACACGACCATTCACGCGAATTTTGTACAGCAGGCGGTTAATTACAATCACCCAGTTCCTCCTCCGACTCCTTCACCGCCAGCACCACCATCAAGTGGAGAGTAGGGGCGGCACCGACGAGCCCCTCCTTTTTGCGTGAGCTTCTGCACAGTCTGTCTGTTGCACGAGCCCCTGCACAGTCTCCATGTTGCACGAACACCTGCACAGTCTCCCTGTCGCATGAGCCCTTGCACAGTCTCCTTGTTGCACGAGCCCCTGCACAGTCTCCCTGTTGGATGAGCCCCTGCACAGTCTCCCTGTGGCACGAGCCCCTGCACAGTCTCCCTGTTGGATAAGCCCCTGCACAGTCTCCCTGTTAGACGAGCCCCTGCACAGTCTCCCTGTTGGATGAGCCCCTGCACAGTCTCCCTGTTGCACGAGCCCTTGCACAGTCTCCCTGTTGGATGAGCCCCTGCACACTCTCCCTGTTGGATGAGCCCCTGCACAGTCTCCCTGTTGGACGAGCCTCTGCACAGTATCCCTGTTGCACGAGCCGCTGCACAGTCTCCCTGTGGCACCATCTCCTGTAGTCTCCCTGTTGCACGAGCTCCTGCACAGTCTCCGTGTTGCACGAGCCCAAAAGAGCGGCCTACATATCATGCATCAAGCAACAGACACCGGTTCAGTCAGAAACGGGTCATGTAAAACACCCGCTTCCCCAGAAACGGGTCATGTAAAACACCCGCTTCCTCCCCCCCCCCCCCCCCCCCCCTCCCCATCATCACACATAGCATGCTGTTAAAACAGCCGCTCCCTTTCGCCCGCCATCACGATCAGGTGAAGGCTAGGGGCGGCACCGTCCCGGGTTGCACGAGTCCTTTCACTGCCTCCATGTCCAGCACCCGGCCGTAGACGCTGGTTCTGTACAGCAGGTGGTCAAAGATGGCTATGAGGGTAGGGTCCAGCTTGTGGAAGCTGACGGTCAGCTGACTGCAACACTCCTTGCCCTGTTAACACACACACACACACGCACACACGCACGCACGCACACACACACACACACACACACACACACACACACACACACACACACACACACACACAAAACGTAAACACACACGAACACAATCATAAAAACACAAACATACACACAAAGACAGAGACAGAACAAAGACACACACACACACACACACACACACACACACACACACACACACACACACAATCATAACAGCACAAACATACACACAAACACAGAGACACACAAACACAGAGACACACACACACACATACACACAGACACACAGACACACACACACACACACAGCATTTTAGTAAGGGTTCGATAGTAATCCCCTACACAATTCAGGTCGCCTTGCCTGGTTCAGTCTACAGCACCCACAAGAGCAGCACAACCCAATCCTACCAGTGTACGAGTTTTCGTACGTTTTAGTGTGTTATACCTACCAAGGTGTCATGGGAGGATACAAAGGCTGCTTTTTCATTGTGGCTATAGTTACATGCTACTGAATCTGTCCTGACAATCGTTCTGATGTGACCTTGTGCGGCTGCCAGTACGTTCAGATCCAATCACTATCTAACTGTACTGTACTGACAAAGAAACGTCCCTACAATGACCCGACGTTACCATTGCAGCGTGCTCCTTCCACTGCGCTATTGCAGAAAGGCACTATTCACTTCCGCCGAAGCACATGCTTAGAACACAGGGCCCCTTTTTCTTGGAGGTCAAGTAGCGCAAGTCGATGACAGAAACGTGATTCACTTGGAGAAATAAACACCGAAATGACCGGTCCACTGAACTGTGTACACTAAATTGTACCATTCAATTATGGATGTTTTTAAACCCAACTCAACCTCGAAGGTCCTATCAGGGTTACACGCAATATTAACACGTTCCATTTCCTAGTGTGGCAAGATGTTTTTCGAGACCTAACTTTTGGTGCACAACTCTCCTACTGTGCCTCCCCCCCCCCCCCCCCCCCCCCCCCGCCGGTTTATCGCATGCATCAACCATCAACCTCTGTGCACACACTAAAAACCTCAAACGTTGGCAGCCATGCCATTGTTTGGACACTGGCAGGAATGGGTAGCGCTTCTCTTGCAGCTGCTGTTAGCCGTACCAGAGTAAGGCGAGCCGAATCCCCCCCCCCCCCCCCGCAAAGGATTAACCCTTTCACTGCCATGCTTGTCGCGCCGTCACTCGGAAAACGACTAACAAAAGTGCCAAATTTGAAACCACTAAGGCTTTCTCCTCCTTTCGCATGAGCACGTGAAATGATTTCTTTCAAAATGCACGGTACTGAGGGTAGATTTGTTATAGGACCGTCAAATATACTGTTTCCAGGCGTGTATGTGTGCACATTTTAACTCGGAAATTTGACAGGCTGTGGCAGTGAAGGGGTTAATAAACTGCTCCTTTTTGCCCTTGACACAACCGTCATGGATGACTGGGCGTAAAAACAACAAAAACTTTTTTCCAGGCGTGGTTTGAAGCCCTGAATAAATGTTTGAAGTGAGATCACCTCCTCACTCATCTATTTTGCAGACCGACACGTGTGATCCGAACAACGTCAGCGAGTTGTCAACTTAGTCAGTCTGACTAACCTTTAATTATAAATCATTTACCATTCAAGAGCTTTTGTCCGCGACTTCTCCCGAGGCGCCAAAGTCTTGATTTGCGAGGCAAGGCTCTGTGAATCCATAGCTTTCAACGCGCAAAGTTCTGTGTGGAAGCTTTTATGCGCCATATATATACATTTTCATTTATTCATTCATTCATAGTTACAGACCTGGCGTCACTGAACAGAATCTCTGATAATGCGATTTCCCACCCAAATGGGAACCGAACCGGAATAAGCACCACGGGGACTCTATAGTCGCTAGCAATGAGATACAAACACACAGAGCGGTTTCGATTTCTCGTCCTGATTGTTAAAAACCAACGTTTGCACGTCGTGAAAACGCAACAGTGAGTGCTTCCATTTCGCCAGTTTGCGCTCAGCAGTATGCTTCTTTGACGTCATAAACAAGTATCAAATACGTCACGAGCCACAGACCTACAATAAGATATAATTATTGTATTCAGATCTGTGGCCACGAGCCAGCCTTTTTCTGCTCTTCATTGGTACACAGTCCGCGCAAGGAAGGCCTCGCCCTGTGGATACTTACCGACACCATAGCGAAGCGGTCTTGTTCGAGCTGGACGGCAGGGATGGGCCCGGCAATGTGTATACTTGGTCTGAGAGGGTGGAAGGTATCTCGGCCGAAGCGGTCACGCGAGTTATGGGAGGCCACTCCAACTTTGTGGAGGCAAACCCCCACCTCTACGTCTTCATAGCGCCCGCGGGTAGCACACTTGTTCTGAGAGCGAACCAAGCAAATCATCATTAATATTTACCATACTGTTCCTCTTCTCGCCTGGAGTTATAGGACTTTGTTCGTACTGAAAGACCAACAGTGAGAATGTCAACGAGGGGTCTCTTATACACAGTGATATATTTTGAAGTGCCCACAGAAGGCAACGCGCGCGCACACAGACACACACTGTCACACAGACACACACACATACACATACTCTCTCACACGCACAGACAGAAGACAGGCACACATACTCACGCGCGCACGCACGCAGACACATTCAGATGCACACGTAGAACCACTTTGAAGAGAAGAGTCCATACGTGACAGTAACAAGCCCTACCGGGATCAAACCTGCATAAACTTAAGAAAAACAAATCTGAAAGAAGAATGACTGCCAGTGTTCTAAAACAAAATCCAAACACATAAATAGTTCAAAAGAACGCTATCTATTAAGACAAAAAACATCATGCGAATTAAATTAAGAAAGGAGTATGCCCCCTGTTCCAACCACAAAACAACACTTAAACAACAGTTAAACGGTGAAAAATGAGATGTAGAACGCTTAATATCTGC
>JABMCL010000806.1:0-2500 GCA_018857735.1 Alviniconcha marisindica | reverse complement strand
CTCGCGAAGACTCCTAGACTGTACACAGCGAGGTGACGAGACCCGGTAGTCCTACGAAAAACGGGTGGTGACGGTTGATTGTTTTGCTTGGCTGGAGTGTGTGTGCGTGCCTCTCCTCGCCGTCACTTGAAGTTTTGCGGACATCTTTTGCCCCTTTTCTTGTCGGTTCAAACTACGGGCGGCTACGTATTCTGGTCACGCACAGACGTGGCTTTGGCGAAATGAGAAGGAACAAAGGTACACCACTATCCAGACAAGTACTATATTCATTGGAATGATAACAACAGTATTCAAAAGTACAGATGCGGCATTTACAAGGGAAGGAATTACTAGAGAGGTGTGTATACATCCTTCCATAACCAGTGCGCTGTAACTGACGTAATACAATTGACATTCACAACATCTGACTAAAAAACAAAACAAAACAAAAACCACAGCAAACGACTTAAATTTTTCAGTCGACTGAAGACAACGTGCTTTATCTGGAAACATGTTTAGATCTTTTTTTAAAAGTACTTTGCTGTGGATACTCAGTCTGTTCCTCCATCCGAAATCTTTGCCAGAGAAAAACAAACTGCCGAAGTTTCGCTTTCATTAATTTGACAACATTTCTGCCAGTTTCTCCACACGCTATCATATGCCTGATTTTCATATATTTTATACAAGGTGAAAACTGTCTGATTGTACTGGATATGTTTCGATGATTACAAACCGCTTAACAACTGATTCCTGCTTGTAGGCACAAAACAAACTCATTTCGTAAATTAATTATTTCACACACGTAGTGAGGAAGGCCACACACACACACACACACACACACACACACACACACACACACACACACACACACACACACACACACACACACACACACACACACACACACACACACCGACTCACACTCACAACAGGCTACAAAAAGTTTCCGAAGGACTGTCCGCTTGGGCTGACCCCGTACGCACACCCGCCGCAACAAACCCGGGTGGATCAGGTTTGGAGCACACCGCTACACTTCATACTCAGTGACATCACACAGCAAGACTCCTGCAGAGCCTCGCTACACACGACTGACATGAATCTTCAGTAAGACCAAGAACTTACATTTTCTAGAGCTCAGGAGCTGTGTGAAAGTCGAGGTGGCCGTCCTGGGCTCCACGTCCCTAATAAGCCTGATCGTTTTTGTGGACGTAAAGCAGCATGGAACCTTACACACACACACACACACACACACACACACACACACACACACACACACACAAAATATATATATATATATATATATAGAGAAGAGAGAGAGAGAGAGAGAGAGAGAGAGAGAGAGAGAGAGAGAGAGAGAGAGAGAGACACACACACACACACACACACACGGATATATGTAGGTCCATGGTAAGACGTGACAGACTATCGCGGAATTATCAACTGTGTCGATCAGCGGCTTCGGCCAGACATGGAAACTTGAAACCAAAGGCTGCAACTCGACTCAACGTCGAATTGAAAGATCCAGGGGTAAATTCTTTGAAGTCATCAAAGCGTGGAGAACTAGAAACGGTCACGGCTGCGTGACCGTGCATGCAGTCAGTGAACAATACTGTGACCCGACGGTGTACAGGATGGCATTGCAGTGAGCGACAGGTCCAGTGGTCTGACTGTGTCTGCATTAACACGACGGTGTCAGACTGGCGTGGGTTCGAGACCAGGGAAAAAGCTGAGGCCATGAAGTCCTCGTTTGAGGCGGTGTGCGTGACCGTGGAGAGGGGAGAGAGAGAGAGAAGAGGGGGAGAGAGAGAGAGAGAGAGGGAGAGAGAGAGAGAGAGAGAGAGAGAGAAGAGAAAGGAGAGAGCGGTGGGGAGGCGGAGAGAGGGGGGGAGGGGGAGTGGGGGGGGGGGGTGGTGGTGTGTGTGTGTGTGTGTGTGTGATGAGTGTGTGTGTGAGAGTGTGTCAGCGTGCGCGCGTGAGAGAGTGTTGTGTGTGTGTGTGCGTGCGTGCGTGGTGCGTGATGTGCGGGGTGTGTGTGTGTGTGTGTGTGTGTGTGGTGTGTGTGTGTGCGTGCGTGCGTGTGTGTGAAAGTGTGTATGTGAGTGAGAAAGAGTGAGTGCGTCCGTGCGTGCGCTGTTGTTCTCTTCCTCGCCAGGTCAGCTGGTTTGCAGAATCATCAGAGCCTGTCACGTGTTTGTAGTGCTTACTTTGTGAGTAAGTGAGTAAGTTGGCGTTTTACGCCCAGTCAGCCGGTACGGTTATATCAGGGTGAGCATACTTTGTGAACGTCCAGAACTAAAAGATATCTACAAAATAACAATGTTTGACATTAACACGTTTTGCTCGTCCGCTTAGTGCTGTTTTATTCACCTCTCTCTCTCTCACTCTCTCTGTCTCTCTGTCTCTGTCTCTGTCTTGTCTTCTGTCCTTTTCCTGTTTTGTCTCTTCTCTTCTCTTCTCTCTCTCTCTCTCTCTCTCTCTCTCTCTCTCTCTCTCTCTCTCTCTCCTTTTTATTTATTTTTTT
>JABMCL010001208.1:7500-10303 GCA_018857735.1 Alviniconcha marisindica | reverse complement strand
TGTTGTGTGTCTGGCCAGAACGCTGTTGCGGAAGACGAAGATCCTGGTGCTGGACGAGGCCACAGCGGCTGTGGACATGGAGACCGATGCCCTGATTCAGACCACCGTGCGGGAAGCCTTCAGCGACTGCACAGTGCTCGCCATCGCCCACAGACTGAACACCATCATGGACTATGACCGGTCAGCAACACTGGCCGAATTGGAGGGCTTTCTCTCTCTGTGTTTGTCTCTCTGTCTCCGTCTGGCTCTGTCTCCCTGTCTCTCTCCCTCTCTGTCTGTCTGTCTGTCTGTCTGTCTGTCTGTCTGTCTGTCTGTCTCTCTCTCTCTCTCTCTCTCTCTCTCTCTCTCTCTCTCTCTCTCTCTCTCTCTCTCTCTCTCTCTCTCTCTCTCTCTCTCTCTCTTCTCCGTCTGTCTGTCTGTCTGTCTGTCTGTCTGTCTGTCTGTCTGTCTGTCTTCTTCTCTCTCTCTCTCTCTCTCTCTCTCCCCTCTCTCTCTCTCTCTCTCTCTCTCTCTCTCTTCTTTTCTCTCTCTCTCTCTCGTCTCTTCTCTTCTCTCTCTCTCTCCTCTCTCTTCCCCTCTCTGTCTCTCTTCCCTGTCTGTCTGTCTGTCTGTCTGTCTGTCTGTCTGTCCTCTTCTTCTGCTCTCTCTGTCTGTCTCTCTCTCTCTCTCTCTCTCTCTCTCTCTCTCTCTCTCTCTCTCTCTCTCTCTCTCTCTCTCTCTCTCTGACCTAAGCATCAGTGACCATTGTCCCATCTCCTGTACGAAATCTGTTAAACTTTCAAAATGTAAACTCAAAACCCATTCTCTTATATCATTTAGATCGTTCAAGCACTTTAATAAAACAGCATTTTGTGCTGACCTGAATTGTGCCCCTTTTATTTCGGTCCTGAATTATACTGACCCCGAAGAAGCTTTGTCGGTGTGGTACAGTGTGTACCTCAGTGTAATCAACAGACACGCGCCACTGAAGCACAAGCGCGTCAAACATCCCAAATTACCACCCTGGCTTAACAAAGATGTAATGCAGCTAATGGCTGAGCGAGACAAACTAAAGAAAGAAAAACGTTTTTCAGAATATAAGAAGCTAAGAAATAAAATAAAAAATCAGGTGAGAAAAGCAAAAAAGGACTATTTCCAGAAACTCATTGAGCGAGATAAAAATATTTCGACTGTGTGGCGTGCTCTAAATACATTCACGAAAGGGAGCCAGTCTCATTCTGCCGATATCCCAAAGTACCTAACGGCTGATAAATTCAATAATCACTTCCTTTCTGTGGCAGAATGTTTGGCAAAACCACGATCGGATGATGTATATGACTCTGAATGCTCAGATATTCTACATGAATTTTGCGAGCGAAAAACACGAGGGCAGGAGCCATTTGTCATCCCATATATTTCCATTCCAGAACTCGGTAAATATATATCCAAACTGGATAACAAAAAGTCGTCTGGACCCGATGGCATTAGTAACCACTTACTTAAATTGTCAATGCCTTACATAATAGACTCACTTACTTACATTTTTAATCTATGCATCGAGAAAAACCATTATCCATCTGAGTTTAAGAAAGCAAAAGTGATCCCATTGTCAAAAACTCGCGACAAGACAAATTTGACTGACTACAGACCAATATCACTGTTATCTGTCCTGTCCAAACTCCTCGAAAAGCATGTGCATGTGCAGTTAAATGATTATTTGGAAAAACACCTACTCATTCACCCCTTCCAGTCTGGTTTTCGATGTAAACACTCTTGCAGTACCGCATTAGTACGGCTTACACATTCTTGGCTGACAGCGGTGAACAGATCTGAGGTGTCTGGCGTGATATTCCTAGACCTGAAAAAGGCCTTTGACCTTGTGGATCACAATATCATGATGTACAAGCTTGGATGCTACCTTCAGAATTCAAGTTCTCTACCGTTTTTCAAATCGTATCTTGAAGGCAGAACGCAAAGTGTTTTCCTCCATGGCTCATATTCTTCTGAAGGCTCTGTAAAGTTTGGGGTACCACAAGGATCTGTCCTAGGGCCTATTCTGTTTAGTATTTTTATCAATGACCTACCATTGCATGTAACGAATATTTCTGTTGCTTGCGACATGTTAGCAGACGACACAACACTCCACACATCCGGAAAAGATATTATGCAGGTAGAACACACCTTACAGGAAAGCTTAGACCAGGTCTCATGTTGGTGCGACAATAATTCTATGGTCATCAATCCAAAGAAAACCCACTCTATGACAATCGCTACAAGGCAGAAGCATCAGCTGTTACCTTTATCGCTTGATCTGTTACTACATGGAGTGAAAGTTGAACAAGTGGCAGAACACCGACTTTTAGGAATAATTATAGACAACAAACTTCGGTGGGATACACATACTGACACACTGTGCAAAACACTCTCTAAGCGTGTCTTCCTTCTATCTAAGCTAAAGTACATTGTTGACACTGATACTTTAAAGCTTTTCTTCAATGCCCACGTTAAATCCCACATTGACTACGCATCCGTAGTGTGGGGCGGTTGTAGTGATGCTCTCAAAAAACGATTAAATTCTCTACTAAGAAGATCCGGAAAGCTAATCCTTCCAGATAAAAATCTAACCACTGACCAGAAACTGAATAAGATAGGAATATTGAACCTTCACAAACAACTGGACTACAACAAGGGTGTTTTTATGTATAGGGCACTTACCAACAATGCGCCAGTGTACATATCTAGCTTGTACAAAGCTCCCCACTCTAGCTCCAGAAACAACTACCTTCAGTTACCAAAGCCAAGAATAGATTTATTCAAAACAAGC
>JABMCL010001208.1:0-2500 GCA_018857735.1 Alviniconcha marisindica | reverse complement strand
AAACACACACACACACACACACACCACACCACACACACACCCACACACACACACACACACACACACACACACACACACACACACACACACACACACACGGCACATGCTCACACGCATAAATACACCTACACACATTCACACCTACACCGATACACACGCAAACAAGCAGGCACGCACGGTCGCACGCACGAATCCAGAGACACACACATAGGCAAACAAACACATACACAGACGCACATATACACACATAAACACACGCACATATACACATATACACATTGACACCACACACACACACACACACACACACACCCCACCACACGACACACACACAGCACACACACACAGCACACCCCGCACACACAGAAACACACCACACACACACCCACACGCACACGCACAACGCACCCCAGCACGCACAACCACACACACACACAGCAAGCAGCAAACACACATACACACGCACACACACATACAACCCCACACGCACAACTACACAGACAACCGAAAACAACACAACACACACACCACACGCACGCACACGCAACGCACGCACACGACAACCACGACACACGCACGACGCACACACGCAGACACGACACACACCACGAACACACACACACGAACCACATCAGCACGTACACGTCACCCGCACCACGCACGCACCACGCACGCACGACGCACTGCACACCGCACACAAACCACACACACCACAGCACACACAACACACACCAACACCACATACAAACACAACACACCCAATATACGCACATACCCAAACACACGCACGTATACACATTGACACATATACGTACGCTCGATCACACACACACACAACACACACACACACACACACACACACACACACACACACACACGCACGCACGCACGCACGCACGCACGCATGCACACACACACGCAACCACGCACTCACGCACGCACTCACGCACGCACTCACGCACGCACTCACGCACGCACGCACGCATGCCGCATATACACACGCACACACACACACACACCACACACAACACACACACACACACACACACACACACACACACACACACACACACACACACACACACACACACACACACACACCGCACATATACACCTACACACACTCACATCTACACCTACACACTCATACACCTACACACACACAAACACACGCACGGCACATGCTCGCACGCACATATACACCTACACATACTCACACCTACACCTACACACACATACACCTACCCACAGAAACACACAAACACACACAAACACACACACACACACGCACGCACGCACGCACGCACGCACGCACGCACGCACGCACGCACGCACGCACGCACACACACACACACACACACACACACACACACACTGGGCGTTTCATTTGTTGGTTAGCTACAGTTGGTTTAATTAGTTGTCCATTGTAAGCAAACTGTAATGGAGATTCAGGTTTGTTGATTTTGTTTATGTGAACATGTGTGTATGTGTGTGTGTGTGTGAGAGGAAGGGGAGAGAGAGAGAGAGAGAGAGAGAGAGAGAGAGAGAGAGAGAGAGAGAGAGAGAGAGAGAGAGAGAAATTACACATGCAGCCAAATTTACACACATACAGTCTACGTGTGTGTATGTGAGTGTGCGTGCAGGCGACTCTGTGAGTGCGAGGGTGTTTGAGTTTTAGTGTCTCATTTTCACTTTGCTTTGAATGACTAAATGTATGTAGTAATGTATTATTATGCTTTTGTTTTCTTTCTTCTTCTTTTTTTATTCTTTTTTTATTTCCTTTTTTTTCTTTTGTGAGTATATATTTTTAATTTAGAGAGCGCAACAGCTGACAGGCAGATTGATTTGATAAACATAATTACATAAAATAATATTGGTGACAGAAATGCGCTGTAAAATAAACAACGTCTCACACATATGATTAATAGGCTATATACTCGGCACAAGTTTTATAATCACTATTATAAAGGGGCGTGCTTGTCAAGAACAGAACAGAGATGGTTACTGTAGTCACTGATAGAACTGGTTTGTGAGACAGCGTCAGAGAGATCTTGTTTAAAGGCGCCGGTGTCAATCTTTTTAAGGCATCGGTACGAGAAAGTACGGGTACAGATACATCGAGTTTGCACAAGATGGCTGTGTGGTCAGACGTTAGTCCATGGTGTAGGTTTATACAAATGAAGATGTTATCACTTTGCTTGGAAAACATAAGTCAAGCAGATGGCCTTGGTTGTGAGTGGCTTCCGAAACGGACTGGGTTAGGTTAAACATGCTTATGATATCGTGCAGTTTTCTGCAGTTGTTGTTTTCTACGTTTTTTGAATGAAAGTTAAGCTCACCCATAAGAAGTGTTTTGCCAGGCAGACTGTCAGAGTGTTCAAGAAAGTCAGAAAACTGATCGAAAAACATGGAATCGGGGAATTTGTTCTTTTTGCTGGGTGGAGGGCGTAATACAAAAAGGGTTTGGTTGTTGTATGTTAGATCACAGGGTTTCAAGCGG
>JABMCL010001201.1:0-12586 GCA_018857735.1 Alviniconcha marisindica | reverse complement strand
ATTAAATTTAAAATCCTGGCATAGTAAATGTAATAAATGACCGCTAACGGGTTTTAATTTTCTTGATACCCAGCAAAGATGTATTAAAAAAAACTTCACAAAAGCACCCCCTCTCCCACCAAAACTTTTAGCCTCTAAAAAGATGCCATTTTTAAAAAATAGAGCCAAACCTTTTTCATTATAGCATTCCTCTGCGCATTAATTCTTTTTTAAGTATCTATCGTAAAAAATTTCTCTACTCACTACTACCAGGCATTATCTCTTTCTCTTGATTTCTAATTTTATCATATACAATATCATCAATCTCTTCATAAGCTTTTATGTAATTTTTAAAAAACCTTTAAAAATAACATTTTTAATTTGGGTTTATCATTACTTCATACTCTATTAAATACTCTTCATAAAGCTATCTAAAATTTTATGAGAGAGGTCACTATATCTATCATCATAATTCATAATTACACCATACCTGGAGCAAGGCGTTTTTAATCATAAGAAAAGTTGTCTATCATCTGCTTGTTGAGTCTCTATCTCATCATAGTTCTCTTCAATTATCTCTTTTACCTTTCCATCAAGCTCGCTCCAACTTTAAGGTTTCATTAATAATCTTCTCTATGCCATCTACAACAGCATCTTTACCCTTTAAGAGTTTAACAAAGGTGCATTATCAAATCAACTGCAATTTTTCCGGGCTACTAATCTACTCTGGTTTGGTCTTATTCTCATTGGCAACCCCTTTTTAATCTCTAATTATTGTATTTTCTCTATCTGGTGATGTTGATATTATACCAATTTTAGAACCACAAAGCTTCTCTAATTTAAAATGTAATTTGGGTGCCTCTTTTGGCAATTTGTCAAACTCTTTAACACCCTTCTTTTTATCCCAGCCTTTAAGCTCTTTGTAAATTTGGCCCTTTGCTCCATCTAAAGTGTAAGGGGACATAAACTACCTCTTTGCCATCTATATCATAAGCAACACACACTTTATTTTATCTAAACCCTCTAAAACATCTAATTTCATTAAAGAGATATTTGTACACCATTAAGTCTTACTGCGTGTTTCATTGCACTGCATCAAACCAACCCCATCTTCTTGGGCGACTGTTTGTCCCAAATTCGTGCCCTTTTTCTCTTAAGTATTCGCCATCTTTCCTAAATCTTCACTTGGAAATTTGGTCCATTACCTACTCTTGTGCAGTAAGCTTTTGCAATACCTATTACAGTTCCAATTTGTTGTGGAGCAATTCCTAAACCACTACAAGCACCTGCACTAATTGTAGTTGAGCTTGTAACATAAGGGTATGTTCCATGGTCAATATCTAGCATTGTTCCTTGCGCACCTTCTAGTAAAACATTTTTACCGTTATCTAGCGCGTCCCAACTAATAGAGTTGTATCTGTAAAATTCACCAAGTGCATCTTTGTAGCCCTTTAGCTCCTCTAAAAGCTCTGCTTCATTTGGTGTCTCTACACCATTGCATCAAAAATTGGCTTATTAATAGTGAAATAACTCTATATCAGATGTCAGTTTTTCTGGGTTTAAAAGCTCGCCACTCTATGCCCTACTCTTGTAATCTTATCACCATAAAGCTGGTCCAATACCTTTACTGTTGTTCCAATAGCCTTATCACCCTTTAATCTCTCTCTTGCTTGGTCGATTTTTGCGTGGTATGGGTAAAAGCAGATGCGCTTTATCTGAAATACAATCTTCCACTAATATCATCAAACGCTCTAACTCTTTTATAAAATCTTTTGGAGAAAGAACTACACCATTTCCAACTATATTTATTGCATCTTTATTTAAAACACCAGATGGAACAAGATGAAGTGCATATTTTTTTACCATCAGTTACAATTGTATGCCCTGCATTGTGTCCACCTGCAAATCTACATACATAATCTACCTTTTGGCTAAATTATCAACAATTTTACCCTTCCTTCATCACCCCATTGTAAACCTACAATCAATCTGCTTTATTCAACTTAATCCCTTTTCATCTTATTCGAAATAACAGCATCACTGTAGATGGCAAAGCCAGCCCCACTAACACCTTTTATGCTATAATTCCACCAAGTAAATATAACCTATTTGCCACTAAATGCCCTAAATACAAGCGAATTGTAGTGTAACGCATTGGTGCATAATATAGAGGCGAAACAACTATATCTTTACAATCAATATCTTCTACAGCCTCTAAAATTTTTTCTAACTCTTCTTTAATATCATCTGGATAGATAGATAAATCTTTTAAATCTTGTAGAGAATCAATCTCTACTAACGCCTCTATCCAATCTAACTTAGACTCTAAAATCTTTTGAAGTCTTATATTTTTAATATCATCTAACTCAAAGCCATAATTTTCAACCAAAATATGAGCTATCGCAATATTTGCAACTTGAAATGTTGCGCTTATATCTAAGCTTTTAAGTATCTCTAAAGATATATTTGCCACCTCTGCCAAAGAGCCATCAATTACCTCTGCACCAATTTGATACTGCTCTTTTGTAGGGTATGTAAAAATTGGCTGAATATAGAACCATCTATTTGTATCAGAGCTTCTGCTAAGTCTTTTTGTAACAATTCTAACCACATCTACCGTTGAGTCTGCTCTTAAGCTAACTTCATGTTTGCAGAGTCATTTACTCTAATTAAAGCTCGGCTATCATTAAAGCTCTCTGCTGATGGTATGAAAATAGTGGTGTTGCAATTTCACTAAAGCCAAATTTCTCTAAAATTTGGGCACTTTTACTCTCTATCTCTCTTTTAAGTTAGCACTTTGCCCAAAATAGAGCCTGCTTCCACTTGGTATTTCGTGTTCATATACCATTAATTAAGTTCCTCTTTTAAAGTTTGGCTAAAGTAGTTCCAGCAACGCCTTTATACTCTAATCTGCCCAAATCTGACAGCGCACTCTCGATTGAATCAACAACCCACAACATATCGCCTTGAGATATTAACCCATATTATTAACTCTAAATATTTTACCCTTTAAGTGGTCTTGCCCACCTGCAATATTTACACATATTTAGTTTAAGTAACCTTCTAACATCTTCTGCATTTTCATCAATTACAGTTGCCATTGCAAGTGCTGGAGAATTTGGATAAATCTTTAAACCAAGAGCTTCAAGAGCCTTAATCAGTGCGACTGAGCGTGCCTTTGTCTCTTATACAACTTATCTAAGCCACCACTATCTTCAATAAGTTCAAAGATTTAATTAAACCTATTATTAAAGTAGTTGCCGCTGTATATGCAGTTGTATTTTTTTGCTGTTTTACATTTCACTCGCTAAATTTAGGTAATATCCACTACCTTTCCATTCTATCAATGCACTTTTGCTTAACCAACCATTGCAAGCCCAGGTGGCAGCATTAACGCCTTTTGGCTACCTGCAATTAAAGCATCTATATTTGTTACATCAATTGGCTCAACCCCAACAGCAGTAATACCATCTGCAACTACCATAATATCTTGGATTTATCTCTTTAACTGCCTTTGCAATCTCTTAAACAGGGTGTCTTAAGCCACCTGCACTCTCACAAACTTGAATTGCGATTGTATCAATATCGCTATTTCGCTATTGCTTTTTAACATCTTCTACACTTGCAGGCCTGTTCCACTCATACTTAAGCTCTACAAGCTCTTTGCATGAGCTTTAACAATTTTTCCAAATCTTTCGCCAAACTTTCCAGCATTTATTGTTAAAGCTTTACTCTTACATATTTTTATAATACAAGCCTCCATAGCACCAGTTCCAGAACTTGCTATCATAACAGCTTCATCCATTCCAATAACTAAGCAGCGACTCTCTTGCATCTTTAAAAATAGCTTCAAATTCTGGTGTTCTATGATGAAGCGTAGGCGCACTCATAGCAACTCTACAGCTTCAGGAACAGGCGTAGGTCCAGGTGTAAATAAAAGCATTTATATATCCTTATATAAAAAATCTGTATGATTATATCTAAAATAGTATTAAAGTGCAGTTTAATTTTAAATTGCGAATATAATGTAATATTAATAAAAACCAATAATGGAGTTTTTTTATATTAAAATTATAATCTTTTGCTATATAGCTAATAGAATGGATATAAAGATATATTTTAACTACTATTTGTTCAAATTTCTGTTACAAATTGTTAATTATTTCTTATTTTTCTCTGACTTTAAGTTTAAATAAAAGTTTAAATTATACAATATGGTATTCCCATATTAATAAATGTGAATGCGAAGAAGCCAATTTTGCAAAGAGAACTTCTCGCATTCGCCCAGGAAGGGTTTAAAAATGGAGTTGTGTCTAAAAAGACACTAGTAATTATAGCATAATTATTTTAAAAGGCTTAATTTAAGTCTATATAAACAGAGGAAAGGTTTATTATGAAAAAGGTAATTTTTTCATTAGTTGCAGCTGCGCACTAAGTAGTACACTATTTGCAGGTAAAAATGTAGCTCCTGCACCACTTCCTCCATTACCAGTGCCAGAGAAGCCAGCACCAGCTGTTCTTCCTCCACTTGGTTTATATGTTGGTGGTGGTTTAACATACGCTAAAAGTGAGTGTCAATGTGACACAAATGTTAAATTCTCAGATGGAACAACTAGTAGAGTTAACGAAGGTAAAACTTATGGAGTTAACTTAAAAGCTGGTTTTGATCTAAATGAATATATTGGTATTGAGGGTAAATATATCTATACTCCTTGGGGAGATAAAGATAAAACAACTTAAACATTATGGTCTTTACATAAACCAAATGCACCAGTAACTGAAGATATGATGTTTAGGTTTACTAGGATATGGTAAAACTGAGTGTGAAACTCTAAGTGAAAGCTACAAAGGTCTTGCATGGGGTTGTAGGTGCTGAGTATAATCTTGGCAAAAAAACTGCTGGTTTAAAAGAGGGTCTAGGAGTATATGTTGAATATAATAGACTCTTAAGAAAAGTGGTGCAAAAAACATTACTACAAATGTGTTAAGTGGTGGTGTTCATACCACTTCTAATTTTTACTACACATAAAAAGTTTAGGCATTATTTGCCTAAACTAAAATATCTCCATTAAATGATATATCTTTCTCTATATTTAAGTTTCCTTTTATTTCTTTATGTTAATATTATGTATAAAAACAAAAAAACAAGGATTTAACATGAAAAAATTAAGTTAGCAATAGCTTCTGTAGCAATCTTGGCTGTTTCTGCAAATGCAGGTAAAACTTTGTGCCAGCTACTGTAGAGCCAATTCCTGTGCCAGTAGAGCCAGTTGAAATGCCCGTAGCAGCAATTCCTCTTGATTATATCTTGGTGGTGGATTTACATATGCAAGTAGATGAATGTAAATGTGCTGATTTAAATCTTCACAAAAATAAGAGCATAGAGACTAAAAAAGGAACTACTATGGTATTAACCTTAAGCTGGTTATGTTATTAATACTTCTTAGCTGTTGAGGCTAAATATATGTACACACCATGGGGTGGATAAAGATAAACTCTTAAACACTATGGTATTTATCTAAAGCCAACTTATGCACTAACTGATAACTTAGATATATATGCACTTATGGATATGGCAAAACAGAGTGTGAAACTCTAAAAGATTCACATACTGGATTTGCATGGGGTGTAGGTGCCGAATATACCGTTAATAAAAAAGTTAATGGGATGAAAGATGGTCTAGGTGTATATGTAGAGTATGTTAGACCACTTAAGAAAACAGGAAAAAGATATAACTGTAGATATGGTTAATGCTGGTGTATCTATAACTTTTAATTAAAACAATTCAATTCTAAAGAGCCTGCTCGCTCTTTAGAAACTCTTCTATTTTACCAATTTTTTAATCTAAATATTTAAACTTTTTGATATACTCTATTTCTATTACCACACCAACATATAATCTGAAATTCAGACAATATGTGGTGTGGTAATAACTTCAAATTAGAATAAAATGTTTAAAAATAGTTTTAGCAATATTAGGCTATTGCAGTAATAGCGGTATAGCACTTTATGCTATAATGGTAAGATATTATGATGCATCAAAATACTTCTTAAAAGCATCAAAAAAATTTACAAGTTGCTCTAAAATTGATTTTAAACTGCCAGACCATTTGATAAGGCACATACACTAACAATGATCATAAAATTATGATATTTGCTTTCTCTAAAGATACAGGACACATTACAAGAGAGTTCTTTGGTTCACAAGATAAAGAGTTTTTAAAGAGTAAAAAGCTGTTTTAGTTGTGCAGATGTGCAAAAATGCCAGTATTTATAAGAAATACTTTTGCTCTGCCAGACTAAAAAGAGTCCATACTCAATTTTACTAATTTACGATAAAGATATAGCAAAGATATCGAAAAAGATTTAGATAAACAAAATTGTAGTTGCACACTTAAACAATAAAGAGATAACCAAAGTTGAGTTTTGCTTCTAACCAAGAAGAGCTTAAAAGATACTAAAATAATCTGTTAATTGTCGGAGTAAGTGATACTCCGACCTAAAATTATATACAAAAACTACTCTACAGTAACACTCTTAGCCAAGTTCTAGGCATATCAACATCATTTCCAATCTTACAGAAATTTCAAGTGCCAAAATTTGAGTTACACCATCATTTCAAAAAACTCTAACATTGGATGAGAATCACAATTTGTTTTAATAAAATCATCAGCAAGCTCAAACTCTAATGGCGAAATTGCTAAAATTGTAGTATCTCTAGCACTAAGCTCCTCTACATTTGATTTTATCTTATCATACAATAGAGTCTTAGGCATTAATGCAACAGTAAATAGTTCACTATCTGCAAGTGCAATTGGACCATGCTTCATCTCTCCTGCTGGGTAACCTTCGGCATGCAAGTAGCTAATCTCTTTAACTTCAAAGCACCCTCTAGTGCAAGTGGGAAAAATAGGTTCTCTTCCTATAAAGAAGAATCCATGCCCATGCAGATATCTTTTAGATAATCTATGCACCTTCTCATGCAATGAGTCATTTACAATTAAACTTTGTGTACTTTTCTTAGAGCCTCTACTTCACTCTGTAATAACTCTTTATCAATTACACCATTTCTCTTTGCTAAATAGAGAACAAACATCCATAAAAGCGGGTTTGCGTAGCAAATGCTTCGTGCTTGCAACACCCTTCTCTACCCCTGCTCTTGTAAGCAAAGCAACATCACTCTCTCTAACAATTGAAGAGTTATCAACATTACAGATACTCAAACTCTTAAGCCCAGCTCTCTTTGCCATCTTAAGAGCCTCGAGAGTATCAGCAGTCTCTCCACTTTGAGAAATTGTAATAAATAGCGTCTCTTTATCAAGCAGTGGCTCTTTGTATCTAAATTCACTGCTATCTCTACATCGCATCTAACTTTTGCAATTCTCTCAAATGATACGACGCAGTTAAAGCCGAGTGGTTAACTTGTTCCACATGCACAAATTTTAATTGCTTTTATGCCATCTAAAAAGTTATCATCTATCTCTTCAAAAACTATCTCTTCATCAGCTACACGCCCAAGCATTGTATCAACTACAACACTCGATTGCTCATAAATCTCTTTCTCCATAAAGAAGCGATACCCCTCTTTTTGAGCAGATAGTTTATCGCCGCTTAAAGGCTGTGTAGTAAACTCTTTTTCGCCCTCTTTGTTAAATAGATATAACTTTCCATCTTTGGCATACCCATACTCACCATCTTCAGATAATAAACGCTTGTAGCCTTGCTATTATTGCAGTATCAGAAGATGCAAAGTAGATATCATCACCATCAAACCCAACAAGCATTGGCGAGCCATTTTTTGCAAAAAATTTGTATCTGGTTCATCTTTTGTAACAATTAAAGTAGCATAAGCCCCCTCTAATTTAGAAATAGCACTCTTAAAAGCCTCAAAACTATCACCAAGACCTCGCGCTCTTTCTCAAACAGATGCACTATAACTTCTGGTATCTGTTTGGCTTAAAAACTCTACACCACTTGCCTCTTAGCTCATCTTTGTAAAGCACTATATTCTCAATAATTCCATTATGCCACAACAAAAGAGTTTTTACCTAAATGTGGGTGCGCATTAAGCTCAGTTGGTTTACCATGAGTTGCCCATCTTGTGTGCCCAATTGCACACCAAAATCTTCAGCAATAAAGTTACTACACTTCTCTCTTAAATTTTCAAGCTTTCCTACAGCTTTAAAAACTACTAAGTGTATCATTTGAGATAACTGCAATACCTGCTGAGTCATACCCTCTATACTCAAGCTCTTGCAAACCATCTAAAATTATCTCTTTCTTCTCTTTAGCCCCAACAACCCAACTATTCCACACACGCTAACTCTCCTCTAAATACTTTAAATATTCTCTACTCTACTTTTAATCTCATCACACCTAAAATTACAATAGCCTCATCCATTCCAGACCACTCAAATTTCAATTACTGCAACTCTTAAAGGCATTCCAATCTTTCCAAAGCCTATCTCTTTTTTGCTTTACAAACTCTTCCATAGCTTTGTGAGCACTCTCTTTATCTTGAGGATTTTGCTCCTCTAAAAGCTCTACAAACTCTTTTAAATACTCTTTGCCTCACTCTTTAAATGCTTTCTTAAGTGCCTTTGCATCATACTCTTTTGGTGCTTTATAATCTTTAATCTCTTGTGCTAAATCTTTTAAAGTTTTAGCCTTTTGCTTTGTAGCATCTAATAACAAGTCCATTTTATTATATCTTCTAATCACATCAAAATCTTTCAATAATTTAACTAATTTTTCATTTTCACTATTTTAATATAGTGTGCATTTAACCATAAAGTTTATCAAGATTATAACTTGACGCACTCTTTCCTATATTTTTAGGGTCAAATAGCTCTAGCATCTCTTCTACACTAAATATCTCTTGATCACCATTGCTCCAGCCAAGGCGCACTAAAAAGTTTAATAAAGCCTCCGGTAAAAAGCCCATTTTTTTATACTCCATAACATCAATGAGCACCATCTCTTTTACTTAGCTTTTTGCCCTGCTCATTATTTATCATTGCAACATGGTAAAATTTTGGTGGTTTAAATCCTAGTGCTTCATAGACAACAAGTTTGCTTTGGAGTATTGTAAAGATGGTCATCTCCACGAATTACATCTGTTAAACCATCTCATAATCATCAATTGCCACAACAAAATTGTAAGTTGGTGTGGCCATCGCTTCTTGCAATAATAAAATCATCTACTTCAGTAGCTGCAATTTTAATATCACCTTTAATGCCATCTTCAAACTCTATAAAACCCTCTTGTGGAGCTTTTATTCTAATAACTGGCTCAACTCAGCTGGTGGCTCACCTGTAAAATTACGGTATCTGCCATCATATCTTGGGCGCTCACCCTTTGCCTCTTGCGAAGCTCTAAGCTCTGCTAACTCATCTTTACTCATATAGCACTTGTATGCTTTACCCCTCTCAAGAAGTTTATCAATATATTTTTATAAATATCAATCTGCTCGATTGAAAAACAGGCTCGCCATCATAGCTCATTCCTACCCAATCAAATGCCTCCAAAATTGCATCTACAGCCTCTTGAGAGTTTCTGCTAAGGTCTGTATCTTCAATTCTTAGTAAAAACTTTCCACCATTTTTACGAGCCCAAAGCCACGAAAAAGTGCTGTTCTTAACCACCAATATGTAAATATCCCGTAGGACTCGGCGCAAAACGCGTTACAAACCATAAATAATTCCTCTTAATTTGTAAAATTAGCCAAAGGCTAGAAGTAGAAAGCACAAATATGTGCTTTTATCCTTTATAATCCTCAAGATACTTAGTATCAAAATATTACTTATAAAGTCTTTGTTTCTCATCATTTTCTATGAAAATCGATAGTAGTCTTAACCCTGCTACCTCAAACTCATCTAATGCTCTTTTCATTTTGCAATTGCAGCATCTCTATCTTCGCCCCATACAATTAACTTACAATCATTGAGTCATAGTTGGAGTTGGGATTATATAGTTGCAGTGTGCATGTGTATCTATACGCACATCTTTACCACCTGGTGCAATCCATTTTGAATTTCCCTGGACTTGGTAAAAACTAACTGGTCTTCTGCTGTAATTCTACACTCTATTGCATGCCTTTTAACTCTACCTCTTCTTGCGTTGGAAGCTCTTTACCCTCTGCAACTTCTATCATTAATTTAATAATATCAAGCCCACTTACCATTTCGCTAACGCAGTGCTCAACTTGCAATCTTGTATTCATCTCCATAAATAGAAGTTGTTGTGCCTTATCAACTAAAAATTCAATGTCCCTGCACCCTCATACTTTAAAAATTTAGTAGCTCTAACTGCTGCTTCGTGTAGCTCTTTTCTACGCGCTTCATCTAAAACAACTGCTGGTGACTCTTCTATAAGCTTTTGGTGGCGTCTTTGCATAGAGCAATACTCTCTCACCTACATGAATTGCATTGCCATGGCTATCACCAATTACTTGCACCTCAACATGTCTTGGGCTTCGTAGTTTCACGTTCAGTAAAACTTAACCACCATGAGATTTACAGACTCAGCTTCACAAGCTAAAAAGGCATTTTCAATATAGCTCTCATCTTCAACAATACGCATACCTCTACCGCCACCACCTGCCGAAAGCTTTTAAAATTACTGGATATCCAACCTCTTTAGCCATCTCTTTTGCAACTTCTGGACTCTCTACAGCACCATCACTACCTGGAATTGTAGGCACACCAGCTTCTGCCATTACCTGTTTTGCTTTTGATTTATCAGACATTAACTCCATTAAATCAACACTTGGACCAATAAATTTAACACCATGGTGATCACAAATCTCTACAAAACTCTGATTCTCACTTAAAAAACCATAACCTGGGAAAATCGCATCACACTCTGTAATCTCTGCTGCACTCATAACTGCTGGAATACTCAGATAACTCTCGCTACTTTTTACCCCACCAATACAACCGAAGCATCTGCAAACTTCAGATATGAAGCATCTTTATCACCAGTAGAGTAAACAACAACAGCCTCTTTACCCATCTCTTTTAGTTCTAATTGCACGAAGCGCTATCTCACCTCTATTTGCAACTAAAATTCTCTTTATCTCTTTACCCCTTAACTTTCTCCTTTACTAAAAAGCCACACAAAACTATCAACTATTAACCATCAACTAAACTAAAGTTTCTCTCTACTCTAAATAGAGGCATATCATACTCTACAGCTCGCCATCTTGCACAAGAACCTCTAAAATTTACAATCATACTCTGCTTCAAGCTCGTTCATAATTTTCATTGCTTCTAAAATACAAAGAACTTGCCCTTTTTTAATTGTATCGCCAGCACTTGCAAATGCAGGAGAATCAGCGATGGAGCAGCATAAATGTTCCAACCATAGTGGAAGTTATAAGATCTCCACTTAACTCTTTTGGCTCACTGCTAACTTCTGTAGCACTTTGTTGAGCAACTGGAGCTGCACACAGGTGCAGGTGCTGCTTGCGTAGCAACTGGTGCACTAGAGATTGCAACTTCGCCCACCCTCTCTAACCATTGAAACTTCAAATTCACCATCTTTAACTTTAAGCTTACCAAGCTTACTTCTACCAAAACTCTAATTAACTCTTAATCTCTTCTAAGTTCATGTCATGTCCTATTTATTATATAAAAATTGGATAAATACCATAAAATTATAAACAACAAATTTTTTGAAAAAGGATTTATGGGTTTAAAGTCAATAAAATGGATACGAGAGCAAGCAAAGAGGGTATGATAACTCCATATTGCGAAGGGTTTAGTAGGCAGGGGTGTTAGAAGTTATGGTTAGTAGTTATGGTTACGATATTCGCGTAAGTGATGAATTTAAAATATTTACAAACATAAATGCACAAGTTGTTGACCCAAAGATTTTGCCAAAAAAAATGTAGTCGATTTTAAAGGCGATATATGTATAGTACCACCAAACTCTTTTGCGCTAGCTAGAACTGTAGAGTATTCAAATGCCACCAAATGTTTTAGCAATTTGTCTTGGTAAAGCACATATGCTAGATGTGGTATTATTGTAAATGTTACACCTTTTGAGCCAGGTTTCGAAAGGGCACATCACTATAGAGATAAGTAACACTACCCTTTACCAGCAAAATATACGCAAATGAAGGCATTGCCAAGTACTTTTCTTAGAGGGCGATGAACAGTGTGTTTAAACAACATATGCAGATAGAAAAGGCAATATCAAGCACAAAAAGGTATAACTTTTCCAAGGATTTTAAAAAATACTAAATTTGTGATATAATACACCTATTTAATTGTAAGGGGAAAAATTATGGACTATTAGTTTTTTAAAGATGCTGGTGCAAAGCTTCTAGGAAAGGAAATGATGACGAGGCAATCAAAAAAGAGATTGAGAGCTCTTTCGAGAGTGAACCAGTTCAAGGTTTAGTAGTAAATGTGAAGATGGTGTAGTACACTTGCAGGTGTTTTCAAGCGATAACGCTACAAGAGAAAAGTTATCTTAATTGCAGGTAATGTAGAGGGTGTTGAAAGCGTAATGCAGACCCAAATAGTATCTACAGAAATTATCGCAGATAGCAACGAGCGTGATTTCCAGAGCCAAGATTCTACACAAACCAAAAAGGTGATA
>JABMCL010003382.1:1060000-1062500 GCA_018857735.1 Alviniconcha marisindica | reverse complement strand
TCAATGAATCTTGTTGCGTTAAGCATTTCTTTTTCTACAGAGAACGATTCAACAGTGGTATAATATAAGGGTATACGTATTTCACAGTGAAAAATAGGACAACTACGTACTCTTCCAATGACTGTCAAAATAATAGGTCATGATTATATAGGTCAGTGTAACGGCTACTTTGTCAGAGTCAATCCAATTCATAACAACTAACCAATGAACTGAAGGGCTTCGATCGGAAAATGTGTTCTGGTTTTCTGCTTGTATTGTCACCCGGTTCTAATTAAAAAATTAAAAATTTCTTTCGGAAAGAAAAAGAAAAAAAAAAAGGGGGGGGGGGGGGGGAAACGGATCAGCGGGGGTCCCAAAAAAAAGGGGGGTGGGGGGTGGTGGGGGGGGGGGGTGGAACTAAATAGCGTTGCAACCCCTCTCCCCAAAGGGAAAAAAAAGGTTTCAGAGGGATCTGGAGATTGAACTGGTCGCTCCTGAAGACTAGCTCCGCAAGCGTCAAACTGACGGCAAAGATAATGAGATTTCGGAGGTTATTTATTTGTAAGGGAGACGGAATGGTAAAAATTGTACTCTGCAGCTTGGCCTAAAGGTTTCCGCACCGAGCTCTAAGCCCCTTCTCTTTTCCTCACAAACTTTCTGTCTGACCAGCGTTACTGTGGTGCTGTATCGACTGGTGGGATTAGAGATTTCCACACTAAGCTGTAAACCCAGCATCTTTCTCACACAGTCACAGCCTTTCTATCTGACCAGAATTGCTGCGGTGCTGTGTCGACTGGTGGGATTAGAGAGGTCCACACTAAGCTGTAAGCCCAGCATCTTTCCTCACAGCTTTCTATCTGACAGCATTACTGTGGTGCTGAGTCGACTGGTGGGATTAGACTTTCCACACTGCTTAAACCCAGCATCTCTCCTCACAACCTTTCTATCTGACCAGCATTACTGTGGTGCTGTATCGACTGGTGGGATTAAAATTCCACACTAAGCTGTAAACCCAGCATCTCTCCCCCCCCCAAAACCCTTTTCTGTTTGACCACAACGGGGCTGCGCCGGGGGGGAAAGAGTTTTCCAATAAGCTGTAAGCCCGCATTTTTCCCCCAAAACCTTTCTATCCGCCGCATTTTGTGGTGCGTTCGACTTGGGATTAACATTCCCCTAAGTGAAAACCCGCCTCCCACAGCTTTCCCCCCCCTTTTTTTTTCTATTTGACCAGCTTTCTGTGGTGCGTTCGACTGGGGGATTAACTTTTCCCACACTAACTGAAACCTCAGCTCTCTCCTCACAGCCTTTCTATCTGACCACATTCTGTGGTGCGTATCACTGGGGGGATTAGACATTTCCCACTAAGCTGTAACCTCAGCACTCTCCTCAAAACCTTTCTATCTGACCAGCATTACTGTGATGCTGTATCGACTGGTGGGATTAGACATTTCCACACTAAGCTGTAACCTCAGCATCTCTCCTCACACCTTCTATCTGACCAGCAATGGGTGCTGAGTCGACTGGTGGGATTGAATTTCCACACAAGCCTTCTCAACATCTCCCAAGCACTTCCTCAAAACCCTTTTCTATCTGACCAGCATTACTGTGGTGCTGTTCGACTGGTGGGATTAGACTTTCCCACACAAGCGTAAACCCAGCATCTCCCACAGCATCTCCCTCAAAACCCTTTTCTATTTGACCAGCATTACTGTGGTGCTGTATCGACTGGTGGGATTAGAGTTTTCCACACTAAGCTGTAAGCCCAGCATCTTTCCTCACAACCTTTCTATCTGACCAGCATTACTGTGATGCTGTATCGACTGGTGGGATTAGACATTTCCAACTAAGCTGTAAACCCAGCATCTCTCCACAGCATCTCTCCTCACAACCTTTCTATTTGACCAGCATTACTGTGGTGCTGTATCGACTGGTGGGATTAGACATTTCCACACTAAGCTGTAACCTCAGCATCTCTCCTCACAACCTTTCTATCTGACCAGCATTACTGTGGTGCTGTATCGACTAGTGGGATTAGACATTTCCAAACTAAGCTGTAAGCCCAGCATTTTTCCTCACAACCTTTCTATCTGACCAGCATTACTGTGGTGCTGTGTCGACTGGTGGAATAGAGGTCTCTGCATTAAGCTGTAAGCCTAGACTCTCTTTTTTTTTTTTTTTCTCTCACAAGCTTTCGATCTGACCACCATGATTGTAGTACCGTGTTGACTCGTGGACTAGAGATTTCCACACTAAGCTGTAAGTCTATAATTATAGCGATATGTATATAATCTCCCTCTTCTCCCACCTCCACTCGCCCGTCCCTAATACGCCTTACGCCTTGTTTTGTGCACGTGAAGCACCGTAAAAGAAAGAAAAGTCAGGCTGCCGCCTCGCCGAATTTATGCATTGTTATACGATATGTGACTTTGATCTCGCACACACATGGAGCCATTCCACAAAAATATTGCCGCTTTGCTGTTGGAGGCTTAATTGGATGTGGCTCTTTAAGATTGCATATTTT
>JABMCL010003382.1:1050000-1055000 GCA_018857735.1 Alviniconcha marisindica | reverse complement strand
CCTTATTTCCTTCATTCTTTTGTTCCTTTCTTCTTTTCTTTCTTCCTTCCTTTCTTCCATCCTTCAGTTCTTCCTTCTTTCCTTTCTTCCTTATTTCCTTCCTTCTTTTGTTCCTTTCTTCCGTCCTTCCTTCCTTTCTTCCTTCCTTTCTTCCATCCTTCAGTTCTTCCTTCTTTCATTTCTTCTTTATTTCCTTCCTTCTTTTGTTCCTTCCTTCTTTCCTTTCTTCCTTCCTTTCTTCAATCCTTCCTTCCTTTCTTCCGTCCTTCCTTCCTTCCTTCCTTCCTTCTTTCCTTTCTTCCTTCCTTTCTTCCATCCTTCAGTGCTTCCTTCTTTCCTTTTTTCTTTATTTCCTTCCTTCTTTTGTTCCTTTCTTCCGTCCTTCCTTCCTTTCTTCCTTCCTTTCTTCCATCCTTCAGTTTTTCATTCTTTCCTTTCTTCCTTATTTCCTTCCTTCTTTTGTTCCTTCCTTCTTTCCTTTCTTCCGTCCTTCCTTCCTTTCTTCCTTCCTTCCTTCCTTTCCTTCTTTCCTTTCTTCCTTTCTTTCATCCTTCCTTCCTTCTTTACTTCCTTCCTTCCTTCTTTACTTCCTTCTTTCCATCTTTTGTTCCTTCCTTCCTTTCTTCTTTCTTTCCTTCCATCCTTCCGGCCTTCCTTCCTTCCTTCGGTCCTTTCTTCCTTCGGTCCTTTCTTCCTTCGGTCCTTTCTTCTTTCGGTCCTTTCTTTCTTCCTTTCTTCCCATGTCTTTCAGCTAGTCAATTGGAAGAACTGAAGTGTCAGAACTGAAGTGTATAGTAATTATCGCGTTACAAGGCGCTCTCGCCGCAGTGACGTAAGCAAAACTGACCAGCCGGTTAATCACTGTCGATTGCCTGACGTTGTATCTTTGCTCGTCTCAGTCCCTGTCTTTGCTGTGTGTTTCCTGATAGCCCTTTGACTACATAAGTATAAACATGGTGCTTAACGTCCATACAAAAATCATAAGGCTTATTAGGGACGGGGAGAAGGGTGGAAGGGGGTATGGAGTTGGGGGAAGGGGAGATTATATACATATCGCTACGCAGTCACCACCAGAATGACTTCTGCATTAAGGTGGGCAGCGATGAGAGCCATTTTAATGTTTCATAATTGTGAGGGACAAAGTCACAATTGAGACTGTCCACAAACCACATTTTTTGAAGAGAAAGGAGAGCCGAAACGGATTCGAACTGGGGTCCCTCTGCTTACCAGCCTAACGCCTTACCGCTAGGTCAAACCGGCTCACCCCATTTGACAATTGCTCACATTTTCATCCTTGGTGAAAACAGACCCCACCCAAACTGCATCATACAACAACAACAAAAACACCAAAACACACACACACAACAACAACAGAACAAAAAAAAAAAACTCCAAGTAATGCAGCAGCATCGTTGCTGCAAAATGCACCTGATCACTGCAATAAACAAAGAGGAAACCCCGACCACCCCAATCGGCACACCACCACGGGTGCAAAAACCACCAAGACCACCACTACCACATCTGTAATCTTGTTCGTGAGAATTTTACACCTCCGCAAACTCCAAGGACCCCCTGAACTTCCTATAACAGCCATCAGCGCACAAAACAACTTTCGTTTTTGGTCATAAATTGTGACAATTCAATAGGTGGCCGCAATCACGTCGATTAAAAAGCACGTTGATTGAGTACGCTGTCACTTTGGGGGTGGGGGGGGGGGGGGGGGGGGGGGGTCTGACGTCAAAACAAAAGAACGTAATGCGAAGTGCAGCGACTTTTGAATCCCCACTGGCTTATGTGATACTTCGGGTCGGGGAGGGGGGATGGTGGGGCCCGGGGGGCTCTGAGAGGTCAGTGTGTTATTTCTCAGCGGCAAGTGTGACATTTCTGAGGGACAAGTGTGACACTTCTGAGGGGCAAGTGTTGACACTTCTGAGGGCACGTGTGACACTTCTGAGGGACAAGTGTGACACTTCTGAGGGGGGGGGGGGGGGGCGTGACACTTCTGAGGGGTCAGTGTATTATTTCTCAGCGGCAAGTGTGACACTTCTGAGGGGTAAGCGTGACACTTCTGAGGGACAAGTGTGACACTTCTGAGGGCACGTGTGACACTTCTGAGGGACAAGTGTGACACTTCTGAGGGACAAGTGTTGACACTTCTGAGGGCAAGTGTGACACTTCTGAGGGACAAGTGTGGCATATCTGTGGGGCACGTGTGACATTTCTGAGGTGCAAGTGTGTTATTTCTAAGGGGCAAGTGTGACATTTCTGAGGGGCAAGTGTGTTATTTATGAATGACAAGCGTGACATTTTTTAGGAGTAAGTGTGTTATTTTTGAAGGGCAAGTGTGACACTTCTGAGGGCTAGTGTGACACGTCTGAGGAGCAAGTGTGACACTTCTGTGGGGCAAGTGTGACATATCTATGAGGGGCAAGTGTAACGTTGAGGGGCAAGTGTGTTATTTTCTGGGGAGCATGTGTGACACTTCTGAGGGGCAAGTGTGACATTTCTGAGGGGCAACTGTGTTATTTCTAAGGTGCAAGTGTGACATTTCTGAAGGGCAAGTGTGTTCTTTCTGAAGGATAACTGTGACATTTCTGAGGGGCACTTGTAACATTTCTGAGAGGCAAGTGTGGCACGTCTAAGGGTTAAGTGCTGACACTTCTGAGGAGTATGTGTGACACTTTTGCTGGGCAAGTGTGACATATCTGTGGGGCAAGTATGACACGTCTGAGAGGAAAGCGCTTCGCCAGTACAACCCCTAGTCATTACTGACTCGGCTTACCGGTGGTCGGTGGTTGAGGAGGGAGGGGGGATGTAAGGGGGTAGGGGATAGCTAACTGCTAGTAGACACTCTTGAAGCAAAGAGGCCAAGAGTGCCGTCTGATAGCGTTCCCTGGGAACTCATTCCAATCCTTGATGGTGTTTGGCAGAACTGATCCCAGTGCTGGACAGGCCTGTAGAGGAAAAAGGAGTAGCTGGGCTGTTTAAAATTTAAAAAATACAGAGTGTGAGGTGCATAACAGGTGAAAGATCAAGGTGGTGCGATGCATTCTGCTACATCATAAAAATATGCCAGCGGACATGCATGTTGAGAGTGGACGGCGCCTAGTGGCTTACAGTGACTGTGGCCACATCCAGTCTTGTGACTGTGGTCACCACATCCAGCCCTCTGTGACTGTTGTCACCACATCCAGCCCTGTGATTGTGGTCACTACATCCAGCCCTGTGACTGTGCCTACGACATCCAGCCCTGTGACTGTGCCCACGACATCCAGCCCTGTGACTGTGCCCACGACATCCAGACCTATGACTGTGCCCACGACATCAAGCCCTGTGACTGTGCCCACGACATCCAGACCTATGACTGTGCCCACGACATCCAGCCTTGTGCCCACGACACCCAGCCCTGTGACTGTGCCCACGACATCCAGACCTATGACTGTGCCCATGACATCTAGCCCTGTGCCCACGACATCCAGCCCTGTGACTGTGCCCACGACATCCAGACCTAATGACTGTGCCCACGACATCCAGACCTATGACTGTGCCCACGACATCCAGCCCTGTGCCCACGACATCCAGCCCTGTGACTGTGCCCACGACATCCAGCCTTGACTGTGCCCACCACATCCAGCCCTAGTGCCCACGACATCCAGCCCTGTGACTGTGCCCACCACATCCAACCCTGTGCCCACGACATCCAGACCTGTGACTGTGCCCACCACATCCAGCCCTTTGTGCCCACCACATCCAGCCCTGTGACTGCCAACAACATCCAGCCCTGTGCCCACGACATCCAGCCCTGTGACTGCCAACAACATCCAGTCCTGTGCCCACGACATCCAGCCCTGTGACTGCCAACAGCATCCAGCCCTGTGACTGCCAACAGCATCCAGCCCTGTGACTGCCAACAACATCCAGTCCTGTGCCCACGACATCCAGCCCTGTGACTGCCAACAGTATCCAGCCCTGTGACTGCCAACAGTATCCAGTCCTGTGACTGCCAACAGTATCCAGTCCTGTGACTGCCAACAGCATCCAGCCCTGTGACTGCCAACAGTATCCAGTCCTGTGACTGCCAACAGCATCCAGCCCTTTGTGTCCACGACATCCAGCCCTGTGACTGCCAACAGCATCCAGCCCTTTGTGTCCACGACATCCAGCCCTGTGACTGCCAACAGCATCCAGCCCTTTGTGTCCACGACATCCAGCCCTGTCACTGCCAACAGCATCCAGCCCTGTGACTGCCAACAACATCCAGTCCTGTGCCCACGACATCCAGCCCTGTGACTGCCAACAGCATCCAGCCCTGTGACTGCCAACAGTATCCAGTCCTGTGACTGCCAACAGTATCCAGTCCTGTGACTGCCAACAGCATCCAGCCCTGTGACTGCCAACAGTATCCAGTCCTGTGACTGCCAACAGCATCCAGCCCTTTGTGTCCACGACATCCAGCCCTGTGACTGCCAACAGCATCCAGCCCTTTGTGTCCACGACATCCAGCCCTGTGACTGCCAACAGCATCCAGCCCTTTGTGTCCACGACATCCAGCCCTGTCACTGCCAACAGCATCCAGCCCTTTGTGTCCACGACATCCAGCCCAGTGACTGCCAACAGCATCCAGCCCTTTGTGTCCACGACATCCAGCCCTGTCACTGCCAACAGCATCCAGCCCTTTGTGTCCACGAGTAGCACGGCGCTGAGTGTCAGTAAACGTGACCATGGGACGAGGTAGGTGTGAACGGCTCGAAAGCGGGGGGAAGGGGAGGGGGGGGGGAGGTCAGAAGGGAGGGAAGGTGAATGAGGGAGGAGGGGGGGAACGTGTCATCACCAGGACACTGCCAGTGGTAGTTTGGCAAACAAGGGGGCCACATCTGGCTAAGCAAAGAGTATGCATTTATAATCGAATCCAGACACATAGCGACGTACTCTGCCAAGCTCCACTGTCGTCTGTCGTCTAGCTGAGACTGTCTGGCACCGCCTGCCTGCCCGCCATCTCG
>JABMCL010003382.1:1020000-1025000 GCA_018857735.1 Alviniconcha marisindica | reverse complement strand
GCACGCGCACAGCGCCATCAACCCCGCGATGTACTGGCTGATGAACCGGCGGTTCCGCCACAACGTCAGCCAGCTGTTGCAATCCCTCAGGCAGTCCAACCACGTCTTCTGCGCTACCTCTTCCAGCGCCCACGCGTCGCCGCGCTACGTCTAGCGCTGGCGGGCTTGAATCCCAGCCCAGCCACGGTGTGTTGATGCTGGGTGGGGGTTGGGGTGTGCAAGCGGTGGGGGGAGGGTGGGAGAGGGGGTGCGTGTGTGGGGGTGGGGAGGGAGGGGGGTGGGGGAGGGTGGGGGAGGTAAGGTTGAACAAACAAACAAAGAGACTGCGATACAAAGGGGCAGAAATTCAGAGGCTGCCGGGACCGAGGGGAGAGATGAGCGAAAGTGTTTGGATAGAAAGAAAGGGCGGTGTATAACTGTGCGTTTCTGACTGTCCCCTTTTCTTTTTCTTTTTTCCTTTTTTTTTTTTTTTTTTTTTTTTTTTTTTTTTTTTTTTTTGTCGCGTAGAAAGGGAGAGACAGACAGACAGAGAGATAGAGAGAGAGACAGAGACAAACAGAGAGACAGAGAAAGACAGAGACAGAGACAGACAGAGACAGAGAGCGACAGAGAGATAGAGTTACGGAGAGAGGGGTCACAGAGAGAGGGAGAGACAGACAAACAGACAGGGAGAGAGAGTGAGTGACAGAGGAAGAAAGTGACAGACAGACAGGTCAAACATAGTGGGAAGGGGGGGGGGAGGGGGGCGAGGGGAGAGATAAAAACACAGACAGGGAAAAGACACAATCTCTTTGCTCTGTCCGCTATTGCGAGTGACTGCCAGATCGCTGCAAAGAAATCGTCCACAAAACGTAACTGTTCGTGAGCCGAAGCGGAATCGAACCCGAGACCGCTGACGAGCTACTCGTCTTAGCTACTCTGCCACATGACGCTGGTGTAGGCTATACAGGCCTAGACTAAAGTGCGTTTTGCCGCTTCAACAACTTGTCCCGAAGCTCTGCGAGCTCTGACGTAATTATTGGTGACGTCGACAAGACAGTGACAAAATAAGACGTCATTAAAAGTTTAAAAAATCCTGTCATCTCCCGTATACATTTTCTGCCTGGTGTATTGAACAGTGAGCTGTCGTGACATCGTTGTGTTGGTGAAAACATCTTTAGAAATAAATAGATAAAATGACAATTCGACCCCCGTCCCCCCTCCCTCCACTTCGCCGCGTCTCGAAGACTGAACAGTGCTCATAATGAATGACGTAATTTGTCTACTTCTCGTCGTCAGATAGTATCGTATCTGCCTAAGTGTTCACAGTGACGACAAATGTTCGGATTGTAGTCAACGGTAACACCGAGGTGAGACTTTTCTTGGTGCAGATCGTCCCATCCATTCAAAAGGGACCCTGAGCAAAGACACAAGTCGTCATGGAAACGCAGAAAATGTGCAGAGGTTTGCATTCGTGAGCTTCGTGTGGGTTGCTTTATCAGTATTCGTGCAACAGATTGAAGTACATATTTTATCGCTTCGAATAATGTGAGCTTCCTATGATGTGAAGGCGCAGCCAGGTTTGTTCGCTCTTTTACCAACGAAAAGCAGACGAACGTTGGTTCCGGTTTTACGACATCCTTCCTCCAACCGCTGCCATAGGTCTCGAAAAACTTTCAGCTAACGGACAGTTTTTTGTCGGTGCTCAAACGGCAGTAAGTTTGTAGCAGAACCCAAATTTATATCAGGCGTTGCTTTTATCTTTTACCAACGTTGCTTACGCCACATAGATAAAGCCAAACTTGTTTGAATCAGGGGGAGGCGTGACTCACGTTTATGCGTGCCACGGTGTTCGGACGCTATAAATGTTGCTTCCACAGTCTTATCGGTACATAGTTCAGAAGCTGTGTGAGAGTCGAGGGCCGTCCCGGCTGTGTCAACGAGCCTTCGGTTTTGCTAAATTATGAACGGCTTCGGCATTGGTCACAACTGCCAATATGTCAATGACATCGGGACAAGCATCACTTCTCATCTTATCTCCAAAGGAGTGCAAAGTGCCCTTCAGTGGCGTAACCAGTTCTGGAAGAGTTTGGAGGAAGGTGCCGGAAAAGCGACGCTCCGGCGGAGTGTGGGTTGATTCGTGACGTAATAAACACTTGCGCCACACATGCCGGCCTTGTTGATGACGTCGCTGACACAAACTGGCAGACGTCAAATTAATGACAGTGCTCGTGGTCATGTTTCCGTGTTTCTCTAACGTCGAGAATAAATAGCTGAGACAATAAATTTGGATGTGGGCGGTGGGGGGAGGGAGGGGGGGGGGGCAGGGGGGACTACTATGATTGCTATGGCATCGACACGCCACGTAGTGTGCTTTTTTTTTTCTTTTCTTTTTTGCATTGGGTTACTTTAACTTTGCTGTAGTCCTTGGAACAGCTTGGTTTAAAGTAACAAGATGGGAAGCACCATTGAGTAACTGACTGCCGATCGATCGTCGAACGAACTGGTCCAGTGACGTCATCTTATTTTTGTTCAAACCAGTACATGATGATGGCATGGCCAAAACTTCTTCTTTTTTTTTCTTTTTTTTTTTTTTGCTAAACGTTTTTTTCTATGTGTGTTTTCGAAGGGTGCACGTTATTTAAGTTTATGTGTATAATATGATTAGGAGCGCGCGCCTCTGTGTGTGTGTGTGTGTGTGTGTGTGTGTGTGTGTGTGTGTGTGTGTGTGTGTGTGTGTGTGTGTGTGTGTGTGTGTGTGTGTGTGTGTGTGTAGTGTGTGTGTGTGTGTGTGTGTGGGTGCGTGCATGGGTGTGTGTGTGTGTGTGTGTGTGTGTGTGAGAGAGAGAGAGAGAGTGTTTGTGCTTGGCGGGGGGGCGGTGCGTGTTCGTGTTGTTCGTGTGTGTGTGTGTGTGTGTGTGTGTGTGTGTGTGTGTGTGTGTGTGTGTGTGTGTGTGTGTGTGTTGTCTGTCGTTGTGTGTGTGTGTGTGTGTGTGTGTGTGTGTGTGTGTGTGTGTGTGTGTGTGTGTGTGTGTGTGTGTGTGTGTGTGTGGTGCTGTGTCTGTGTGCGTGCTTATGTGTGTGGGGTGGTGTAGTGGTGTGTGTGTGTGTGTGTGTGTTGTGTGAGTGAGAGAGAGAGAGAAGAGAGAGAGAGAGAGAGAGAGAGAGAGAGAGAGAGAGAGAGAGAGAGAGAGAGAGAGAGAGCGCGTTCCGATGCACATATATGTATCAATGTGTATGTCGGTCTGTGTATGTTCCTGTATGTATGTCTGTGTCTGTAGAGCCTATGTGGTGTGTGTTTGTGTCTGTCTGAGAGACTCTGTGGATAATTGCTTCCACTGTATCATAAGAACAGGTGGTGTAATCTCAAGTTTGTTGAGCAGCTAGAACGCAAGCCTGTGTTGCTTAAGGGTGTCGTTCAACTCAGTAGTATTGTGATTTGATTCGAACACATACAGCATAAAAATATCAAGAAAAAAGGAAGAAGAAAAAAATCGTCATAATTTGAAAAGTTCGGTCCAAAACGAGTCTGTCGCTTCATTTGCATTGATGACGTGTGAACTCTGTCTCGGTCACCAAGTCCCGCGGGCGACACTTTTGGCGAGATCCAGGCTCTCTCTCTCTCTCTCTCTCTCTCTCTCTCTCTCTCTCTCTCTCTCTCTCTCTCTCTCTCTCTCTCTCTCTCTCTCTCTCTCTCTCTTTTCGGCTGAAATATGCATCGTAAAAAACGCAGATTTTCAGAAAAGACGTCGCAATACGTTAATATGTTTAAAAAAGACGCCTCGGGTTCTCAAATCAGAGCAGAATGCTCATCGTAAATCTATCCAAACAAAGATCATTAAAAACAAATTTTTAAACCGCTCTCTGATTTTCAAATAAGAACGCAATACGTTACTGTTCATTGTAAATAAAGAAATTTAATCAAAAACAAAACAAAAAAGACAAAAAAGACTGATTTTCAAAAAAGGCAGCATGATACGTTAATGTGCACTGTAAAAATAATTCAGACGGAACATGATACTCTAACACCGGCACTTAACAAACAAACAAACAAACAAACAAAAACGCCTGAAGCTTGACAGAAACATGCAATCAGTCTCAAGGTCTTTCTGAATAGCTGGCCGCTTTGTGGCGGAAGTGCGTTTCTTGTTTTAAACTGTATAAACAAACCTCTCTTTTTTTATGAAGTGTAGAATGCTCACGAGGAAGCAATGTTTCCTGAGGAGACAATATATATATACATATTCACGCTGTGTTCAGCTGACGGAATTTAGAATGCACATGCAGCATGTTTCCTGCGGGGACGAATACATTCAAGACGTGTTCAACCGATAAAATGCATATATACGCAAATGCACGCGAATCATGTTTTCTGGGGACACGAGTACATCCAATATGTGTTCAGCTTATGAAGTGCAGAATACACACAAAGCATATTTACGACAAGTACACTGATGCATTTCAGCTGTGTTTAACTGATGAAATGTGGAATACACAAAATGTATGTCTCCTGAGGAGACCGTTATTTTCAAGCTGTGTTCAACTGTTGAAAAATAGAATACACAAAAAGTATGTTTCCTGAGGAGACAAGTACATTCAGCTCATGAAATGCAGAATACACAAAAAGTATGTTTCCTGAGGAGACAAGTACATCCAGCTCATGAAATGCAGAATACACAAAAAGTATGTTTCCTGAGGAGACAAGTACATTCAGCTCATGAAATGCAGAATACACAAAAAGTATGTTTCCTGAGGAGACAAGTACATTCAGCTCATGAAATGCAGAATACACAAAAAGTATGTTTCCTGAGGAGACAAGTACATTCAGCTCATGAAATGCAGAATACACAAAAAGTATGTTTCCTGAGGAGACAAGTACATTCAAGCTGTGTTCAGCTGTTGAAAAATAGAATACACAAAAAGTATGTTTCCTGAGGAGACAAGTACATTCAGCTGATGAAATGCAGAATACACAAAAAGTATGTTTCCTGAGGAGACAAGTACATTCAAGCTGTGTTCAG
>JABMCL010003382.1:997500-1000000 GCA_018857735.1 Alviniconcha marisindica | reverse complement strand
AAACAAACAAAAACAAATCGTTCGGATCGAAGCTGAACTCATTTTTTTTTTTCTCCCAGGCGTGGACGCGCTTCCTTCGACGCCATGTTTCTTCCACAGTATTATGCAGTACTCAAATGTTTCTCAATTTTTTTGCGAGTTCTAGACACAACACTTGTCAACAGCAAATGCCATCAATCTCAGAAACAGTCAAAAACAGTCAATAACAAGCGCTTCTGAATGTTTTATATTTCGTCTGACTACAACCGACGAAAGTGTGTTTTCGGGAAGGAACCCCTAAACAATATACTCATCGGGAAGAAAAAAAAGTCTTTTAAATCACAAATAATTATATGTTTGATTCATGTGAGCCGGTTTGGCCTAGTGGTAAAGCGTTAGGCTGGTATGCAAAAGGACCTCGGTTCGATTCCGCTTCGGCTGGAAAAGGATTCTCTTCAAAAAGGTTGAGGCTTGTGGACACTGTCTTGTGACTATGTCCCTCACATTATTTTATGAAACATTAAAATGGCTCTGGTCGCTGCCCATCTTAATGCAGGAGTCATTCTGGTGGTGACAGTGTAGCGATAGGTATATAATCCCTTCCCCTCCATCCCCCCCCCTTCTCTCCGTCCCTAATAAGCCTTATGGTTTCTGTAGACGTCATGCACCATGTTCTCTTTCTTACTTCTGATTCATTTTTACGATTCAAAATCTCACATGTAGTGGGGCTTCCTTGGGCACACAGCACGGGAGCCAAATTCCAAGCACTGGTTTACGACATCCTTCCTGCAACCACTGCCATAGCTGATTACGCCATATGGCTCGAAAAATCCTCAGCTAAGGGACAGTTTTCCGTTGGTACTCAAATCGCAGTAATCGTTTGTAACAGACGACTCAAATTACATCAGGAGTTTCCTTTATAACCGCCCACGTTACTCTTTCCAGCGTAATCGTTTGAATCGTTTGAACCGAGACGAACTCTTTTCCCTTTTTTATTTTTTTCTCTCTGTCTCTGTCTCTGTCTCTGTCTCTCTCTCTCTCTCTCTCTCTCTCTCTCTCTCTCTCTCTCTCTCTCTCTCTCTCTCTCTATTTTTTTTTATCCAGGGCGGACGCGCTTCATGTTTACTTGTATGCTTCGACGCTGTGTCGCTTCCAGTCTTATTAGTACCTGAACCTTTCGGAGGGCGCTGACCGCGTCGGTGGACAGCTGCGCGGAGATAAAGAGTGCCCCTTCAGTGGTGTAACCAGTTCTTGCAGAGTTTGGAGGAACACAAATTAATGGTGTTTTAAATGTTCCAAGCACTAAAACAACAACTGCTACGAGGCAAATGATCGAAATCAGACACACACACACACACACACACACACACACACACACACGCGCCGCGCGCACACGCACACACACACACGCACACGCACACACGCACACACACACTGACACGCACACGCACACACGCACACACGCACACGCACACGCACACACGCACACGCACACGCACACACGCACACACACACACACACACACACACACACACACACGCACACGCACACACACACACACACACACACACACACACACACACACACACACACACACACCATAGAGAAACAGAGACAGACAGAGACAGAGACAAAACAGAGAGACTGAGACAGAAACAGAAACAGAGGGACTAAGACAGAAACAGAAACAGAGAGAGAGAGAGACTTTGACACTTTAATTCTTTATTGCTTCAGACAAAGTGCATAACAATGTGGTGAAAAAGTCCAACTGATGCACTTAACCGGCAATTTTTTCCACCGCATTAGCATGAGAGAGAGAGAGAGAGAGAGAGAGAGAGAGAGAGAGAGAGAGAGAGAGAGAGAGAGAGAGAGAGAGAGAGAGAGAGAGAGAGATTTAATTCAAAAAGAAAAATAGAAAACAAACTTTCCATCAACACGAACACTACAATAATTGCAGTGCCAAGCGATCAGCCCCGACACTGCACGGCCTGTACAATTTCAGGCAACAACAATTCTCACACACACAGACACACACAGTCACACAGACACACACACACACACACACGCACTGAAAAGGGTGGTGCTGTTTTGCAAATAAGCTGTCACGAGAGGCAGGCAAATCCCAGCCCCTGTCATTCCAGAACAATCGCTGGGAATAGCGGCTGTTTGCAAATAAACTGTCACGGTGCCCAGTGTCGCTGGCCCTCCCCGGTTTCTAAGGGGCATTGAGAGTGCCTGGTGTTTGCAAACAGACTGTCATGTTATGTGGCTGAGTAAGTGTGAAGGCAGGAGACAGCCGCTTCCTGTAGGACCAACGTGGCAGACACGGGAAGCGAAGCTAGCCCAGGCAGTTGCAGGACCGGCGTTGTGGCATTGGCGGGTTCTTGGGGCACCACACCACACACACGTACGTTGCCGGAACGCCACGGATCTGTATAGGGCTGAGACGAATATATATGATTATGTTACGCCGGGTGCGGTGTTTCGGTGTCCTTGGTTAACCCTTTCGTTGCCTTGAATG
>JABMCL010003382.1:992500-995000 GCA_018857735.1 Alviniconcha marisindica | reverse complement strand
CAGAATTCCGGTTTGCACTAGGACGAGCTGGACTCCTACTGGATTCCCGTTCGAGTTCAATGTAGCTTTCCGTCCACAGAAACCATAAGGCTTATCAGGGACGGGGAGCCCAGGACGGCCATCTCTAACTGTCACACAGCTCCTGAGCTCTGAAGGTTACGCGTCCGTAAATAAGTGAGTAAATAAGTAAGTAAACGTGTTGCTTTACGCCCACAGAAACCCCAAGGCTTATTGGGGACGGGTTCCTGTCCGTCTGCACTGTGACATTTTTACATACGTCAGTCAAATCCGACTGGACCGTTACAGCTCTATGCTGTGGCTGCAGCGTGCATGCATGCATGCAAGCAGCCGTGGATGAGTGTCGGCAGCTGAGAGAAGAGATGATGATGACAGCCAGCTCCCAACGTGGAGGATGGAGGGGGGTAGGATGGGACAGCGTGCGTGTGGCAGGGTAGGAGGGTAGGAGGGCACGGTTGGGGGGGGGGTAGGAGGGGGGGGGAAGAGAGAGAGAGAGAGAGAGAGAGAGAGAGAGAGCAAATGGAGCGACTCTGCCCAGGACAAAAAGATCCAATTGGGTCCAGGCGCCATGAAATGTGTTTGTCGTGTCGTTGCAAGCGGGGACTATTTGCCGCCACGTAGACAACCACTTGGAAGCGAGGCAAGCTGTTTGCCCTGTGCATCGGTCCACGGAGAAGAGAGAGAGAGAGAGAGATGCGCGACCATTCAAATCCACCCACACCGCCGCCACCACCATCACCCGCTCCATCTTCAAACCCTAACCCTTAGTTTCACTCCTCCTCCTCCTCCTCCTCTTCCTCCTCCCCCACCCCCCTCGTCCAACCCACACCCCTTTCCTTGTTCTCTCCAGTCGTCTGAATCCCACCGGTCCTTTTGTTTGGGGACGATTCGGGGAATTAATCCCAATCAGCTGAATTGCGATTTGTCTCCCTTTAGCACTCGGAGCTCTAGAAAGCGTGATTGCTGCACTTGACAATAGCTTTCTCTTCCGCCGCCAAGGTAATTTACCCCTGGAATTAAGGGGCAAGCTCGCTTCAATGCCAGAAAAGGGAAAGAAAACCTGAAGTGCCAGAGTTCACCTTCACAGTTTCCAACAACCGAAGCGAGAGAGAGAGAAGGGGGGGAAAAGAGAGAAGAAAAAAAGAGAGAAGAAAAAAAGAAAAAAAGAAACGAAGAAAAAAGAGAGAGGAAAAAAGAGAGAGAAAAAAAAAAAAAGACAGTTCGATTCTGCCACGCTTCCTCTGTCAACATCAGAGTAATTACAAAAATCGGAACGTAACTCATTGCAATATTTCCCTGGCAGTTCAGATACACTTGTGCAACAATGCCACAGCAGAGGCGACTGCCTGATGTCCATTGTTCGCGGCTTGGCGCTTAGACAAGATGGACGTGTTTTCAATATTTGTCTCGCGTCTTCAGCCATCGATCAGATCTGACACTTTCCTTTAATTGATAAGGACAATTCGGCCTAAACGTAGCAAATTAACTCTCTCTCTCTCTCTCTCTCTCTCTCTCTCTCTCTCTCTCTCTCTCTCTCTCTCTCTCTCTCTCTCTCTCTCTCTCTAGCAGTTGTTGTTAGACAGGTTTTTGACTGAACCTAAACTACAATCCTTGGCAAATAAAGTTTTCGAGTTCGAATTCGAGTTGGAGTTCTCTCTCTCTCTCTCTCTCTCTCTCTCTCTCTCTCTCTCTCTCTCTCTCTCTCTCTCTGTTTTTTTCTTCTTTTCTTTTCTTTTCTCTCTCTTCCCTTCCTGTTTCTTTCTTTTGTCAGTATAGATTGCGCGATTACGTGGATGAGAAAAATATAACAATGCCGTCGCTTCCTGTTGTGTTATTTGTTTTAATTATTATTATTCACACGGACAATTTTGTGTGCTTGATTGAATGTGACGGATGTTTGAAGGGCTTTCCACTTTCCCTCTCAAATAACGATTACTTTTATGTACATTGTTATTGCTTCAGTCATATGATTTCGATGAAGAGTGGTATTAGTAGTAGTAACAATAGTACCAGTGCCTTCATTGTCACCTTAATCATAAAAAAGTATGATAATAAAAAAAGTATTATCAAAATTCTCATAATAAAAGTTATTCGCGTCGTCCTTGTTGCTGTTCAAATTCAAGCTTACTTTATTATCTCAGGAGAGAAATTAAAACGGCTAAACACGAACGTCATAACACAATAACACATAATTATTGTATATTTTCAAACTCAAAGAACGGTTACTGAAAATATGAAAGTTACATATTAAATCAACTAATAATTTACGTAATTTACACACACACACAAAACACACACACACAAAACACACACACACACACGCACGCACGCACGCACGCACGCACGCACGCACGCACGCACGCACGCACGCACGCACACACACACACACACACACACACACACACACACACATAGACACACACACAGGCGTGCATCCTAAAAACAAAAACAAAGCGAAACTGTGCAGTATGATGTAACCACA
>JABMCL010003382.1:982500-987500 GCA_018857735.1 Alviniconcha marisindica | reverse complement strand
TTTCAATTTGGTCTACATTCCCTAGGCCCCAAACTTCAGCAGCATAGGTGAGCATTGGTTCTATCTGCGAATCAAAAAGCTTCCAAAAGATCATAGGCTCTGAGGAACTCAATCTTCTCATAGCTTTCTGAATTTCCATTACACCTTTTTTAACCCTTTTTACATACATCTGAAAGCACAAAGTCAATACACAGTTTTGTAGTAAATGTCATTCCCAAATATTTATATGCATTTGTAACCTTGACCTCTTCATCACCATACACCCATCTTTCTCTCGCAGCCACATGTCCACCCATACGAAAAACCATAATATTTGTCTTATCAAGGTTAACACTAAGATACAAGCGGTCTGCTTCATTCTTGAGATGATTCAGCTGGTTCTGCAAACCCGCCGGAGTGCTTGACATAAGTATTACATCATCGGCAAAAAGGAGCAAAAATATTTCGATAGCGAGAGGGAAGAGAATGTGAGAGTGAGACATATACATATATTTCTTTTACGTTTTATTTGATTTGATTGTTATTTTAAATGTACCTTCTCGAGGTACCTTCTTGAGCCCATGTGTCAAAGGAAAATTTTCATTTTTATGCTTTTTATATTGATGAATAATAAAGATTTATTTGATTTATTTGATTTGAAGGTCCGGGAGTTGTGTTCAGCAATGTCGGGAGTTTGTTTTTGTTTTTTCTCTGGTCGGTCGGGAGTTGTGTTCAGCAAGGTCGGGAGTTGTGTTCAGCAAGGTCGGGAGTTGTGTTCAGCAAGGTCGGGAGTTTGTTTTTGTTTTTTCTCTGGTCGGTCGGGAGTTGTGTTCAGCAAGGTCGGGAGTTGTGTTCAGCAAGGTCGGGAGTTTGTTTTTGTTTTTTCTCTGGTCGGTCGGGAGCTGTGTTCAGCAAGGTCGGGAGTTGTGTTCAGCAAGGTCGGGAGTTTGTTTTTGTTTTTTCTCTGGTCGGTCGGGAGTTGTGTTCAGCAAGGTCGGGAGTTGTGTTCAGCAAGGTCGGGAGTTTGTTTTTGTTTTTTTCTCTGGTCGGTCGGGAGTTGTGTTCAGCAAGGTCGGGAGTTGTGTACAGCAAGGTCGGGAGTTAAGTTCAGCAAGGTCGGGAGTTGTGTTCAGCAAGATGCTCGCACTCAGCATGTCCACTGAACTGTCGAGACACAACTGCACGCCCAAAGGCGCTATACCTTCTCTGGTCGGTCGGGAGTTGTGTTCAGCAAGATGCTGACACTCAGTGCAAATGTCTACAGTTGGGCATTCGATCGTTCCGCCTTCCCCCCCCACACAACCCCCCTCCCCCCCTTTTGTTTGTTTTGTTTTGTTGTTGTTGTTGAGGTTGTTATTGTTGTTGTTGTCGTTTTTGTGGATTCTTGGTTTGTTTGTTTGTTTGTTTTTTGATGCGATTATGTGGCAGCTTTAAATCTCGGATGAAACTTTTGTGTGTTTATTTGTCAATGATTTTTTGATTTGTTTTATCCCAATATTAGATTAGAATGAATCTGTGAATGATTGCACTTGGCACCATTAAAACATTCCTGGTGCAAAAAACACTAACAATTGGCGATAAATTTATATTGTCTTTTTTCTTTTCTTTTTCTTTTTCTTTTTTAATACCACAATAACACATATTGTATATTTTTGAACTCAAAGAACAGTTATTGAAATACAAACATTGAATATTAAACAACCTACTAATTTAGGTAACTTACACACACACACACACACACACACACACACACACACACACACACACACACACACACACACACACACAGTTTCAGTCGTTGGGAGAGAGAGAGAGAGAGAGAGAGAGAGAGAGAGAGAGAGAGAGAGAGAGAGAGAGTCGTACTTTACTTTAAACACAGAAGATCAGCAAGTGATAACGGTTGTGTCTCATGCCTTTCCTCTTGGTCTGAAACAGCAATGCAATATTTCTCTATGACTGCCCTTTGCCTTAATGAGTGGATGAAAATGTTAACATTTGGTTTTCCCTTTTGCAATTTTGATTTGAAAATACGGAATTTTGCCATCAAAATAATTAGGTCAAACCTTCTGTCAGTTTGTACATTTTGGTCAAGGCCAAACAGAATCAGAGGCATATTCAGTTCCACTTGAATGTCCCTACTGATCAGCGCACTGACATCAGACCAGAAAGACTGGACAGCTGGGCACACCCAAAATAAGTGAAGTAACGTTTCTTCTTCATGGCTGCAAAAATCGCGCATTGGAGTTTCTGTTAAGTTTCTCAAGTACAAATAACGTCCCGTTGGTAAAAGTCTGTGCAAAATCCTGAACTGAAACCATCTGAGTTGCGTATCTTTTGTTGTCAGAATCGGTTTACAGAATATTTTCCCCCAGTTCAATTCAGCAAAAAGCTGATTCCATTTGCACACACTTTTGGGTGTTTGACTATATTCATTTAGAATTGAGTACACTCCTCTTGAACACCGTTTCAAAATAACTGACCAGGGTTTTTGGGTCTGAATCCAGAGGGAGAGCACTATTCTCACTCACAATTTTGTTTTGTTTTTGGTACGTCATTACTGACGAAACCAATCCGTGATAAGTGAGAAAATCCAATCCCACGTTTGGAAACCTTTCCTGAAAATCAGCAAAAGACAAAATATTTCCCTCTTCATCCATTAAATGTTTTACCATTGTCACACAGTTTTCAGACAAGCGTCTATCATGATTTTTTTTTTTTTTTTTTTTTTTTTTGTCTCTCACAATATGAGAATTATAGTGTATATGCTCTGATAAAAACTCTGTAAAACATTTTGGTTGACATTTTGCACAAAATCTTTTATAATGCATTAACACTTGAGCCCAAAAAGGGTTCTGAATTTGCCGATGTACAATATTGGCGTATTCCCCTCCGAATCCTCGGATATTAGCAAAAGCTGGACAAACAGCAAACAAAACATTCTTTATTAGACAGTTGTCAGGCTGGAAAATTCGTCACAACCAATTTATTTTCATGGCTGACAAATACTCGTGTATATTTACCATTTTTAGACCACCTTGCTCAAAAGCTTGACAAAGCGTCTTTCGTTTTATTTTATCTTTCTTGCCATTCCATAAAAAATCAAACAACATTTTTTCAAGCTCCTGTAGGATCGGGAATGTTCATCGTTAAATATGTTATCTTTGAGACAACCAGCGATTTGATGACTGCAATTTTCCCTAAGGGAGTAAGGTGTCGTTTGACCAAGCGTTCAATAGTTTCTGAATCTCAAGTAGTTTACCTTCATAATTAATAGAACGGGCGATTTCTGTATTTGTAGAGAAGTGAACGCCAAGGACTTTGAATGTGGCAGGATTCCACTTGAACTCCAAATGTGGTAAAAATCTAATCCTCGAATCTTTTTCTGAGCCAATCCAAACTGCACTTGTTTTATCAAAATTTATCTTTAAGCCTGACATTGACGCAAATCTCACAAGCACATTTACACTCTCCCTGAAGGACGCCTCTTTACCATCGAGATAAAGTGTTGTATCGTCTGCAAACTGAGACAGGAGGACTGATATATCCTTCACAAGTATTCCTTTGATTCGTGGGTTTTGCCGAATCAATAAAGACATAATTTCTGCACAAATCAAGTATAAATAAGGTGATAGCGGATCTCCTTGTCGCACACCTCTTTCAATCTGAAACCAACTTGTATACTGGCTGTTTACAGCTACACTGGCTTTAATATTGGTGTAAAATATCTGAACCCATCGTTTTATATCAGGACCAAAATTGAACCTACCAAGAGACTTCTTAATGAAGGACACCATCAAATGCTTTTTCAGAGTAAACTGCCAAGAGAAGACCCGGCTCTTTGGAGAAGCTTGTATAGACAAGGACATCATACAGTAAGTAGTCTTAAGTTCTCCCCAATATATCTGCCCTTCATGAAGCCCTTTTCATCGTTGTGGATCATCTCTGGGAGTATTGTTTAAATCCGAGCTGCAATACACGATGATGCTATTTTGTAGGAAGTATTTAACTGTGTTATATGTCTCTAGTTTTTGTGAAACTGCTTAGATCTACCTTCCTTTCGAATACATGTTATTATTCCCTCTTTTTGTGTGATTGACATTTCCCCTGATCTAAAACCATAGTTAATAGATCTGACCAAAAAGTGTCCTATGTCCTTCCAGAAAAACTTATAGAACTCTGTTGTGAAGCCATCAGAGCCAGGGCTTTTCTGATTATTCATGCGCTTCAACACAGCCAAAGCCTCTTCTTCAGAAATAAGTCCTTCTAAACTCTCTTTTTCCTCTGAGGACAGAGTTGGTGCTTCAATCATTGTATGCAAGTCGACATCTACAACATCCTTTTCTTTTTGATTCATACAATTTTTCATAAAAATATTTCGTCTCCTTCACAATTTCATCCTGGTCAAAGAGCACTTCGCCATCTTCTTTTTCAATAAACGATAAATGTTTCTGCACAAAGTTTCTTTTTTTCCAAGTGGCAAAAATATTTTGAAGGCCTTTCACCCTCCTGTATCCATTTTATTTTTGATCTTACAATCATACCTTCAGTTTTGTGCTGTCTCAGGAGTCTTAGCTCCTCCTTCTTTGCTTCCAAGAATACAAGGTCGTTTTCATTTATGGTATGGTGGGCTTCCAGTTTCTTTATTTCTGATCTGAGCTCATTCTCCTTTTGCCTTACTTGCTTTTTTTGTGTGTGTATGCTGCATATGAAAGTTTTTCCTCTTATCTCTAGTAGTATCATTTCAAAAAACAACTGATCATTAATCTGATAGCCTGCATGATGGGTGTCTCTAGCGGAAGACATTTCCCCTTCTTGTGGAAAAGAGTAGTTGTTTCACATTTAAAATCGTGTCCTTTACTAATTTCGCATATTCCTTATCCCGTAGTAACGAGTTATTAAACTTCCACAATGGTTTTCCTCTCTTAATGTCATTTACTTTCAATTCAAGTGACACTAGTGCATGATCAGAACAGTATCCAGGTGAAATATTGGCCTTTTTTACTTGAACACTTAACTCTTGG
>JABMCL010003382.1:960000-970000 GCA_018857735.1 Alviniconcha marisindica | reverse complement strand
TGTGCCGAGCGAGAGAGAAACTACTCCGGAGGGGTCCCGGCAACGACATGGGTGGCCTTACGGAGAGCTTCGCGACGATCGACTCTTCGTCTTCACACTGAGTGTCAAATATGCAACGGGAGAGTGTCACACTGAGAGAGAGGGGGGGGGAGGGGGGTAAAGGGGTGGGGGAAGGGGGGAGAGCTAGGGGGGGGGGGACAGCCGTGAGACGGGAGATTGGGGAGGGTGTGAGGGGGGGTGTGGAAGGGATTTAGAGAGAGAGTTGTCCAACCATCATAGTTCTCAGAGCCGTCAGCTTTCATAAATGACCTCATCGAGGAAGACAAAAGATCCTCGTTGCTGGGAGCATTATAATGGCCAGACCTAAAGGTCTCAAAGAAGAGGATTTTTAAAAAAAATAGAGAGAGGCAGGAGAACTCGAACTCCAACTAGAAAACTATTTTACAAGGATTGTAGTTTAGGTTCAGTCTAATAACTAGTCCTTGCTAACCTAAGCTACTGATGAGTAAATATAAAATTGCAGGCATCATTTATATGCATAATTATAGGCATGTATGAGTGAGTGAAATGTTATACATGAGAATTGAGAGAGAGAGACAGAGACAGAGAGAGACAGAGACAGACAGACAGAGACAGAGACAGACAGGGACACAGAGACAGAGGCAGACAGACAGACACAGACATAGATACAGAGACAGAGAGACAGAGACAAAGACAGAGAGACAGACTGACAGCCGTGAGACAGACAGCCGTGAGACAGACAGACAGACAGAGACAGAGAAGCAGAGCCATGGAGACAGAAAGAGACAGACACGGGGACATTGAGGCAGAAACAGAGACAGAGAGGTGATCATTTTTATCGCCGTCGTCGTCGTCCTCGCCATGGTCAGCGGAGAAGACAACCCTCTTCCCCATACCCCAATGTCGGCCTGGAGACGTCATGAGAACCCCCCCAACTCCTCCTCCCCCACCTCCCCCCCCCCCCCACCAAAACAACAAAACAAAACAACTGAAACAAGGATGACTGTTAAGCCCGTTCTTAATTGGGCCAACATTTGTTCGCGAACATAGTTGGGAGTATTCGGCGAATATAGCTGGTTCTTAACTGGGCGAAACTTTTGCTTCGCGAATATAGTTGGAGGTATTCGTCGAACTGCGACGAAGCTGTATTCGGGGTCCGAAAAGCTTCGCTCAACATGTTCTGGGAATATTCGCCCTATTCGACGAACATTGCCTCTGATTGGCTGAGAGCGGAGAGCTCTCCTGTGGATGAGGAAGAAAGAAAAAAATGGATGACGGTACTCTAGGTACTTCACTCGTTCGAGGGATTTTTATTTGTTGACTTGTGGGAGGCGCAGCCTTGTCTCTGGGACCCAGAATGATATAGTAGTTAGTTGAATTACCCTGTGAGGGATTATTAAAGTATATTGACTTGACTTAGCCTACATTTTGGATCACGCTGTCTGCTGCGCTTCTGTCGCAAGTTCGGGCCGAAGCTTGCATCTCATTATAAGCCAGTTAAGAACGAAGTATAGTTCGTCGAACTGTCCGAACCATGTTCAGTGAACTATGATCTCAATTAAGAAATGACGTAAAGTTCGATGAATACTCCGAACTATTTTCGGCGAAGCAAATGTTCGCCCAATTAAGAACGGGCTTTAGCGTTCTAAAACAAGATCCAAACACATAAAAGGTTAAAAAGAATGCTTAGTTAATAATGACAAAACGATTGTGTTTGCCGTCTTAAATCAACGTTTTTTTGTTTTTTTTTAACCTTTCATGTGATTGGGCCAACCCCAAAAACCGGACCGAGAGAGAGAGTGAACGAGGGTGAAGAGGGAGGAGGGAAGAGACAGAGACAGCGAGACTATGGGAGAGGCGGAAAGAGAGAGAGAAGACAGGCATACAGACAGAAAGAGACAGAGGGAGAGAGGCAGAGAAGGAGAGACAGACAGAGACACAAACACAGACTCGCGGACAGACAGAGACTGGGGGATAGAGAAGAGAAGGAGGGAGATAGAGAGGGAAGAAGAAAGACAGACAAACAAACAGACAGAGACGAGAGAAGAGAGAAGAGAAGGAGGGAGAGTAATGGGAAGAAGACAGACAGACAAACAGACAGACAGAAACGAGAAGACAGGAACGAAGAAGAAGACAGCGGAGAAACTAGAAGAGTTACAAGGCCGGAGGAGAGTAAGTAAGTAAGTAAGAAACTTGGTGTTTTACGCCCAGTCAACCAGTAAAATTATATCAGGGCGAGGGCTTGAGGAGAGAACTAAAACTGACTGGTGAAGAAGAAGAAGAAGAAGAAGAAGAAGAAGAAGAAGAAGAAGAAGAGGCGGATGAGGAAGAAGAAGAAGGAAAATAGGAAGAGGAGGAGGAGGAAGAAGAAGGGGAATAGGAGGGGGAAGAAGAAGGGGAATAGGAAGAGGAGGAGGAGGAAGAACAAGAAGAAGAAGAGGAGGAGGAGGAGGAAGAAGAAGAAGAGGAGGGTGAGGAAGAAGAAGGAAAATAGGAAGAGGAGGAGGAGGAGGAAGAAGGGGAATAGGAATAGAAGGAGGAAGAAGAAGAAGAAGGGGAATAGGAAGAGGAGGAGGAGGAGGAGGAGGAGGAAGAAAAAGAAGAAGGAAAATAGGAAGAGGAGGAGGAGGAAGAAGAAGAAGGGGAATAGGAAGAGGAGGAGGAAGAAGAAGAAGAAGTCCATCCAGGCAAAGAAGAGGCCGCACTGAGAGGCCTCACACAACGTCCCCCACACTGTGCCCCCACCCCCACCCCCACCCCCAGCACCACCACCCGCCCCTACTACCCCCCGCCCCCCTGCAACGCCCACCCCTCGGTGTGAGGCGAAGTTCCCAAGTGGCGAGGCGGCCCCGCTCTCTGAAAGGCTGCCAGCCCTGACAGCATTGTGCTCACATTTGTCGCTGTCAGTCGCCGCTGAAAACGTTCCATTCTGTTTATATGAATATTGACAAACACACTGACGTGAACGCGGTGTCTAGGGCCAGAGAGGAGAGGTGAAGGGAGAGTGAGGTGGGGGGGGGGGGTGTGAGGGGGGGGGGGGTGGAGTTGAAGCAGTGTGAGGGTGGAGGAGGGGGGGGGGGGGGGGGGGGGGGGGGGGAGGAAGCGTGCATAAGACGAGAGTGTCGAACCGCTCTGCGAGTGGCGGATAAGACGGTGAGCGGATGAGGCCTTTAACAGACAAGGATGGGGTGGTTTGCGAGGGTTGAAGAGAAGAGAGAAAAAAAAGGGGGTGGGAGCTGGACCCAATCCATGCACTCCCAAGGGCTAGGTGGTGGGGTGGTGGGGGGGGGGGGCTGGAGGAGGAGGAAGAGGAGGAAGAGGTGGAGTAGGAGGGAGGGGGACGGGGTAGATCCCAGGAGGCTGAGCACTCAACAGAGAGGGAGGGAGGGAGAGAGGGAGAGGGAGGGGGTACAATCAGAAGAAAAAAAATGAAGCCTCAGTAGCGAGGGGTGTAGAACGGGGAAGGGGAGGTAAGCGCGAGCGGGGGGTGGGGGGGGGTGGGCGTGGGGGGAGGAGGGAGGGAGGAGGTCTCTGCCACTCTCTTCCTATTGGCTGCCAGCCCCTTGCTTGATCCCACACCCTCATTACCGCTCGCGCAATTAATGTCGCCCGCCATCAACGAAAACTGAAGCACCCCGAAATTCTAACACAGCAAGCCTTTTAATTCGCTCTCTTCGTCTTCTTCTTCTTCTTTCGCTCCCTCTTTTCGGTCTCCTCTGCGGAGCAGAGGTCGACGCATTATGGCACCCTCTCAGCACTGCGGACCAGTTGACAAAAACACAAAACGCGTTAGCCAGACTGGGTGTGTGGTGGTTTTTTTTTTTGTTTTTTTTTACGGAGAGGAAAGAACTGCCGCTTTTGGACAGGAACAAGAGACGATAACGAGTGTAATTGCTGCATGTGTATATACACGCCAAGGGTCGTGAGCGCAAAATTATACACTTGTCGACGCGCTTCGGAGGAACTGAATCCAAAGCTTCGGGAGAAGGTCTATAAACAGTCATCGGGGGGGGTTTCAATCTCTTGAAGTTGTGGCGGAAACAAGACGGAATTAGGGAGGGGAGATAGAATTGAGGGCGGTTGTGGAAAGTACAACCGTTTCGTGGTGGTCTTTATGTGATCTGAAAACAGCGGAACTTGTTTGATTCTGAAGCGAAGCTGTCAGCAGAGGTCACGACTATTAGATATGTCGTCGGCAGTTTTCATTCAATAACTTGCAAATGGCAGCTTCGTTCGGTTAAGTGCCCAACGAGTAATGCCTCCCTCTCCCTCACCACCACCCCTCCCCGTCCCAGCAATTTTAACTTTAAAATGACCTTTTTTTCCCCTCTCTTTTTTTCTTTTTTCTTCTTTTTCTTTTCGGGGTGGGGAGTGGGGGCGGTGGTGGGGAGGGGGGGGGGGCGCAGGGCTGTTTGTTGGTTGCTGTTGTTGCTGTTGTTGTTGTTGTTTTGCTTGGTTGTTTATTTGCTGTTGTTGTTTGGGTGGAGTTTGTTTTGTTGTTTTTTGTTGTTCTTCTTCTTCTTTTGTCTAGGGGTATCGCTTTCACGTTTTAATGTGTAAAGTGACTGTAACAATTTAAATGCATCGCTTTTAGATGTACTATGTTAAAATAATTATGAAAGCACACAGGAATGGCGCTCATATTTATTTGCCTTTGGTTTTTGCTTTTGTCTGTCTTGTTTTTTTGTTTGTTTTTTTGTCTTTTTTCTCAACCTTGTGTTTTTGTTTGTTTGTTTTATTTGTGTGTGTGTGTGTGTGTGTGTGTGTGTGTGTGTGTGTGTGTGTGTGTGTGTGTGTGTGTGTGTGTGTGTGTGTGTTGTGTGTGTGTGTGTGTGTGTGTGTGTGTGTGTGGTGTGTGTGTGTGTGTGTGTGTGTGTGTGTGTGTGTGTGTGTGTGTGTGTGTGTGTGTGTGTGTGTGTGTGTGTGTGTGTGTGTGTGTGTGTTTGTGTGTGTGTGTTGTGTGTTTGTGTGTGTTTGCTTTTTTTCTTGCTTTTTTCTTTGCTTTTTTTGGATTGGGGAGTGGTTTTTAGTTGTTTTTGTGTTGTTGTTTTTTGTTTTTGTTTTTGTTTTCCCCGTTGTTTGGTAGGGGGCTTTCGTTTGTTTGTTTTGTTTGTTTGTTGTTTTTTGTTGTTGTTGTTGTTGTTGTTGTTTATGTTGTTGTTTTTTTGTCCCGGGAGGAAGGGGGCCTTGGGGTCGATGATTTTTCTTTTCTTTTGTATTGTTTATTTGATTTTGTTTGCCAAACATATCAATCAGTGTAGAGCTTTTATTCACACAGCATTTATCCGTCCAATACATACACTCGCTGACAGTCCATACAGACTGGTGATGTTCGTTCCAGATGGGGTAAGTAAGTGAATAAGTGTTTGGTCTTTAACGCTGCGTCAAGTCTGACGAGAAGTTAACGACCAATCACTTACTTATTCACTTATCTAATAATAATTATTATTATTATTATTATTATTATTATTATTATTATTATTATTATTATTATTATTATTATTATGTACAATTATGCGCTCATCAACGCTCTGAGCGCTCACATGATAAATATTAACTTAAAAATGACATTCTATACACATGCAGAGCACAGTCAAAGTAGAGGAAAAACATTGTTTCAACACCACAGATTACTGCCATTGAAATCTTTTTAAAAATCCAGTGCAGGCACTAAACACTGGCATAATACATGAGCAGTCTTAACCTCCGCCAAAATGAGTCCAGTCGCACAGGCTTCAACAACACTGGTCTAGTATATATATAACCTGTATCTTTTCCCGTCCCTAATAAGCCTTATGGTTTCTGTGGACGTTAAACACCATGTTTACCCTAAGTCATTTGAACTATAGATAAAGGGCCAGTAAATCATGGCCTTTTTGTTCAGCTATTTTAATGCCGGAGTCAGGTATTGTGTGTTATTGTTGTTGTTGTTTGTTTTTTGTTGTTGTTTGTTTTGTTTGATTGTTGTGGTTGTTTTGTTAGTTTTTTCTCTTTTTTGTTTGTTTTGTTTTGTTTTTTGTTGTTGTTGTTGCTTTAGTTTTTGTGTGTGTGTGGTTTTTTTGTTGTTGTTTTTGCGGGGTTTGTGAGGTGGGGTTTTTTGTGTGTGTTTTTTGTGGGGGGGGGGGGGTGGCTTTTTTTTTTTTGTTTTTGTTTTTTGTTTTTTTTGTTGTTTTTTTGGGTTTTTTGTTTGCTTGTTGTTGTTTTTTGTTTGTTTGATTGTGTTTTTTGTTGTTTGTTTTGTTTTGTTTTGTTGTGTTTTTAATCAATGGTTATTACATTACACTAATGGCACAATACCGTCTAGGTTTAAATCACACAGAGCAAAACATGACAAGCGTAAAAGAAAAAAATCTAAAGCAGCTTCAGAATTCAAACAGACCCAGTTTGATGATCCATGTCCACACATCTGAGGTGGCACCCAAGCACGATAAAATATTACCTACGTTCAAGTTCAGTGCTGCTTTACGTCCACAGAGACCATAAGGACTATTAGGGACGGGGAACCCAGCATGGCCACCTCGAATTTCACACAGCTCCTGGACTCTGATTACCTACGTAATACCTACGCCATATTTTACCTCGCGTGTGATTACCTACGTAATTAAATGTGATTTTTACCTTGCATTTCATTACCTACGTAAACAAATGTGAGGTAAAATATGACCACGAAGAAGCCGATGCCGGAATGGACGATCTTTTTCAACCAATCAGAGCCAGCGACAGGTTGCGATGAAACGGGCTCCGCTCAGCCTGGGAAAGAGGCTAGTGCAGTAGTGTAATGGTCTGTAACTGGCGTTCACCTGAAGTATGAATTACCTCCCTTGCCTCTACCTGGGTAATGGGTCCACGGAACACGTGATGGCAGGTTCTGACGTAATTCTTTCTTTCTTTTTCTCCATCTTGACAGTGGCTGCAGCTCGTCGTTTATTCTTGCAGTTCCAGTTTGCTTTTTATTTTTTTAATTAATGTTGTTGTTTTTTCCAGCACCAAAACAAAAACATATATATATAGACTTTTGCTAAAAGATTAAATGTGGTGGGCATCATCTTTCAAAATTAAAGCATGTTCCAAAACTCTCTCTCTCTCTCTCTCTCTCTCTCTCTCTCTCTCTCTCTCTCTCTCTCTCTCTCTCTCTCTCTCTCTCTCTCTCTCTCTCAAGCATAGACACACGTGATCTCGCGCACACAACGGGACGCAGCCGCCTCCCCTTCCTCCCTCCCCCCCTCCCCACAACACATACACACTACACACACACAAACTGCGGTATAACTCTCTCTCTCTCTCTCTCTCTCTCTCTCTCTCTCTCTCTCTCTCTCTCTCTCTCTCTCTCTCTCTCTCTCTCTCTCTCTTCTCTCAGCGATGACACCACGTGCTCGCGCACACGAACGCACGTAGCCGCCCCCCCCCCCCCCCACCCCCCCCCACCACCCCCCCACCCCGCCCCCCCTCCCCCCCCACCCCCCACCCACCCCACACACACACATACACACCTCAAACTACGGTATACTTCTCTCTCTCTCTCCTTCTCTCTCTCTCCTCTCTCTCTCTCTCTCTCTCTCTCTCTCCTCTCCTCTCTCTCCTCTCTCTCCCCCCCAAAAAAAACACCCAACCCCACAATCATCTCACTCGATCCGCTTTAGACTCTTACAACCACACTACAAACCCTTCGATGGAAAACAGAAGGCTAAAATGTAAGAGAGAAGAGAGATTCAAGAACATAATTTCCGGTTTCCAGAAAGAGGGCAGGCAAATGACGCGGGAATCGTAGAACAGATCTCGGGCGGACACTCTTCTGTGCGGGAGTTAGCAATTGAGCGTGCATCTAATGAAATCTCGGTCTGGTCGCAGATTATTGCATTTTTCGGATGAGTAGCCCACGAGAACACGGTCAAAGCAAACTCCTTACGCACAGTTGAAGGGTGAAAACGGAATGGTGAATAGGCATTAATCTCAACAACAAAAAGTTCAGGAGGTTTAAGATGAGAGGATTGTGTGTTGTGTTCTATTTTCCACCGACGACCAATCAACGTGAGGTGTGGATTTCAAACTAGGCAATATCAAAAATGATGGTGTGTATGCCGGCGGAGAGAGAGAGAGAGAGAGAGAGAGAGAGAGAGAGAGAGAGAGAGAGAGAGAGAGACAGAGAGACAGAGAGACAGAGAGAGACAGAGAGAGACAGAGACAGAGACAGAGACAGAGACAGAGAGACAGACAGACAGACAGACAGAGGACAGAGAAGACAGACAGCAGAAGAGACAAGAGACAGAGGAGAGAGGGGGAGAAGAGAAGAGAGAGAGAGAGAGAGAGAGAGAGAGAGAGAGAGAGAGAGAGCTTGTTCATATGCGAGAAGTTCCCGCCGGAAATGTAACTGATTGTTCCGAGTGGGGTATCGACATTCAGCAGGAAGATATTATATTGATACAATATACTAAGGTCTGGAAAACTCTGTACTCAGACACGTGACAATCAGGATCGCGAACAACAGAACCGATGACGATAACACAAACACAGAAGTCGAGGTCTTAATTAATTTCGTGATTACCACATAACGAGATGCTCTTCTATGTGGGAGACAGTAGGCCTACTTTTATTGGCTGAGGTTGAGTTAGTGTGTGCCTTGGCGGCAGGTGGCACTGTGTGTGTGTGTGTGTGTGTGTGTGTGTGTGTGTGTGTGTGTGTGTGTGTGTGTGTGTGTGTGTGTGTGTGTGTGTATTTGCTGACGTTAAGTCAGTGTGTGCCTTGGCGGCAGGTGGCACTGTGTGTGTGTGTGTGTGTGTGTGTGTGTGTGTGTGTGTGTGTGTGTGTGTGTGTGTGTGTGTGTGTGTGTGTGTGTGTGTGTGTGCGCGCGCGTGTGTGTGTATGGGGGTGGGGTGAGGGTGCTCGCACGCCACGCGTGAATGCGCCCATCTTTACGACGGGAAGATAGAAACGGTGGAGAAACCGACAACGATAGCTTCCTCAAACGACACGTACATACTTGGTAATATTTAGAAGTCGTTGGTCCAGACAGCACTTACAGCCTTGTCGGTTGATTAACGGCAACTCGTCCAACTCAGCAGGCTTACTTACACGGGCGCGTCAAAACGATTTCCACTAGTCCGGTCTTCACCCCAAAAGAACGTCAGAGATCGCAGAGAACGCGTCAGTGGCTAAAGTCGCCCTGCTGACAACGCGAACGAATACCGTCGAAGACTTCACAGGCGGCGACAGCGTCGAGTCCCTAAAGTGCGCCGCAAATTAGCAACCGTAAGACGAGCGACGGCGATTTTGCGGGCAACGCCGGACTCGAACAGTCGACCATCCTTTGCCCCTCGTGCCCGCTGGACCAAATTAGATCTGGCGCAACAATGGAGTCGACCTCCGTGAGCAGACTACGCTATCCTCTCGGCCTTAATTCGCACAAGAGACGAATTATGCTAGCTTTCCATAGACTGTCTCCGGAAATAAGCCCCCGCGTCGGTTAGCTCTTTCTTGCGCATGCGCGGTTGACAGCCTTTTCAGTTCCGGTACAAATCCAATTTGGCCCGGTTTGCTCAAGTGCATAAACAGCCCTGCTCGCGACCTCGCGCGTCTTCTACCGCGGGCTAGCCCTGGTGGAAAACAGTCCACATACGTTTATTACACGAATTAGCCGCGAAACACCGAAAGGCTCTAACGCTACGCGGACACCGCTAGATGCCGTTGGTAAAATCATTTACGGTGAATGCAATTAGGGTGGCGGTTCGCTGTCGTGCTGTATTAGCGCTAAAACTGTCAGCGCGCAGATCGGATTTTGGTCCATCAGATAGCAGAGCGTGTGGCGGAAAGAACGGGGATTTGTAGACTTCAGCACGGTTTTGTCACTTGTGACAAAAAAGCGTAAACCTTTTCTTTTTTCGGCTCTGTCTCTGTCTCTCTGTCACTTTGTCTCTGACTCTGTCTCTCTGTCTCTGTCTGTCTGTCCGTCTCTCTGTCTCTGACTCTCTCTGTCTCTCTGTGT
>JABMCL010003382.1:945000-955000 GCA_018857735.1 Alviniconcha marisindica | reverse complement strand
TTTTCTGGCTTTTCGCGCGGAACATTCTGTTTGACGTTTTGACTGGCCGAAGTTGCTCGGATGACTGGCAACCCGGAACTCTTTATGAAACAGCAAAGCGTTTCGCCCTACTCCCCATTTACGGCAGAATCATTCTGGTGGTGACAGCCTAGTGGTCGGTTCTTCTTCTTCTTTTCGTTCGCAGGTCACAATTACAGTCGGGTCTATTTGCTTAGAGAATCTAGCTGTCTTCTCCACTTTCTACCGTGGACCGTAGAGCTTTGTCTGCAAGGTGTTTCCACTGGCCAGTGAGTCTTCCTCAGCATGTTGTAGCTGGGACTTGCCACTGGCCAGTGAGTCTTCCTCAGCATGTTGTAGCTGATGCCACTGGCCAGTGAGTTTCCTCAGCATGTTGTAGCTGGGACTGCCACTGGCCAGTGAGTCTTCCTCAGCATGTTGTAGCTGGACATGCCACTGGCCAGTGAGTCTTCCTCAGCATGTTGTAGCTGGGACATGCCACTGGCCAGTGAGTCTTCCTCAGCATGTTGTAGCTGGGACATGCCACTGGCCAGTGAGTCTTCCTCAGCATGTTGTAGCTGGGACTTGCCACTGGCCATTGAGTCTTCCTCGGCATGTTGTAGCTGGGACATGTCTGCAGGAAGGTCTCCACTCGCCAATGAGTGGTCCACAACATGTTGTAGCTGGGACATGTCTGCAGCGGGCTCTCCACTGGCCAGTGAGTCTTCCTCAGCATGTTGCAGCTGGGACATGTCTGCAGGATGTGCGCCGCTGTCTGGTTCTCCAGGACGCAAGGGCCACAGAAGTGAAGGGACTGTAGCCTCGTTCTGGCTGCCATGTGGTTTGTTCAATCCGCTGTGCGCAGAACGGAGTCTCGTCAAACTGTAAGACTCCCTCTCTCCAAACGCCTGAGATTTCAGTTTCCGCTGGTTCCTAGCGCAACGGAGGCAGTTCAGCGTTTAAGAAGTCCAGCTAATGAAGGAAGTGTCCCTTTGAAAGACAACCTGATGGAGCTGCGTTAATATCTACCTAGTACCTGACGTAATCAGTTATGACCACCACCACAACAACAAAAACCTCTTCTAGTCACGGACAGAGCAAGCGCAAGAGAAGCAAAAACAAAAACAACTCTATAACCGAATTCAGTCCAGCTAATGAAGGAAGTGTCTCTTTGAAAGACACCGTGATGGAGCTGCGTTAATATCTGTCTAGTACCTCACGTAATCAGCCATGACCACAACAACAATAACAACAACAACCTTTTCTAGTCACGGACAGAGCAAGCGCAAGAGAAGCAAAAACAAAAACAACTCTATAACCAAATTCAAGCCTCCTTCCTAAACCAGGTCCGCAGAGATTGAAACCGTCCCCGACTTCATCATCATCACTATCAGCCCAACCCAGTCGCTACCACACGACATTACAACACCCTCCCCCCACCACCACCACCTCCACCACCTCCACGCACCACCCCACACCCCTCTCCATCCTTCTTCAATTCTCCGCCCAGCAATTGCGGCATAAAAAGATTTTGATAATGACATGTAAATAAATCACAATGGTTTCTTAATTGGCATGAATAGCGAGTAGGTCGAGCTCGCCAGGCTTCAAGTCCCCAGCGGGTGGTCTCCACCTCCTTCTTCGTGTGGTGCACGAGCCAGCAATTGAATTGAGCAAGCAGCACGTGCGTCAGAAGGTCCGTGAGGTGGGGTGAGAGTGAGGTTGGGGGGTGGGGTGGTGGTGGGTGAGGGAGTGGAGGGGAGGGCAGAGAAAGAGAGGGGAGGGGCGGGTGAGGGGGTGGGGAGAGGGAAGAGGGGAGGGGAAGAAGCAATGGTTGGGGGGGGAGGGGGGGCGTGGGAGGGGGCGGGGAGGTAGGGGGGCTATTCTAGGGACTAGGACTTCGGGTAGGGGTGGGGGTGGGGGACACGAGAGAGAGAGAGGGGGAGAGAGAGAAGAGCGGTGGGAGAGAGACAGACAGTCAGACAGACAGACAAAGACAGACACAGACAGAGAGAGACAGAGACAGAGCGAGAGAGAATGGGGGAGAGGAGAGAGAGAGAGAGGAGGGGGGGGAGAGAGAGAAGGGAAAAGAGCCTAGCATATGGTGAATGGTAAACTGCCTGGCCCCGTCCCGTAATGAAGTTTCTCAGGCTCCTTGTCGAGGGAGGTACGCTCGTGACAGACTCGAACCGTGGGCAGACGGGAGACGGTGTCGAGGGCCTGTCCCTTGGGTGGGGAATTAGGGGGCCCGGTTTCAGGCCGAGGAGGCACCCCGTGACATATTTGCAAATATTTTCCTCCAGAAACTTGTTCAGCGCGTTGGCCGGCCCGTTGTTCATTAATCACTGATGAAATTTTTACACGTCCGGCGCCATGTTTAGCCCTGGCCGAGGACGCCTGAAGAGCTCCCGAGGGGGGACAACTGTCGGTGACGGCGGCTGTCATTTTTGCCGCTCCCTCTGTCTTCTCGTCGCTGCAAAGGCATAAAGACAGACCGACAGACACACACACACACGCGCGCACGCGCGCCGCACGAGCACGCATGCACGCATGCACGCACACATTCTCTCTCTCTCTCTCTCTCTCTCTCTCTCTCTCTCTCTCTCTCTCTCTCTCTCTCTCTCTCTCTCTCTCTCTCTCTCTCTCTCTCTCTCTCTATGCGAGTGCGTGCGCTTCTTCTCCATGTCCAGTTTTCATATTGTTGTAACAGCATTGATTTGTTTTGTAAATTATGCCCCAATGAGTTTTTTGTGTGTGTGTGTGTGGGGGGGGGGGGCGGGGATGAAGGGGGTAAATATGGACAGTAAAGAAAATGTTTTGAAGAACTATTCAGAAGTCTGGAAACGTATGTGTACGCGTAGCACTGCTCTAGATGCAAACTGCATTCATAACCCGCAGTTATTCATAACAAACACGAAATCGTAGACTTTTCATTGGGCCTTTCGGGCATAAAGACGCAGACATCACAAACGGAGTTCAGTGCCTTTGACCAAAACCCAAGACAATAGACGATGATGTTTCTCGAGTTCTCGTCAATGAATAAAGATGAATCTCCTAACGTTCTGGATGTGAGAAATATTTCGATACTCAATCTTTGGCAGAGTAAAACAATACGAGGAGCAAATCGCCTGAGCACGTTACCGACTTGGCAGTCCTGTAAATGAATACAAATTGTTTTCATCAATGAAGCCGCCGGTTCCCTGGTGACCAGACACATGTCTGTATTACCGTCTTCAGCGATTCATATTTCCCCCATTCCCGTGTCAGTCAGTTTAAAGGGACTGGCCTTCTCTTAGCATAATTTTGCTCAATTACCTCCCCACCCCTTCCTCCTCCTCCCCTCCTCACCAGTTTCGTCCAACACACATATCTGATAGATAGGTAGATAGATAGATAGATAGATAGACAGACAGACATATAGATATATAGATAGATAGATAGATAGATAGATAGATAGATAGATAGATAGATAAATAGATGTGTGTGTGTGTGTGTGTGTGTGTGTGTGTGTGTGTGTGTGTGTGTGTGTGTGTGTGTTTTAAAAGTGTGTGTGTGTGTGTGTGTGTGTGTGTGTGTGTGTGTGTGTGTGTGTGTGTGGGGTAAAAGTATGTGTGTGTGTGTGTGGGTAAAGGTGTGTGTGTATGTGTGTGTGTGTGTGTGTGTGTGTGTGTGTGTGTGTGTGTGTGTGTGTGTGTGTGTGTGTGTGTGTGTGTGTGTGTGTGTGTGTGTGTGTGTGTGTGTTTTGTGTGTAAAAGTTAGGAGATTTTGTTTGTTTGTTTGTTTTTTGTTTTTTGCAGAGTATTTCAGCAGACACATGTCTGTATTACCGTCTTCAGCGATTCATATTTCCCCCATTCCCGTGTCAGTCAGTTTAAAGGGACTGGGCTTCTCTTAGCATATTGTGCTCAGTTACCTCCCTACCCCTTCCTCCTCCCCAGTTTCGCCTAACACAAACATACATATATATATATATATATATATATATATATATATATATATATATATATATATATATATATATATATATATATATATATATATATATATATATGTATATATACACGAACAAGAAAGTTTATTTGTTTTTAGGCCATTAGCCTCTTTCACAAAGAACATGAACACACTGCATATTTAGGCTGCACAATACATTTTTTAAACATGCTTCTAGTGACAAAGAGTTTACTGATTTCCCGCCCCCCCCCCCCCCCCCCACACACACACACACACACAGCACCTACACATACAACTACGTGCCGCTACTATTCCAAATCAGTCAGTTATCTGTCTCATTTTCCCTGCCTTGATAAGAAACAATGCAATCTGCTGCAAACGGCATTGATTAGTTGTTTCCATAACTGAATGGTAAGGAACACTACTCCGCAGACCGTCACGCCTTAAAAAGTCAGGTCTAATATTATTGTACGTTGTACATTTGCACAGAACATGCAGCTCGTCCTCTGTCTCGTGTGGGCAAAACGGGCATGAGGTATCAGCTCCAGGCTTAAAACGGAATCTGTGGACTTTTATCCACGACACTCCTGCCCTAAATCTTAGTAATGCGTCTCTCAAGTGTCCTCTCATTGAACAGATGTACTCTTCCATACCAAAGTTTTGTTTCATGAGTTTGTATTCAAAGAACCTGTCACTTGATTCGAGCTTGTCATGCCAGCTTTGCCCAAAGCAATCTTTTAAGCGTTGAGAAAAGGTCCTAAGAAACTTCTTTTCGTCCCCTGGTCCCTGATTGTATATATATATATATATATATATATATATATAGAGAGAGAGAGAGAGAGAGAGAGAGAGAGAGAGAGAGAGAGAGAGAGAGAGAGAGAGATCACGATATGTACTCAAAATAAAAGTGTGGGAGATTTTGTTTGTTAGTTTGTTTTCGTTTTTGTTTTTGCAGAGTATTTCAGCAGACACATGTCTATATTGCAGTCTTCAGCATTTCATGTCTCCCCTATTCCCGTGTCAGTCAGTTTAAAGGGACTGGACTTCTCTTAGCATATTGGGTCCAGTTTCCTCCCTCCCCAATTTCGTCGACCATATATATATATATATATATATATATATATATATATATATATAATATATATATATATATATATATATATATATAGAGAGAGAGAAGAGAGAGAGAGAGAGAGAGAGAGAGAGAGAGAGAGTACATTATGCACTCAAAATAAAAATGTGGGAGTTTTGTTGCGCTTATTTCTTTCTTTCTTTTCTTTTTTTCTTTTTTCTTTTTTCTTTGTTGTTGTTGTTGTTTGTTTGTTTGTTTTAGCGGAGTATTTCAGCAGATACATGTCTGTATTGCAGTCTGCAGGGTTTCATATCTCCCCTATTCCCGTGTCAGTCAGTTTAAAGGACTGGACTTCTCTTAGCATAATTTATTGTGTCCAGTTTCCTGCCTCTCACCCCCTCCCCCACTCCATTCGTCGACTACACACACACACACAACAATATATATATATATATATATATATATACATACATATATATATATATATATATATATATATCTATATCTAAGAAGAGATCACACTATGCACTCAATACCCGTCCCTAATAAGCCTTATGGTTTCTGTGGACGTTAAGCACCATGTTTACTATGCACGTTGTGTTTTTTTGGTGTGTTTTTTTGTTTCTAGTTTGTTTTGCTTGTTTGTTGTTTGTTTTTGCAGAGTATTACATCAGACACATGTCTGTATTGCAGTCTTCAGTGTTTCATATCTCCCATATTCCCGTGTCAGTCTAAAGGGACTGACCCTCTCTTAGCATATTGTGTCCAGTTTCCTCATCCACCTCCCCCGATAGAATTTTGAACAAACTGTATTCGTACATCGTAATTATAAACATTCAGCAAACAGCAGGTACTGGAAACACAAAAGCGGATATACTTATTTAAAAGTTACCTATAAATGAAAATACAGTAACATACACATCTGCCCCTTTCGGTCCAGCACTCACACACATATGGAAGAGACCAAACTATGCACTCATAATAAAGGTGTGGGATTTGTTTTGTTTTTCACTGAGTATTTGAGCAGACAGATGTCTGTACTGCCGTCGTCAGCAGTTCATATTTCCCATATTCTCCTCTTTAGCCAGTTTAAAGGAACTGTCCTTCTCAAAAACGCGTTTGATCCAGCATATGTATATATAAACAGCCTGCAACCAGCCTGCAACTGCGGTCTTGAAGACCAGACGGCCGAACATGTCTTGCAGAGATGCCCACTTCTGCAGACAGCAAGAACAAAGTGTGTGGCCAACAGCAGTCCAAGTTACACACCAAACTCTAGGCAGCAGGGGGGAACTGGAGAAGACGCACATTCATCTTCAGACTGGACCTCAGTGTGCGGGATTGAGAAGAAGAAGAAGAAAAGAGAGAGGGGGGGGGGGGAGGGGGAGGGAGAGTTGTGGTGTTTGGTGGTGGGGGGGGGGGTATGGTTGTGTGTGTGTGTGTGTGTGTGTGTGTGTGAGAGAGAGAGAGAGAGAGAGAAAATTGTTGTTGTTGGTGTGTGGGGTTTGTGGTGGAGAGAGAGAAAAGGGAGAGAGAGAGAGAGAGAGAAAAAAAGGGAGAGAGAGAGGAGGAGAGAAGAGAAGAGAGGAGAGAGAGAGAGAGAGAGATCAAACTAAAAGGAGGGAGAGGAGAGAGAGAGAGAAAGGGGGGAGAGAGAGAGAGAGAGAGAGAGAGAGGGGGGTGTGTGTATGTTTGTGTGTGTGTGTGTGGGGGAGAGAGAGAGAGAGAGAGAGAGAGAGGAAAAGAAAGGGGGGACCGCATAAAATAAAGATTTATTTTTAATTACCCTGATGATTTTTTTTTAATCAAGTTTTGAAACCGAGTTTTGTGTGTGATTGACAGGAGGGACTGGATGTGCGAAACAACGTCAATGTTATGTGTCCTAGACCTCACACGTCGCACTCCGCGGTCTCTTTGGTGTTCAGCACGAGCAATGCGTGGTCACGACAGTCATCCCACGAAAAACATCATAGGGCAGTAGTAGGCTTCAGGCGGTGTAAAAAATAAGTAAGTAAACAGGGTGCTTAACGTCCACAGAAACCATAAGGCTTATTAGGGACGGGAAGGATGGGGGAGAAGGGGACGGAGATTATATACCTATCGCTACACTGTCATCACCAGAATGACTCCTGCATTAAGATGGGTAGCGATGAGAGCCATTTTCATGTTTCATAATTGTGAGGGACAACGTCACAATATAGTGTTCACAGACCACAACTTTTGAAGAGAAAGGAGAGCCGAAGCGGATTCGAACTGAGGTTCCTCTGCTTACCAGCCTAACGCCTTACCGCTAGGCCAAACCGGCTCAGAACGGTGTTAAGGTGTAAAGACGGTGTCTTGTATCTTTCCAGTCCCGTAAATCGTCACTCATTGAACCCCCACCCCACCCCAACTTTTTTTCTCTCTTCTTCTTCCTCTTCTTTCTTTTCTATTACACTCGATTTTTTATGATTTTTTCTCTTTTTGTTACTTCTCTTTTTTATGATTTTCTTTTTCTTCTTCTTCTCTCTTTTTTTTTTCTTTTCATTTTTTCGTTGTTTTTTTTCTTTCTTTCTTTTCTTTCTATTACACTTGATAGAAAATCAACAAAGCAAAATCCTTAATTTGAAGTATTTATTTTGATATTTTCTTGGGAGGTGGAACAAAGCTCAGAAGCTGTGTGAAAGTCGAGGTGGCTGTCCAGGGCTCCCCGTCCCTAATAGTCCGTACGGTCTCTGTGGACGTGAAGCAACATTAAACTTGAACTTGAGGAGGTGCGGGAAATGATGATGATGAAGTGATGCTTTATGTCCTCGGATGTCAGTTGACATATTAGGGACAAGTTGTGACCAATGCCGAAGCACGGTGCAGTAAATCTTTACGTCCACGGAAACCAGAAGGCTCGTTAGGACGGACAGTCCAGGACGTCCACCTGGACTCTCACACAGCTCCTGAACCATGTGCGGGAAACAGGGAGACTAGAAATATATACCTACATATGGGGAGCGGGGACAGCTCAGTGGTTAGAGCGCCGGCCTCGTGATTGAAAGGTCGCGGGTTCGAATCCCTGCAGGAGCGGCGGGAGAATGTTCTTCTCCAAGGTCAACTTTCTGTGCCGATTCTTATTTCGGTTCCCGTTCCACCCTCGTGTTAGTAGCACGTAAAAGATCCCGACCATTCTGCCAAAAGTGCAGGTGTCAGGCTACAGCTAAACACGCATGTATCCTATGTATGTGGCTTTTCATGAACTGACATAGTGCATGGTTGTATGGTGTACACAGAACGCGCCGAGACGGCAGCAGTTTCATATTGTACCAGCCATGCCAGCGCCGTAAGTACACCACTTCGGTGGATATTCAAAAGCGCGCTACAAAAAGCTATTCACTCAGGTAGAATCACATGCGAGCGCAGCGAGTCTGCACGAGAGCTGAGAATAGCGCTATATAAAAGTGATCAACAAAACAACACAACCTATTGTCCCTAATATGTCAACCCGACATCCGAGTACATTAAGCTCCACATCATCAACAGCAACCTAAGGCTACACTGTCACCACCAGAATGATTCTGCATTAAGATGGGCAGTGATGAGAGCCGTTGTAATGTTTCAGTAACAGTGAGGGCAAAGACACAAGACTATACAGAGGAGAAAGGAGAGCCAAAGCGGAATCGCACCGAGGTCCCTCTGCTTACCAGCCTAACGCCTTACCGCTAGGCCAGACCGGCTCACAAAAAATAACGTCAAGGACTGCTCTGGGGAACTTTTAATCGCGCCAGGCCTTCCCGCAACATGTTTTGTCTGACGGTTTAACAGTACAAGGGTTCAAAATAGAAACTGAAAGTTAAACTTTTGCTCTCTTTTTTTTTTCCTCCCTCCATGTCGCAGGGACACAGAAGTGAATTAAGGGAGGACTGTAACCTCATTTGGGGCGGCCATGTGGTTTATTCAATCTGCTGTACCCAGGACGGAGTCTCACCACTTATATATAAGACTTCTCCTCTTCCTCCAACCGTCTGAGATTTCGGTCCCCGTTAGTGCCTCACACCTACCCCTTTGGTTTTAGATCGAATTTAGAAAACGAGACCCATACCCCGTTGATTTTAGATCGAATTTAGAAAATGAGTTTCGTGACTGACAATTATCGCCATTGGATGCAGGTGCACCCACAACCTGGGTGAGCCTGCTAATACCAGCACATGATTATAGTGCCTCAGCTAGTTCCAGGCCAGACTTTCTCACCTTGTTAAAGGATTAAAGAAATAATTCTTTTTTGTTTGTTTTCTTGTTGTTGGTGAAGTTCTTTGTTTTGTTTTGGTCTTTGTTGTTGTTGTTGTTGGTTTTGTGTGTATGTGTGTGTGTGTGTGTGTGTGTGTGTGTGTGTGTGTGGTGGGGTGTGTGTTGTTGTTGTTGTTGTTGTTGTTGTTGTTGCTGCTGCTGTTGCTGTTTGTTTGTTTGCTAGTCTGTTTGTTTGTTTTCTTGTTTTCTTGTTTGTTTTGTTTGGGGGTATTGTTTGTTTCTTGTTTTGGGGTGTGTGTTTTTTAGCTAAGAATAGGTATAGCTACTCTTTCGGCTGCTGTGCCTTGCCCAGGTAAAACCTGCAGGACTGGGTCAAAATTCCAAATAGTTCAAAAAGGGAAAAACATGAAACGTTTTATCGAACAATTGTCTAATTGTGGGAATTTCCCTCTCTCTCTCTCTCTCTCTCTCTCTCTTCTCTCTCTCTCTCTCTCTCTCTCTCTCTTCTCTCTTTTTTTTTTTTTTTTTTTACTGCGGAAAAGTGTTCTTTTCAGTTGTACTGTGCCAAATACTCTAGGAGTTATTTTCGAATCTAATCTGAGAAGGCCAGCGCCTTTAAAAGCGGACTGCAAGCATAGTTCTCTTTTCTTTTGAGCTGACGGATTGCCTCCTTCCCCACCCTGACAGTGTATTACACTTTTTTGCATGTTTCCTAGACAACAGACAAATGGCCAGTCCCACCAACAATTTAAAAAGGGGGGGGGA
>JABMCL010003382.1:925000-935000 GCA_018857735.1 Alviniconcha marisindica | reverse complement strand
CAGGTTACGAAAGGTTATAGTCACTTATTCAGAATCACATCTGACATGAGCGCAGTGGGTCTGTTCAAGAGCAGAGAATAGCGCTATATAAAAGCGAGCAATAATAATAATAGCTGGTTAACTGAGATAATCGTTCTTTTGAACCTTTTACGCGTTTCGATCGTATACCTTTACCGTTCCAGCCTTGCGTTGCCCACATATTCAGAATCATAGACAATATTTATTGTCAGAGTACAAGTTTACAAGGACATTTTTTATTCTATTACTGGGCATGCATGGCACTTGTACGACAGATAAATTAAAACTGCAAAGATGCTCTTCGGATTAATTAGCTGAACTCGAAAGCCGACAAGCCTGCCTGCTTGTTCACGTAAATACTCCATACCTTTGGCTTCGCCCGTCACGGCGTAAGCGGATGAAGCGCATGCGTACTGCTAATCATCACCTAGGGCTGTTCGGCAGTATAAGCCGGAAGTTACGACAGAGTTATCCTTTGAGTAAGGAGAAGGGTGGTTTGATTAACTGATTCAATCTGTCTTTTTCCGTTTTCGTGCATCTTTGTCTCGTGATATTTGTTCATTTGCCTTTTACGTTTTTGTACTCCTGTTTTAAATATATATATATATATATATATATATATATATATAATATATATATATATATAAAATATTTTATATATATATATATATTTGTTTGTGAAAATGTATTTGCTGAAAGAAAGAAAAATTTTCCGTTCTCGTTCACTGGTCTTTTTTTTTCACCATCTTAGGTGTACGGGGGGTGATATTGTGTTGTGGTGGGGGGGGTGTGGGGGGTTTTTGTGTGTGTTTGTGTGTGAGTGTGTGTGTGTTTTGTGTGTGGGGTGGGGTGTGTGTGTGTTTGTGTGTGTGTGTGTATATTATGTATATGTTGTGTGTGGGGGGGGGGGGGTCCTAGTTTGTGTGTTTGTGTATGTAGTGTGTTTTATGTGTGTGAGGTGTGGTGAATGTGTGTGTGCACATTGTGTGTGTGTGTGGGGCGCGGGGTTATTGTACGTGTGTGTGTGTGTGTGTGTGTGTGTGGCGCGCGCGCCGGGTGTGTGTGTGTGAAATGTGTGTGTGAAGTGTGTTTTCATATGTGTGTGTGTGTGTGGTGTGGTGTGGTGGTGTGTGTGTTGTGTGTGCCCCCCCGGGGGGGGGGGGGGCAGTTTTTGTTTTATTTTTTCCGGTTTTTTTTTTTTTTGTTTTAGTTTTGTTGGTGTGTTTGGTTGCTGGGGGCGGTTGTGCGGCTGCTCGTGGGGGTGTTGCCTTGCTGCCGTGTGTGTGTGTGTGTGTGTGTGTGTGTGTGTGTGTGGGGTGTGTGTGTGTGTGTGTGTTTTGTGTGTTTTTGTATTTTTGTTTGGGGTGGGGGGGGGGGGGGGGGGTGGAACGGTAAAGAGAAGACACGTAGCGTATTGCCCAGAACGGCAGAACTCAACGCGCTGAAGAAGAAGAGAAGAGATCGAATAATGTTGGTTTCAAAGTTTCCTTTCCGCGTTTTCCCCCTGACTTATCCGAAATCTCTCCCTTGTCATTACCTCGCTAATGAAGCTGGGGGGAACTCATGCTCGGGCCTCTGTCGCTCACCCCAGCAGGTTACCTCTGAAGCGTAAACAATCACAGAGTTCAGAGCGCCTCTTCCGGTCCTCTCCGCAGCCGAAGCTGCTGGAAACCTTCACTGCGGATCTTCATTTGCACGCGACTTCCGGTGGCATCTGTGATGTTAGCCGTGGGGTCGACTTCCGGTTTCAGGCGGTTTTCCCCCTGTTTGCAAAAAATCACAATTATTTGCTCTGGTCCCTTGTACAGGATAAAAAGGGAACGGGTTCCGATGATTTCTCGATCGAACGTATGGGGGAGGTCCAAGAAATGTTCTGCTCCTTTACAATTGGTAATTAGTTGGGTTTCTGTAAGCGAGTACGTCAAGTGAAAGGACTCGGTAATTAAACGCTTTCATGTCGTTAGGCAAGTATCCTTTAAGTAAAGGGCCCGCCGGGGCCCGGGCATTAATCGGGATCAAATCATCAGGACCACCTCTAAGGAAGGTTTCCTCTCAGTAATTAGAATGAGAACACAAGAAAAAGAAGCGAAGGAAGAGGGGAGGGGGGGAGGGGGGGCGGAGAAGGGCGAAGGTTTCAGACTTCAGACCTGGGAGGTGTGTGTTGGAGGGTGGGGTGGCGAAGAGGGGGGGGGGGAAGAGAGAGAAAGAAAGAGGGAATTTTAAGATGCAGTATCATTACTGGATCGCAGAAAACTTATATTAGCTTGTAACAAGAAGGTTCGGTGTGTGTTGGAGAGAGAGGGAGAGGAAAAAAAGGAATTTTAAGATGCAGTATCATTACTGGATCACAGAAAACTTATATTAGCTCGTAACAAGTAGGTTCGGTGTGTGTTGGAGAGAGAGAGGGGGGGGGGAAAAGGGAAATTTTTAAAATGCAGTATCATTACTGGATCACAGAAAACTTATATTAGCTTGTAACAAGTAGGGTTTGGTGTTTTGGAGAGAGAGGGGGGGGGGAGGAATTTTAAGATGCAGTATCATTGCTGGATCACAGAAAATTGATATTAGCTCGTAACAAGTAGGTTTGGTGTGGTTGGGGGTGGGGGATGGGGAAAAAAAAAATTTTAAGAGACTGTATTTCCTGGATCCGAAAATTTTATTAGCTCGTAAAAATAGGTTTGGGTGTGTTCGGGGGGGGTGTGTGGGGGGGGGGGGGGGGGGGGGGGGGGGGGGGGGGGGGGTTTGGGGGTTTTGGGGGGGGGGGGGGGGGGGGGGGGGGGGGGGGGGGGGGGGGGGGGGGGGGGGGGGGGGAAAAGGGGGGGGGGGGGGGTTTTTTGGGGGGGGGTTTTGGGGGGGGGGGGGGGGGAGAGGGGGGGTTTTTTAAGAAAACAGTATCATTGCATCATTACTGGATCACAGAAAACGATACTAGCTTGTAAAAAGTAGGATTGGTGTGTGTTTGGGGGGGGTGGGGAGGGTAGAGAGAGAGGGGGTAGGGGAAATTTTTAAAAGATACAGTATCATTCCCTGAATCAAAAAACAATTAATTTTAAATTCGTAAAAAGTAGGCTTTGTGTGTTTGGGGGGGGGGGGACAAAAAGGTAACTTTAAGATACAGTACCTTCTGGATCACTTTAAAACCCCCCCCCCCCCCCCCCCCCCCCTCCTTTCCCCCTCCTCTTTTTTTTTGTGGTTTTATTTTCTCGCCATGTATTTTTGTTTTAAACAAATGTGATTTAAAACATCGAAAACCCAAAAATTTTAAACCCAAAGGGAATACTGAGGGACACAAAAAAATAGGCTTATTTTAAGTGTACCCTAATTATGAGACAATAAACTAAAAAAACGTCCTCTCTCGGGTTACACATATTTAAGCATTTTTGCTTGTGCGTTCCATATGCCACGTATTTTTGGGTTTTAAAACAAAGGGTTTTTCCCAAACTCGAAAATATAAATTTAACAGACATTGCGCGATAGAAATGCTTGTATTATTATCATTATTATACTAGGAAAAACGGGAAATAATTTTTCCCTTTTGCAAGTGTATTTTTGAGACGGGCAAATTCAAAAAAATCGTCTCAAAGGTTTCATGTACATAAGCAATTGGGGTTTTTGTGTTCCTGTTCTCAGGGGCTGTGTGAAAGGGGGGTGGCCGTCCTGGGCTCCCCGTCCCGAAAACGCTTCGGGGGTTTTTTTGTGGACGTAAAGCAACACTAAACCCAAAAAGTTTTCCCTGTGCCATGTATTTTTCTTAAATGTAACCTATAAGACGATAAATTCAAATCGTCGTCTCGTAGGTTACACTTACATAAGCATATTACTTTTGAGTTCTTTATGCCATATACTCCTGGTTTAAACAAAGGTTATTCGAACATTGTAAATATGAAATTTAGCAAAGAGTGAATACTGGACAAACAAATGTAAGTGTAACCTATGAGACAATAAACTCAAAACCTTTATCTCATAGGTTACACTTACATTTATAAGTATGTTGCTTTTGTGTTCCATCTGCCATGTATTCTTTGTTTAAACAAGGGTTAATCGAACGTCGTAATCATAAATTTAGCAAAGTATAGGTACTGGGAACACAAAAGCAATATGCTTGTATACGGGTAACTATGAGACGATAAATGTAATCACATCGTCTCATAGGTTACACTTACATTAGCATGTTGCTTTAGTGTTCTATATGCTATGTATTCTGATCTTGGTTTTTAAAAAGGGTAAGTTTATTCACACATCATAAACATATATTTAGCAAGCAAGTATGGGTTACATAAAAGCAATGTTCTTGTGTAGGCGATCAATTCAAAAACATCGCGTCATAGGTTACACTTACGTAAAGGCATGTCGTTTTTGTGTTCTCGATACCTGCATTCTGCCTGCCTGTACAAGAGTGAAATGAACTGTCACGTACACCTTCCCTCCAGTCAATGGCAAAGCTAATTTGGTTATACACACACACACACACACACACACACACACACACACACATACACACACGGTCTCTCACACACGCACACACGGTCTCTCTCTCTCTCTCTCTCTCTCTCTCTCTCTCTCTCTCTCTCTCTCTCTCTCTCACACACACACACACACACACACACACACACACAAAGACGCCAAACCAAACCAAACAAAAACCACACACACAAAAAGCATGCCTCCAAAACTGTTTTACCAAATCGTTCAGGTCACACGCGCTGCACGTGCACGAGGTCACTCTCCAGACAGTGCTGTTCGTGGACAAGGAACAGGTGCCGACGGAGTCAAGTGTCGTTGGAGAGGCGATGCAATCAATTGGATCACAGGCCCAGCTCGGATTTTACCAACAGAAAAGGATGTCCAGGGGACAAATTAGGCGCTCCTCGTGTCATCCCTGTTTTGTTGTTGGGTGGCACGAAGAGAGGAAGTGGAAGAATAAAAAAGAAAGAGAAAGAAAAAAAGAAAGAAAAGGACTAGGAACAAGAGCACCAAATGCGTTAATTGCCTCGTCATCTCTCTCTCTCTCTCTCTCTCTCTCTCTCTCTCTCTCTCTCTCTCTCTCTCTCTCTCTCTCTCTCTCTCATAGCAAGGACTAGTTGTTAGACAGGTTTTGACGGAACATAAACTACAATCCTTGTAAAATAAAATTCTCTCTCTCTCGAGGACTGGCTGTTAGATAGGTCCAAATGGACCTAACGCTACTATCCTTGAGTATCAAAGTTTTTGAGTTCTCTCTCTCTCTCTCTCTCTCTCTCTCTCTCTCTCTTCTCTCTCTCCTCTCCACGCTTTGCATTTACTGGCCCAACTTGACCAGAAAGACTGGGTGCCCGCCCGTCAGGGGAACGAGATGGTACAGTGACAGTGGTGGAGGAATGGTGAAGGCAAGAGAGGGATGGAGGCGGTGTGTGGAAGGAGGCTAGGGGCTGGAGGGGTGTGGGGGTGGGGTGGAGGGAGAGGGGGTGCTGAGGAGAGGGAAGCTGGTAGAGAATTAATGTCTGGCCGTTTTGTCCCGAGTCGATTTATCCTGTCTCTCTCATAGTTTCCGGCGTCGTCCTCTCGCGTTCTTTCGGTGCGAACCTCCACCTCGGCCAATCAGCCGACAAAACGGGAGTTCTTGGTCGCTTTCAACAACTCCCCTCAAGCCTGGAACGACGACAAGCGACGCTGACGCCACCAATACGCTAATTAAATCTATTACGGTAGCCCCCGCAACAACACAGCAAAAAAAAATGGACAGGAAAAAAGTAGTTCCCTCAGACAAGCAGAACTGGGAAGCTCCCACTCACCCTGACAACACAGTGAGTGTAGGAGAAAGTGAAGAGGGCCAATTTGGAGGCTTCAACGACCGTGCGTGTGTGTTGTGTGTATGCTGAAGCGAGCGGCAAATTGCCCCATTAGTAGGAAAATCAACGACTCTTCGCGCAGACGAGGAGGGGCTGCACGGGCGTTCCCCAAGACGCCTCAAGAGGTCGTTCAGCTGTGGGCAAGAGAAAAGCACTGGACACGGAGCGCCCCTCGGAACTAGACAGCGCTGGGTGGCCGTGCACTATGAAACCCTCCACCTCGACAACTGCTTCCACCCCCCGCCCTCGCCCGTGGCACAAGCGAGCATTACGTGTCAGCGGAGTGACTGTGGGTAATCGGAGTGGTTGGGAGGTGGGGGGGAGTCTGGAGGGGGGGGGAAGAGGGGGGGGGGTAGGGGGGATGTTGGTAGAGGGGTGGGGGTGGAGGGGGGAAGGGGGGAAGGGGGCTGGCTCTCTGCACTGTCTGGCATTAGTCTGGCTAATCACACAGCCACAGTAGGTCCTGGTTGTCACCTTTTCAAAGGAAACCACAAGACAGTCTTAACTCCCCTCTCTCTCTCTCTCTCTCTCTCTCTCTCTCTCTCTCTCTCTCTCTCTTTATTTTGTCTTGCCCTCAGCCGCTTCGAGAGCGGGTAATTTGACGGAAACTTTGTCTTGCCTGACACCTCCGCCATGGAGGGCTTGTCTGGAGGCGTGATCTAATTGAAACAGTATGCCTTTACTCTTTGTACTGGCGGAGAAGAATGCCCGACTTGGGCGACCGTCTGTTCCAGCACGACAACACTGACGACGCCTGACAATGGGATGAGACCGACAGTGGGGAAATGACACATATTGTAGTCCTAGCAGTTGAAGAGAGATATGCGGCAGACTAGCGCTCAGCTACGCACGAACAGGTGGTATAATGCGTGTCAATGCGAACCGATTTGACGCCTCTTCAATGTACTGGGTCACAGACAGTTTCCTGTTCGAAATTCAGTCAGCTAATTCTAGATGGACAAGTCGGATAATTGGAGAAGTAAGAAACACAGACTTCGGTTCAATACGAAGTCAATTAACTAATATGAGACAGACAAGATGGCTAGCTGGGAAGAAAATAGACTGAAGAGGATGGGGCGGGGTGGAGGGGTGCGGAGGGGGGGGGAGGGAGGGGTGCGTTGGGATCCTGTTTAAAAATGTAGTCGAGTGGTTAAATCGATACAGAAATTTTGGATCACAGAGGGCGAAAACACCCAGGTATGGAGGATACGGCAGTGTGTACTGAAACATCCCTTACAACTCCGAAGCTCAGGGGCTATGTGCGAGTTCAGATGGCCGTCCTGGACTCCCCGTCCCTAACAGTCCCTTTGGTCTCTGTGAACGTAAAGCAACACTGAACTCTCTCTCTCTCTCTCTCTCTCTCTCTCTCTCTCTCTCTCTCTCTCTCTCTCTCTCTCTCTCTCTCTCTCTCTCTCTCTCTCTCTCTATTAATTGTTGTTTTTATTTTTACTGATGCTGTATTTGTCTTTAGCCTTCTGTAATAATATTTAACTGTGAATGTCTTGGTTATTAGTAGTACTGTAGCAACGGCAGATAGGGAGTCGGCCTTTGTGCTAATATCTTCACCGTTGAGAAATAAAGTTCAATCACCCTCTCTCTCTCTCTCTCTCTCTCTCTCTCTCTCTCTCTCTCTCTCTCTCTCTCTCTCCCCTTCTTTCTCTTCCTTCTCTTCTTCTATGTACTTCTTAAGAGGGCGTTAATTTTTCCCTCCCTTCTTTCCTCTCTGTATATTACCTTTTGTTTTTGTTTTTTGTTTTGTTTGTTGTTGTTGTTGTTGTGTGTGTGTGTGTGTGTGTGTGTGTGTGTGTGTGTGTGTGTGTGTGTGTGTGTGTGTGTGTGTGTGTGTGTGTGTGTGTGTGTGTGTGTGTGTTTAACTGTGTTTTAGACTTTTTGCTCCAGTTGTTTTTACTGCTATTTTTTCATTTCCGTTGCAATCGCTGTCGTTGTTATTATTATTATTATTTTATTAATTGTTCTTTTTATTTTTACTGATGCTGTATTTGTCTATGGCCTTCTGTAATAATATTTAACTGTGAATGTCTTGGTTATTAGTAGTATTGTAGCAACGGCAGATATGTGAGTCGCCTTTGTGTAATATCTTCACCGTTGAGAAATAAAGTTCAATCAATCAATCAATCAATCTCTCTCTCTCTCTCTCTCTCTCTCTCTCTCTCTCTCTCTCTCTCTCTCTCTCTCTCTCTCTCCCCCTTTCTCTCTAATGTACTATTTGTACCTTCTTTTCCATGTGATATGGTTTTCTTATTAATTTATTCCGTTTCTGAAATTTTTGTTTTTTGTTTTTGTTTTGTTGTTGTTGTTGTTGTTGTGTGTGTGTGTGTGTGTGTGTGTGTGTGTGTGTGTGTGTGTGTGTGTGTGTGTGTGTGTGTGTGTTTAACTGTTTTTTAGACTTTTGCTCCAGTTTTTATGTTTTTTTTCATTTCCGTTGCAATCGCTGTCTGGTTTTATATGTGGTGTTGTTGTTGTTATTATTATTATTATTTTATTTTTTGCTTTTTTTTTACTGATGCTGATTTGTCTATAGCCTTCTGTAATAAATTTAACTGTGAATGTCTTGGTTATTAGTAGTACTGTAGCAACGGCAGATATGTGAGTCGGCCTTTGTGCTAATATCTTCACCGTTGAGAAATAAAGTTCAATCAATCAATCAATCAATCTCTCTCTCTGATCAAAGGGGGAAAACTAACTGGGTGACTAAAACTAACTGGGTGACTAATGTTCGTAAAACATTACGTACTAACGGGTTTTTCCTATAGTTCGGATACTGAGGGTGTGGGTGTTTAAGTGCTTTTATTAGGGAGTTCAGACAAAGACTTACTGACATTCGATGGCAAGCTTGGGATAACCATGTAAACACCAGTGACATATTTCCCTCTTTACACTACACTACCATAGCTACCCTACTTTTCTGTATGTACTGAACCCCCCACACCCCCCGTTACACTATACTACCATAGCGACCCTACCCTTCTGTATGCTCTGTACTACCCCCCCCCCCTTTACACTACACTACCATAGCTACCCTACTTTTCTGTATGTCTGTACTAACCCCACTCCCTCCCGACTTTACACTACACTACCATAGCTACCCTACCATTCTGTATGTCTGTACTGAACCCCTCTCCCTCCCCCTTTTACACTACACTATCATAGCTACCCTACCTTTCTGTATGTCTGTACTGAACCCCCCTCCCTCCCTACTTTACACTACACTACCGTAGCTACCCTACCCTTCTGTATGTCTGTATTAACCCCATTGCCTCCCTACTTTACACTACACTACCATATCTACCCTACCCTTCTGTATGTCTGTACTACCCCCCCCACTTCCCACTTCTACACTACCATAGCACCCTATCTTCTGTATGTCTATATTACCCCCACACCCCTACACAAAACTACCATAGCTACCCTACCCTTCTGTATGTCTGTACTATCCCCACCCCATTTACACTACACTACCATGTTGTGGCTACCCTACCCTTCTGGCCGTTTTGTCCCGAGTCGATTTATCCTGTCTCTCTCATAGTTTCCGGCCTCGTCCTCTCGCGCTCTTTCGGTGCGAGCCTCCACCTCGGCCAATCAGCCGACAAAACGGGAGTTCTTGGTCGCTTTCAACAACTCCCCTCAAGCCTGGAACGACGACAAGCGACGCCGACGCCACCAATACGCTAATTACACTACACTACACTACACTACCATGGCTACCCTACCCTTCTGTATGTCTGTACTATCCCCACCCCATTTACACTACGCTACCATAGCTACCCTACCCTTCTGTATGTCTGTACTATCCCCACCCCATTTACCCTACGCTACCATAGCTGCCCTACCCTTCTGTATGTCTGTACTATCCCCACCCCATTTACCCTACACTACCATAGCTACCCTCCCCTTCTGTACGTCTGTACTACCCCCCACCCACCCCCACCCCCCACGCTTTACACCACACTACCATAGCTACCCTACCCTTCTGTATGTCTGTTAACCCCCCACCCCTTTACACTACACTACCATAGCTACCCTACCCTTCTGTATGTCTGTATTAACCCCCCCCACCCCCCACTTTACACTACACTACCATAGCTACCCTACCCTTCTGTATGTCTGTATTAACCCCCCTCACTCCCTACTTT
>JABMCL010003382.1:915000-920000 GCA_018857735.1 Alviniconcha marisindica | reverse complement strand
TCACGAAATCGTGTTCCTATAAGGCTTTCAGAAGTGTGTATAATAATACAATTTGTATTCAGAACATCCCTCACGTTCCTCACGAAGTCGTGTTCCTATAAGGCTTTCAGAAGTGTGTATAATAATAAAATTTGTATTCAGAACGTTCCTCACGAAATCGTGTTCCTATAAGGCTTTCAGAAGTGTGTATAATAATACAATTTGTATTCAGAACATCCCTCACGTTCTTCACGAGAGCGCTTTGTGGAGTGTGTATCGTAATAAAATTGTGTAATTCAGAACGCCCCTCACGTTCCGAAGTAAGTAAACATGGTGCTTAACGTCCACAGAAACCATAAGGTTTATTGGGGATGGGTTCCTAGGTAGATAGGTAGTGTTGCTTAATGTCCTCAGATGTCGGATGACATATTAGGGACAAGCTGAGACCAATGCCGAAGCATGGTTCAATATTATATAGGCTTTACGTCCACGGAAACCAGAAGGCTCGTTAGGACGAACAGCCCTGGACGGTCACCTCGACTCTCACACAGCTCCTGAACTATGGTAAGTAAACATGGTGCTTAACGTCCACAGAAACCATAAGGCTTATTAGGGATGGGGAGAAGAGGGGAAGGGGGTATGGAGTTGGGGGGAGAGGGACAGTATATACCTATCGCTACACTGTCACCACCAGAATGATTCCTGCATTAAATGGGCAGCGATGAGAGCCATTTTAATGTTTCAGTAGGAAGCGATGGACAAAGTCACAGGACAGTGTCCACAAACCACAACCTTTTTGAAGAGAAAGGAGAGCCGAAGCGGTATCGAACCGAGGTCCTTCCGCTTACCAACCTAACGCCTTACCGCTAGGCCAAACCGACTCACTTCTGAACTATGGGATGACCTACGTATTGATAAACACAACATTTTTATACCCCTCTGTATTCCTTACATTCCAGTCGTGAATCGAACGACTGGACAGAGTGGAGGAACTTCGTTGCTGTCCTGAACGCTAGCAGGCATAATAAAGGTATTAAGTAAGTATATTCCTTACATCTCCACTATGCTCTGCTCCTATTTTCGGGGTAGAGCAGTCAGCTGCAGAAGGTTAACTAAGTAGTTTGAAATAATCTAGTTTAAATTGGTTGATATGGTGACTTATTTACTAAATATGTCAATGTTTGTCTTATTTGCTAGACATGCAAAATCTAATGTAATTTGATATAATGTGGAGGGGGGAAATTGTTAGATGCTTGTATTTCATTTGCCAAACTCGATAATTGGCGTTGTTGTGCCGTTCCTAAAACTCGGAGGAGAGAGAGAGAGAGAGGAGAGGGGAGGGAGGGAAGGAGGGGGAGAGAGAGAGGGAGGGAGGGAAGGGGAGAGAGAGAGAGAGAAGAGGTGGGGGATGGGGGGAAGGAGGGAGAGAGAGGGAGAGAGAGAAAGAGAGAAAGAGAGATACCGGGTGACCCTCAGAGAGTTCAGCTGGGAACGCCACAACAACACCAACAACAACGCCACCACCACCAACGACAACAACAAGCAATCGTCGTCTTCAATAATGTTCCGCTGCTAAGAGCTATGGCATCGACATTTGTGTAATCCCCTACGAGGCCAGTTCAATTAAACTTGTATTAGTTGTTCACACCCAGATCGTTAGCTATCGGAGAAGGAAAAAGAGCTGGAGGGCTGTCGGGAAGTCTTGCACTGCAGGACGTCCTGTCTCGGGTGCTGACGGGAAGGAAAGATGGCCGCTGTGACGACTCCGTAATGAGCTCGTTAGGCGCTGGGATTACTCTCCCCTTGCACGCGACGCGCGTGCAGCGTTGTTCACGTGCACGCTTAGATTAGCGGGCACGCGACGATTCAGTCGCGTAAGAGGATGTTGTCGGGGGAAAGATTTTCCTTTTGAGGTGAACGTCATCTCGTGTGTTGTCCTTGTTGTTGTTCTTGTTTATCGTCCTTGTTGATGGGTTTAGTGCATTTAGGTTTGCGGCCTGGGAGCACGCGCGTGCGCGCGCATGCATACACACACGCACGCGCAAGCACGCACGCGCACACGCACGCTCGCGTACAGGCACGCACGTACGCGCGCGCGCGCACATACACATACACCCACCCACCCAAACCACACACACACACACACGCACGCACACACACACGCACGCACGCACGCACGCACGCACACACACACACACACACACACCCACTGTAGGAGAGAGGGAGGGGGACACACACACACACACACACACACACACACACACACACAACACACACACACACACCACACACTGTAGGGAGAGGGAGACACACACACACACACACACACACACACACACAGCGCACACACGCACGCACGCACGCACGCACGCACGCACGCACCACACACACACACACACACACACACACACCACACACACACACACACACTGAGGAGAGAGGGGGGACACACACACACACACACACACACACCACACACACACACACACACACACACACACACACACACACTAACTGTAGGAGAGTGGGACACACACACACACACACACACACACACACACACACACACACACACACACACACACACACACACAAAAACACACACAACACACGTAGGGAGGCAACACACACACACACACACACACACACACACACACACACACACACACCACACCACCACCACCACCACCACCACCACCACCACCACCACCACCACCACCACCACCAACGACAACGACAACAACAACAACAAAAGCTACGACGATACTTTCAACAGTTTGTGCGATAAAGTGGACCACCCGATACTCTCCCCCACCCGATACTCTCCCCCTAAAAAAAACACCGATAAACATCAGACCACAGTGCGGCGACAAGCTTTGTGCTGCGCTGATCAAAACAGAAACCAATTTGTTGCTGGGCCACATCTACTCTCTGCTCTACACACCAGGAAGATCCGATGAGATCTTTAAGTGACATGGGCCCCTTCGCCGTTTCCGTGAACACAAACAAGCCTGCTGCACTTGTCATGAACTGACGACGTCCTGCCGGAAGCGTTGGCGCAGTGGGTAAGATCCACATCGCCCGACACTCCGAGCATCGCTTTCCGGCACTTTCCTCCAAACTCTGCCACAACTGGTTACGCCGCTGAAGGGGCACTCTTTATCTCCGCGCAGCTGTCCACCGATGATGTCGGCGTCCTCCGAAAGGTGTGGGTACTAATAATACTCTGGAAGCAATGAGGCGCGTCCGCCCAGGATAAAAACCAAACAAAAAAATGAGTTCCGTCTCGGATCCCCGTCCCTAATAAGCCTTATGGTTTCTGTGGACGTAAATCAACATGTTTACTTACTTACTCCGTCTCGGTTCGGATGATTTTGGTTTCATTTGTGATGGCGTAAGCAATGTGGACGGTCATAAAAATAAAATAAAAAACTGATAAAATTCATTTGAGGTGTCTGTTACAAACGTATTGCTGTCTTAGCACCAACGAAAAAGCGTCAGTTAGCTGACAGTTTTCGGAGACCTATGGCCTAACCAATTATGGCAGTGGTTGGAGGAAGGATGTGGTAAACCAGTACTTGGAGTTTGCCACACTCTGTGCCTTGCGTTCTGGCACCCTTCCTCAAGACTCTGCCGTAGTTGATTACGCCATTATTGAAGGGGTATTCCACACTCCGAGCATCGCTTTCCGGTGCGATGTCCTTGGCTTTGTGCCCGCATGTAGTGTCTCAAGCTTCTCAACACTTCAGATCTTCCGAGAAGCAAGCCACTTGGTGAGGGTTGCTTTGCCCGCTAGTCTAACTGCTCGGTCATTTCCCTTCACTCCGGCATGACCTTGACCATGTTGCTTTAGGTCCACAAGTAAAGTAAACATGGTGTTTAACGTCCACAGAAACCATAAGGCTTATTAGGGACGGGTGTGTAAGTAAACATGGTGCTTAACGTCCACAGAAACCATAAGGCTTATTAGGGACTGGTGTGTAAGTAAACATGGTGCTTAACGTCCACAGAAACCATACGGCTTATTAGGGACGGGGAGAATGGGGGGAAGGGGGTATGGAGGTGGGGGAAGAGGGAGAGTATATACCTATCGCTACACTGTCACCACCAGAATGACCTGCATTAAGATGGGCAGCGATGAGAGCCATTTTTAATGTTTCATTAATTGTGAGGGACAAAGTCACAAGACAGTGTCCACAAACCACAACTTTTGAAGAGAAAGGAGAGCCGAAGCGGTATCGAACCGAGGTCCTTCCGCTTACCAGCATACCGCCTTACCGCTAGGCCAAACCGGCTCTCATACGTCCACAGAAGCGAGGTTGCTTATTAGGGACGGAGACAGGGGGGGACGGGGGGGGGAGAGAGAGAAGAGTGAGGGCTCGACCGCGGATACTGCCCGAAAAAGACCGGAAAGACCGTGGACCGCCGCCAGAACAATGGAAGTGTTAAAGCGGTGGGTGTCCCCTCGCCATTGCGCAGCGACTAAGGCACTGCGCAATTGCTGTTTCAACTGCCGTGCTGGGCAGAGTCACAAGGACAATGTCCGTTGCACTGCTGTTGAGCGACAACTCGAAGCGAAAGAAATCCAACTTTCGCAGCCCAGCTCCACCTCCCTGCTCATGATCTCTTCTGGGCTAACTTGAGGGTCCAGCTCCACCTCCCTCCTCTTGATCTCGCCTGGAACCCTGTGTATTGAGTTTCACTCCGGCATGTCTTTGAAACAGGCTATGTACAGCGTACCACAACATCTATTCGCCAATGTTCAAAACTCCTCGATCTTCCAGGTGGCTGCGGACACAGTTCCTACATCACAGAAGGGGGGAAAAATCAGTTTTTAAACAAATATTCGTGAAACGTCCCTTCCCACCGTCAGTACTCCAGCGTCCTTTAGTTGTCGTCTGCACCGGCCCACCTCTTTATCTCCCCTGATCAAAGTTTTCTCCCTTGCTCACGATAATGTTATTCATGAAGTAGTTTCGCGCGACCACCAACAAGGGGGACACGCTTCGATTCTTCGCTGA
>JABMCL010003382.1:910000-912500 GCA_018857735.1 Alviniconcha marisindica | reverse complement strand
GGGATTATCCCCCAAAATTCGCATGCTGCGTTTTGTCCTAATAAATAGCGTTGTTTTTGAACCTTTTACGTGTTTCGATCTTGTTCCTGGAAAGAAACAAGTCAACTATAGGAGACCCCGACTTGCTGTAGGCAACTTAAATTACGACTTATTCAGACGCCACCCAGTATGTTCAAGCGGATCGACTTGATATGCGTCTGATCAAATTCTTAACGCATTGCCCTCTCTGCAATGGCATTAGATATCACACCATCAATGAAATAGATGCGAATAACATAAACATCAATACACTTCTGTTTGGAAAGGACCGACTGCAATTAAAAGCCAGTAATTAGTCTTGCTACAATCATGATTTTATTTTCTGTGTCATTCTAGCCGCTTGTAAACGTGAAGCTTGTTTTTTTAAGTACGTTTAACCGACAACCTTCCAAAATTACACGTTTTAAACCTTCTTCCATTAACTCTCAGTCATAAATTATGTCAACATAAACCTGTCCATAGTCATTCGTTTATTCATTTATTTATTTACAACTGATGTGTTTCGTTTCTTCTGCATTCGTTGCTTTCGGCTTTTTCAGGTTTTGTTTTTGTTTTTTGTAGTTGTTTGTTTTTGTTGTGTTCTGGTTATTGTTTTGTTGTTGTTGTTCTTTGTTTATTTGTTTGTTGTTGTTGTTTTCGGGGGTTGGTTGTTGTTGTTGTTGTTGATTGTTGTTTTCTGTTGTTGTTTTGTCTGTTTGTTTGTTTTGGGGTGTTGTTGTTTCTTTTTGTTGTTGTTGTTGTTATTTTTGTTGTTGTTGTTTTGCACCTGGTTTGTTGTTTTGTTGTTTTCTTAGATTTTTTTTAAATTGCAGTTTGTTTCTTGTTCTTTTTTTTTATAGTTTTGTTTGTTTTTTTTTGGGAAGGGGGGGGGGGGGGTCAAAAAAAAAGGGTAAAAAGGTTTTGAAAAAAACCAAAAATACGTTTAGCGGGTTTTTACTTTTTTGGGTTTTTTGACGTGATACCCACGATCCTACAAATCTGGAACCCGTTGAATTGGGATGATGGGCATTTATTTAATACCATTTCTTTCATCGTTTCCATTGGAACAAGTAAGCAAATGGAATTCGTCTCCTACCTCACCACCGTTACAAATAGTACGGAGTAAGCATCGACGGAGCGACGACCGACGGAGAATCGCCAGCACGCGACTTGCTAACCTCTCCATCTCTCGCTGTCCTTTTTTTTTCTTTTTCTTTTTTCATTTTTTTTTTTCTCTCTCGCTTTTACCCAAGCACTGGTTACGACATCCCCCCCAACCCAAATCCACAATAAAATAAAAAATAATGTACATTTTCATGCGCTCATCAACCCCCTGAGCGTACATGGTCCCTATAACCTAAATATATGATTTTCATCACATGTAAAAGCTAGTCCTACAAAACAATTTACATAAAGTATTATACCAAAAAAAACCAACACAACAAAACACACACAAAAACACACGCACGCACGCACGCACGCACGCACGACGCACCCCGACGCACGCACGCACGCACGCCCCAAAAAACACACACACACACACACACACACACCACCCACACACACACACACACACACACACAATGACTGTAGAGAACTGGGTACTGTATTGGATGGAAAGTACTGTGAGAAGAGGAAGGTTTTCAGTTGGTTTTAAAAAAGATGACGGGGTTTGAGAGTGTCTAAGGTTTGTGGGAGTAAATTTCCCAAATGGGGGTCCAAAGCAAGAAAGGGGAAAGCCTGAGTCGGTTGTTTTTTGGATTTAGCGGCGGTGTCAGAAGAAAACGTAGTGTACGAGCGGAGTGTAGACATGCAGCAGTTAGGGAAAAAAGAGGACCAGAACCACCTATAGCACTGAAAAACCCTACAAGCTACTTTTACTTAAAACGTTCTGAAATGGGAAGCCTTGATTAATAGCCCTAGGTTTGAAAAAATGTAGCTAACGGCAAAAGTTTGAAAAGACAAACAAATATATCAGTCGTTTTTTTATAATTTCCCCGTTGTTATGCCCGCAGAACTAAAGACAATCGTTTAAATTTTGAACAAAAACTCCCCCCTTCCCCCCCCCCCCCCCCCCCCCCCCCCCCCCCCCCCCCCTCCCCCCCCCCCCCCCCCCCCCCACTTTTTCTTCTTTTTTTTTAAACCTGTGGCGGACGCGCCTCGTGTTTACGAGCGTGCTTTCACAGTCTTATAAAGTACCCAAAACTTTCAGAGGGCGCTATCCGCGTCGGTGGTGATGATGAAGTGATGCTTAATGTCCTCAGATGTCAATTGACATATTAGGGACAAGTTGTGACCAATGCCGAAGCACGGTTCAATAATTCTTTACGTCCACGGAAACCAGAAGGCTCGTTAGGACGGACAGCTCAGGACGGCCACCTCGACTCTCACACAGCTCCTGAACTATGACGTCGGTGGTCAGCTGCGCGGAGTTAAAAAGCGCCCCCTTCAGTGGCGTAACCAGTTCTGGCGGAGTCTGGAG
>JABMCL010003382.1:892500-900000 GCA_018857735.1 Alviniconcha marisindica | reverse complement strand
AATGCAGCTCCTGGGCTCTGGGAAGATAGAAATCTTCCAGTGTTGCTTTACGTTTACAGACCATAAAGAATATCTGGGACGGGAAGCCCAGGACGGCACTCTTCGACTTTCACACAGCTCCTGAGCTCTGTATTGTACATCTTCTTCGTCAATTTTATTTTACGTCCACAGAGACCATAAGGATTATTAGGAACAGGGAGCACTGGACGGCCACCTCGACTTTCACACAGCTCCTGAGCTCTGCATCGTACATCTTCTTCATCAGTGTTGGTTTACGTCCACAGAGGCCATAAGGACTATTAGGGACGGGGAGACCAGGACGGCCACCTCGACTTTCACACAACTCCTGAGCTCTGTATTGTATATTTGTTTGTCGTCAGTATTGCTTTACGTCCAAAGAGGCCATAAGGACTATCAGGGACGTGGAGCCCAGGACGGCCACCTGGACTTTCACACAGCTCCTGAGCAGGTAGGTAGGTAGGAGGTAGTGTTGCTTAATGTCCTCAGATGTCAGTTGACATATTAGGGACAAGCCGTGACCAATGCCGAAGCATGGTTCAATATAGCTTTACGTCCACGGAAACCAGAAGGCTCGTTAGGACGGACAGCTCAGGACGGCCACCTCGACTCTCACACAGCTCCTGAGCTCTGGGGCCTTTGCTTTTAATTCAGTGTTGCTTTACGTCCACAGAGATCGTACGGACTATTAGGGACGGGGGAGCCCAAGACGGCCACACAGCTTCTGAGCTCTGAGAGGGAGAGCATCCTGCATGGTCCAAAATAAATCCCGCATCATACTGCGTCGGTCGTTTCAGTGGCGCCCAGATCTGTCTGAGCGAAGAGAGGTGAAGAGGAAGAGCGAAGAGGGGTGAAGAGGAAGACGAAGACTATTGATTTAACAGTGTACTCCTCAGTGGTGGAGGGGCCCGAGACACTGCCTTGCTTTGCCGTGGGGACAATTAACTGGCTCAGCGGCGAACTTTACAGCAGCGTGAAAGTTTAATTGACAGTTAAAATGATACTCTGTAAAATTGAAAGCCTTCGGCAGAATGATCTTCAGAGTGAATGATGCTGCCATAATCCTTGTTATTTATGTATGATGACAGCGCCTAATGACGTGCGGATTTAAGCGGAGGTGGGTTAGAGCTGTTGTTGTTGCTGGGTTTTTGTGTGTGTGTGTGTAGTGTGTGTGTGTGTGTGTGTGTGTGTGTGTATGTGTGTGTGTGTGTATGTGTGTGTGTGTGTGTATGTGTGTGTGTTGTGTGTGTTAGTGAGAGAGAGAGTTTATATATATGTGTGTATTTGTGTGAGTGTGTATGAATGTATGTGACTCTGTGTGTGTGTGTGTGTGTGTGTGTGTGTGTGTGTGTGTGTGTGTGTGTGTGTGTGTGTGTGTTGGGGTTTAATTTGGGAAAGGAGGGGGAGAACCTGTGAACTTTCACAGTATACCCGTCAGCAATACGCACAAAAATGCATGAAGTGAAAAAGAAAAAGGCACGACCGAGTGATGAACATATTTCGGCAAAAATGCCCTTTGAAAATAATGATCAAGGAGATACAACTTGTCTGTGTGCGTGATAACGATGGAAGGGTCCACTCAACCTAATGAAATTCGACCTAAAGGAAGCCAGTTTGTCCCGTCCAACCTTATACATAGCAAAATGAGGCGTATCAGTTCGGCCCTCCTCTTACCCCTCTCTCTCTCTCTCTCTCTCTCTCTCTCTTTCTTCAAGTTCAAATTCAATGGTGCTTTACGTCCACAGAGACCATAAGGACTATTATGGAAGTTGGAGCCCACGACGGCCACCTCGACTTTCTCACACTTCCTGAGCGCTAAAACTCTCTCCCTCTCTCTCTCTTCAAACGTAGAATGCCCGTTTTAAATTCTTTGAATTTGATATCCAGGTGCACATTAAATAGCAAAAGTTCAAAAGTGCACTTATAATAATTATGTTCAAATTGTGGCAGGGTGCAAAACCGTCAGATATGCTCCAGCCCCCGATGTCAGCGTGTGTGTGTGAGAGAGAGAGAGAGAGAGAGAGAGAGAGAGAGCCCTTATTGTTGTTTCAATCATCACGGAAACACAGGGCCGAAACCCTTTTTAGAAGTTGAAGGAGGTATCTAGACCTATAATCTGACTCTGTCACGCCTCGCTGAACACCCATGCGTCGGCACTGCGATGGGCAGTGAAGTGAGCCAATTTGTGCGTCAGTCGTTGCATGGAAAAACAAGCCATTGGAGAGGGAGCCAATGGCTATTACGAGAAATTGTCATACCTCGGTGGCTGCACGGTACAGCGCTGAAACAACAAGTGAATGATCCTGGGAGCCATTTTGCTCTTTCAGTCACCGATTGCAAAAAAAGAGGCTCGTTTGGTGACTATCTGGTGACTACTTGGTTGGAATTTGGCGGTGATTCCGCCGCTACCACTACCAAACTACCGTTGATGCTTTTCGCGAACCACTCTTTGGTGAGTTTATCCCAAAGAATTGTTTGTTTGTTTGTTTGTTTGTTTTTGTTTTGTTTTTACCCACAACCTTTATTTTTAAGATGTTTCGCCGTCGCCTACAACAAAATTGACACATTCACACACACACACACACACACACACACACACACACACACACACACACACACACACACACACACACACACACACACACATGACAGTGTAGCGATGGGCATATAATCTCCCCATTTCCCCCTCTCCCCGTCCCTAATAAGCATTACGGTTTCTGTGGACGTTAAGCACCATGTTTACTTACACACCCGTCCCTAATAAGCATTATGGTTTCTGTGGACGTTAAGCACCATGTTTACTTACTTACTTACCCGCTGGGTAGAGCTCCATTGTTGACTGTCACGTAACATTCGTCTCTCGTTTATGAAGGTGTAATGAGATTACGTGGCACAGACCGTGCAGCACACACTTCATTAACAGTTGCAGCAGAGATACCGCCACGAGACTATGAAATAATGTTCAGACGAGGAGATCATTCATGATCAGAGCCAACCCGGCTTGTTAACTATAATTACAAATACAGGAATAAGTCTCTCTCTCTCTCTCTCTCTCTCTCTCTCTCTCTCTCTCTCTCTCTCTCTATATATATATATATATATATATATATATATAATATATATATATATATATATATATATATATATATATATTTCATGAATTTTCAGATTTACACCACAATTCGAGTAAATGAAGTCCGGCGCCATTTAGATTTTGAGAAAAAAACATCAAATGACCACGTAGGTAACATAAGTGTCACGGCATCAACCGCCGTTTTAAACTTTAATATATATATATATATGATCCAAACACATAAAAAGGTTCAAAAGAACGCTGTTTATTACGACAAAACACAATCTGCAACCTGCAGATTGTGTTTTTGTCCTAATAAATAGCGTTCTTTTGAACCTTTTATGTGTTTGGATCTTGTTTTAGAACGCTAGCAGTCATTCTTCTTTCACATTTTTCCATACATACATAATAAAGTTTAGTTTGTTTTTAATGAGGTAACCAATCAAAAGATGCAGTAAGCGCGTGAAGGCATTCACCAATGAAAATATTTTGAAAAATTTGTCAGTGTATTGGTACAAATCCTTTAAGTTGCGTAGCATTTTAAGCTCTTAATTCAAGCACATTGTCATTTTAGGTACCAAGTTCAAGCACATTGTCATTAGTTTTTGTTGTTGGTGTTGGTGTTGGTGTTGGTGTTTTGTTTGTTTATTTGTTTGTTTGTTTTTGGTCATATGCTTAATTATAGTATTACTGGGAGGTGCAGTGGTAGGACATCCACCTGCACCCCTTCATGAGGGGCAATGGCCTAAACGAATAAATGAGAATGAGAGAGGAAGAGAGAGAGACAGACAGACACTTAGACAGCTAAGTGGTTTTAACGCCCGCTTAACCATAACGCTTATGGCAGGGCGAGACAGACAGAGACAGACAGACAGAAGGAACACAAGGATTATACGAAATAAATGTAACATGAGATTATTATCATGAATGCAAAGGTTTATTTTCTAAGTTTACTTTTTAAAGTTGACTGTAATTTCAAGTAATTGGATAAATAAACTCTTCTGTATTCTGTATTATTATAACACGGTAAACATTAGTAGATATTTATCTCAATCTTCAAAACCAAAGAATGAAAAAGCATCTAAGCAAGTAAACTCTGGAGCTGTACTCTTCAAATCAAACACAAAATAATGTAAAGAAAATAAACTTGAATAGAAACAGGGTTTCAGAACATTTGCGATAAATAAAACAAAAATGCGATTAAGGCCATCATTGCGACAGAGATCTTTTACAATATAACAAGAAAGAAACAACGAAGACAAAGAGAAAGAAGGAAAAACGGAAGAAGAAGAAAGAAAACAATTTAGAATATCTTTTAAATAAAACCTTTAATCGTATTTAAAGTATAATTTCTCTCAACGTTCTTCCAATTTTTTTTTATTTTTTTTTTGGCTCGCATTTGGCATGGAGGGCATAATTATGTCATGCAGTTTCGATAAAACAGAAACAGAATTATTAAAGTGACACTCCTGCAAACCAACGACAGCTGTATGTTTTCGGGGAAAGGGGGGAGGAGAGAGGGCGTGTGGGGGGTGGGAGGGGGAAGAGAAGGTGGGGGAGGGGGGAGATGGAGATGGAGAGAGAAGGGGGGGGGCGTGATGGAGGGTGAGAGAGAAGGGAGGAAGGGAGATGGAGAGGGAGAGAGATGGGAGGGACAAAGACTCTAACAGAGCAAACTCATCCGTAATGATCCCCGCAACCCAAAGACAAATTCGTCAACAGCGTTATGACTTTCACTGAAAACCCGGAACTATCGCAGAAAAGCAAAGTCCATTTTCAAAGTTTAATTTCCTGAACATAGACTCTTTTTTTTTTCTTTTTCTTTTTTCTTTTTTCTTTTCTTTTCTTTTTTTCTTTCTTTTTTCTTTCTTTAAAAAAAAAAAAAAAGTTTTAAATAATAGCGCAAGATGTTAGAAATGAACTCATTTCGTGTCTGTGAAACAGGCAAAAAATGGGTTACCCGATCAAACTGTCAAACTATTTCATGAATTTTCAGATTCACACCAGAATTCGAGTAAATGAAATCCAGTGCCATTTCAGTAGATTTTGATTTTTTTTAAAATCAAATGACCACGTAGGTAACATAAGTGTCACGGCATCAACCGCTGTTTTAAACTTTAATGTTAAATGAAAATATTATCGCAGAATATTGCACAATAAAGTAATTAAGTGATGATGATCGTAATGATGATGATGATGATGGTGATTTTAAATAGAAACCAACGAGGGGAAATAAAATTTATTTAAAATTAAAAAAAAAGACTTACAGACTCAGTTCAAAAATAACACAACACTGTAATGAATTGGGAATCATAAACTGAGTACACACTTAACTGACAAAATCAAAACTTTTTTAAAACTGACATAACTCTGTTATTTTATTTGTATCTTTATCCTTGGTAATAATGACAATCATTCCCTGGACCTCGATAAGAGTTAATTAAGAGGGAGAGAGCATGAGAGATCTAGGAAAGAGTATTGATTATTTATTAATTTTTTGTATCTGAGTGGACGAGCGGAGATTAGGTGTGCGCATGTCACTGCGTGCGTGCGTGCGTGCGTGCGTGCGTGCGCGCGCGCGGGGGCGCGTGTGTGTGTGTGTGTGTGTGTGTGTGTGTGTGTGTGTGTGTGTGTGTGTGTGTAACACAGTTATTGTTTGATAGGCGATAATGGTAGACTACAATGTTTAAGATTTTGTTAGTTTGAAAGGTATGTTAATGTGGTTTTTGTCATAAGATGTTTGTACAGCGCAGTGAGTTTAACTCTGGTTAGAGAACAGCGCCTTATAAGAATTATTTATTATTATTAATTAGGTGTAGAAAAAGGTTTTTAATCTGGGGGGGGGGGGGGGATAAAGCATAGCAGAATAAAGACTTAAAGCGAAAAACAATTAGTTAAAATTAAACAGTTATTAAAAGCAATTATAGAAAAGGTAAAAACAACAACAACAAAACAGTAAATCAAATCAGTTAAACAGAAATGAGATCAGTTTAAACGGACAGTGGTCAAAACAGACGAAACTAAATGTACTTAAGTGAAATATAATAGTAATGACACAACTTTTCATTTTTGCTTTGGTATTTGTTCAGTTATTGATTGATTACTCTCACTTTTTAAAGATTATTTATTCATTTATTTATTTTTACTTACTCAGGTATTAATGCATTCATTCATTCTTTATTCATGCATTTATGCAGATTGGCTTGGACAGAGATGCAAACATCTATTGTCTATTTTTTTTTTTTACTTTGTAAAGCATCGGCCCAAGAATGATGTCAATCCTTGATGCCTGGTCTAAATAAAGAAACGTGGGGGGAGGAGGGTACGGGGGGAGTCACGAACTACAGCTAATTTGCCAAAACAGTAGTCACATATAAGGCCATCTATTTTTGCGTGTTCTGTGTCTAAACAAAGACAGAAGTAATCGCTCCAACAAGAACTAAATCGCTATCGATCAACATTTTGAGGGGTGCTCATTGACTAGGTTCTATAACAAACGATGTCAACAAAGTGACAAGTATAATCGCTTCAACAAACATACCCTGGGATTCAGTCACGATTCGGAAGGCTACACACAAAAAACAAATGTTTTCGCTTGATGAAGACCCCCCACGAAGAATCTTTAAACAAAGGCGGAATTACTTCAAAGATGACGACATTGAAATTATACGTATTGTATACGACGAATGACCGCAAACACCCATCACGCCCCCAAAAGTGCTGTTTTCACTCGGTTGTGTTCAAACAATAGGAATTACGACTCCGAGACCCGATCAATAAGCACATATCCAAAAGCCCCAAATTACCCAAAGCACAAACTGTTTTCACTTGGCTGTGTTCAAACAATCGCCGTGGATAATAAGCATTAGAACGCGGAGAGCTGACACTTTTGACATTTTGTGTTGACGAGGGGGCAGCGGTCGATAAGCGGGTTATGACAAATATGACATAAACTATAAGCGAGGGAGAGGGAACAGAATTATCCGGTTACAATCGTCAAACAAGCGAAGTGAATCACAAATTGCTTTCAAGCGTTTTATCGATCTGAACGGCTGAACAGTTGCCTTCAGTGGCGGGTAATTATGGTTGTGTTTCAGACGCAGGAACGGATCACAAAAGCGTGCGTGTGCATTCTAGGGTACACAGAAAGAGGAAAAGAAGAAATCCGGACAGGAAAGGAACGGATGAAGAACAAAATCGCTGAGAGAGAAGGGGAGGAGAGAGACAGACAGAGGGACAGACAGACATGCAGGCAGACTGAGACAGAGAGAGACAGACAGAGAGACAGAGAGAGAGACGGATAAAGTATACAAAAAAGAAGAAGAAACACTAAGAAACGAACAAATAAACAAAGTCCACAAAGGGAGGAAACTATTTTATTTTTTAAAGCAACAAAAAAAAGCAAGAAA
>JABMCL010003382.1:872500-887500 GCA_018857735.1 Alviniconcha marisindica | reverse complement strand
CGGAACTGACAACTTTCTGTTTTCGTGAAACAATTGTTCTTTTCACGTCGCAAACAGCCGTCACGATGAGCCTCCCAGTTCTCTCAGCCTTTCTTCTTCTTTTTTTAATTCTATTTTATATATCTTTTTTTATTCTCCTCCTTCCTTTGTCATGAAAAGTAATAACATCGGAAACGCAACATTGTGCTGTCACCTGAGCGACCATGCTGTTCGCAAGCACAGTGTGTGTGGCATTTGAACAACCCTTAAAAAACAATTTATGCTCGTGTCTACTCTGTGTCTCTCTTTCTGCCTCTCTCGGTCTGTGTGTGTGTGTGTGTGTGTGTGTGTGTGTGTGTGTGTGTGTGTGTGTGTGTGGTGTGTGTGTGTGTGTGTTGGTGTGTGTGTGGGGTGTGTTGTGTGTGTGGTGTGGGTGCGTGTAGGTGTGTGTGTGTGTGTGGTGCGTGAGTGTGTGTGGTGTAGTTGTGTGTGTGTGTGTGTGTGTGTTGTGTGTGTGTGTGTGTTGTCTGTTGTTGTCTGTCTGTCTTGTCTCTCTCTCTCTCTCTCTCTCCTCTCTCTCTCTCTCTCTCTCTCTCTCTCTCTCTCTCTCTCTTCTCTCTCTCTCTGCATGGATGGATGGATGGATGGATGGATGGATGGATGGATGGGTGGATGGATGGATTAACATATTTCACGGTGCACGGATCGCAGTAATAATGTGCTGTCGAACCCCCAGGTATGCCAATGGCCCCATTGTAGATAGTAGATCCGTCAACAAATCAGCAGTTCGCACATGAAATATATATATATGCTCGTGTCTACATATATATATGTAGAGAGAGAGAGAGAGAGAGAGAGAGAGAGAGAGAGAGAATACCATGTCTGATCCGGCCGGCGCTATTTGTGGTGTTCCAGACAAATCAAAATTATTTATATCCAGTCCCGCCCCATGCAATTATAGGATTCATTCAATCGGCTCTGATAATGATACACGAGCCGTTTCGGCCGTCCGAAAATGATCTCAGACGGATCGTGTGTCAGCATAGCCGTACTGCTGGAACGGCTCAGCACATCGGTTTTCGAGCATGTCCGTTCCAAATACAGCATGCTGTATTCCAATCGGATCGATTGCATCGGCCGCCGTTCGGACTGAAGTGAAGGAAAAGGCCTGACGTCACAAGGGATGGCAATGGGCGACTTAGCTGCGGATCGCCCCGCTTGGTGGCGCTGGGCATATTTGGGGCTTTGACAAAGCTCAAGTCAGCTGCAAATGATCTCCCCTACACTAGCCAGGTGGCGCTGGGCCTATTTGGGCAGTGCAATGCTCAAGCCAGCAAAGTCGCTCATTGTAAGTAAGTAAACATGGTGCTTAACGTCCACAGAAACCATAAGGCTTATTAGGGACGGGGAGAATGGGGGGGGGGAGGGGGTATGGAGGTGGGGGAAGAGGGAGAGTATATACCTATCGCTACACTGTCACTGCATTAAGATGGGCAGCGATGAGAGCCATTTTAATGTTTCATTAATTGTGAGGGACAAAGTCACAGGACAGTGTCCACAAACCACAACCTTTTTGAAGAGAAAGGAGAGCCGAAGCGGTATCGAACCGAGGTCCTTCCGCTTACCAGCCTACCGCCTTACCGCTAGGCCAAACCGGCTCTCATGGCAATTGTCAAGTATGAAGGTCGAATATAGCGACCTTCCCATGCTATGTTCGCCGAACTTTTTTCAGATTCGACAGATAACCCGAACTAGATTCAGTCTCGAAGCAAATGTTCTCCCAGTTAAGAACGGGTTTAAGCCTGTGAGTGTCGGATGTATCGAGCGGCAGCCAGCACATTTAAGACTGACGGACGGTCCGATCCCACGAGGTTCGAATGAGCTTCCTCAGCCACACCAAAGACTTCCCCCTTCGGAAAGAGTCTTTGACCATACGCCGAAAAACGGCTCGCATAATATATTATAAGAGCCTTATGTTGTAGACCGGGATGTAAACGTAGGCCTATACAGTTGCTATTTTTGTAAGAAAGAAGAAGAAGAAGAAGAAGAAGAAAAAGAATGGAAATTTGTAAAACTCTCACCCCTCGGCTCAAAGCGCTGAAGAAACATAATACAACACACATTGCCTAAAGGATAACGAGGTGGAGAAGGTTGTCCGCAGTTCAACAAGGGATAATGTGCACATCATCAAGGTTTTAAGCATAACTATGTGCAAGACGCACACACACAAACACACACAATACACACACACACACACACACACACACACACACACACACACACACACACACACACACACACACGCACGCACGCACGCACGCACGCACGCACGTACGCACGTACGCACACACTCACTCACGCACGAGCACGACGCCACGCACGCACGCACAGCACGCACGCACGACACGCACGCACGCACACACACGCACGCACGCACAGCACGCACAGCACGCACGCACGACCCACGCACACACACCACACACACACACACACACACACACACACACACACACACACACACCACGCCCGCACGCACGCCACACACACACACCCCCCCCCACACAACGCACGCGCAGCACTACACACACCACGCCTCCCACAGTTACGTTCTCACAAGCTCTCCATCTGACCACCATGCGGCAAGCCTACTGCGCTGACTGGCGTAGTGCATGATCCTAACTCTCCTTCCAGCATTCATTTCAGCGTACCTTTAAATCTTAGTCTGAAACAGAACGAGGCCTAGAGCACATGTGCATAGTCAACAACTAGAACAAGGGAGCTAATTAGCGCTCGAAAGACATCACACACGAACACAACAACAAAAACTTGAGTCGCCTGCGGTAACTCTAACCTGGAATGCGAGTTAAAAAAGAGAAAGAGAGAGAGAGAGGGGTTCAAAAACTCCATCAGAGGTACGTACTCAAAAATGGGTTTATGTACCTTGTATTCACTCACATGCCGGGTCAGTTACCGCAGGTGACAAGTAGGTCTTTGTTGGTGTGATCGTGTGATGCCATTCGATCCGGCGCTGATTAGATTTAGAAAAAGAAGAAGAAGAGTATAGGTTTCTCGTGTAGTGTACTTCCCTAAATAATTAAGTTCCTTAAATAATACAACCTCAGCGCGCCTTACCATACTTCGTTGGTTCTGCAATTTTGCCCCATTTGAATACGAATGATATCCTTCGTGATCGTTATTAGTTTTGAAGGTTTTACTGTTTCGGAATCCACTGGGTCGTTTTTCGCTCTGTTGCTACGCTTTAGCTTGTGGGTGGCCATTTTGAGGCTTTTAGCGCGGGGTGTCATTTGTCAGTGAGTTTCTGATTGGCTGAAGCTGCTCGGGTGATTGGCAGTCCGGAACTGCCTATTGGTTTAAGCACATTTCATTCACGTTCATGTAAATTAATAATCATAGACTAACATAATCAGTACATGAGTATCAAACAAGCTAAGCTTATACACGGTAAACGCTCACAGGCGTAGGCATAATTACGTCAATTCATTTTAAGTAAAAAGTAAGTAAACATGGTGTTTAACGTCCACAGGAACCATAAGGCTTATTAGGGACGGGGAGAAAGGGGGGATGGGGTATGGAGGTGGGGGGAGAGGGAGATTATATACCTATCGCTACACTGTCACCACCAGAATGATTCCTGCATTAAGATGGGCAGCGATGAGAGCCATTTCAGTGTTTCAGTAGGAAGTGGTGGACAAAGTCACAGCACAGTGTCCACAAACCACAACCTTTTCGAAGAGAAAGGAGAGCCGAAGCGGTATCGAACCGAGGTCCTTCCGCTTACCAACCTAACGCCTTACCGCTAGGCCAAACCTGTTCACCCAATTCATTTTATAACAACGGGTATTTTTATATCAAGCAACATGAAAACAAGAAAAAAATCAGACAAATATCAAGGAGAGAGAGAGAGAGAGAGAGAGAGAACTATCTATTCCTGATGAAGGAGATGGGTTGACGACATACAACCATTTTGAGTAGGCTGCCAATATGTGATCCATTGAGTGATTGACTGACTGACTGATTAAATGATGTGTTTTTGTTTTTGTTGTTTTTGTTTTTTGTTTTGTTTGTTTTTAGAAAAACACACATTAAATCTGCTTTGCTTTCTGTTGGTGGCGAGGTGAACAACGGCAGAAATGCCGGCAGTAGGTGAAGATGGTAGGCTATCGACCTATAGAAAGGGATGAAAAAGGGATGACGTTTACCGTCCATAATAAACCAGATGGGTTTTGTGGACGTAAAGCAGCATGAAAGAAGAAGTGAGATGTCGCTCGATCTGGGATCCCAGAAAGAAAGAAAAAAACAAAAGAAAGAAAAAAACGTGAATTTCTGCGTTCGCAGTACGTACAACATTGTTACATATGCCTAGTATAGAAGATGGATGAGGATATTTATCGTGTCTGGGTTTGGTTTTTTTTGTTGTTTTTTTTGGTGTGTGTGAGAGCGTGCATGCGTGCGTGCGTGCGTGCGTGCGTGCGTGGGTGCGTGCGTGCGTGTGTGTGTGTGTGTGTGTATGTGTTTAGTAATGATGATGATGGCGACGAAAGGAAAAAGCAAATAACGAAAACAAAAACAAAACAAAGTATGGTTGTATAATCGGATTTCTTTCGCTATTTTAGCTGGGTGCAGACTACTCTAGTATTAACGGACGTTTATACACGTCATACGTGCAAGAAATAAAAATTAAAAAAGGGGGGGTGGTGAGGAGTGACTGGGGGGGGGGGGGGGGGTTAGAGAGAGAAATTAAGAATCCTTTAAGGAAAAGTGGTTGGCTTGGGGGTGTGGGGGGAGAGAATAATTTTGTTGTTGTTGTTGAAACCAGTTAAGACCGCACAATGATCTTTTTGGTTTCAATAACGATTTTCTAAAGATCACCGTTTTCTTTTTAAAGTGTAACCAAAGCAAACCGTCGTCATCCGTCGTTTCACAGACTGAACGTGTCACATGAAACTTGACCCATCGTGTGTGTGTATATCCTGCTAATCTTATAACCCAAAAGGAACCCCTTGTCTGTGTGTCAGTCATAACACTGTGTCGTGATTTGGCGCTCGATCGATTGTGAGCCTGTTCGGCCTAGCGGTAAGGCGTTAGGCTGGCAAGTAGAAAGGCCACGGCTCGATTCCATTCGGGCTCTCCTTTCTCTTCAAAGGTTGTGGTCAGTGGACACTGTCTTGTGACAATTAATCAAACATTAAGACGGCTCTCATCACTGCCCATCTCAACGCAGGAGTAATTCTGATTGTGACAGTGTAGCGATAGGTATATAACCAACCTCCCTCTTCCCCCACCTCCATACCCCCACCCCCCCCACCCCCCGCCCAACCCCCCTTCTCCCCGTCCCTAATAAGCCTTACGGTTTTCTGTGGACGTTAAGCACCACCCGTACTTACTTGAATCTCAAAACGAGTCCTCTGTCTGTGTCAGTCTGTGATATCGCTGTGTCTTCATTCGGGGCTCGATCGAAACTATGTGGGAAAATTCCTTAGGACAGGAAGGGTACTACCATGTGGCTATAGAATGGACAACTCCTCTTTCGCTAATTAACACGACAACGCTCAACACTATTGAAGCGAACGATCGAGTCGTAAAGGAACCAGCCTTTCTTCCGAGTGTAGGCAGTGTGATATGAATGAGTATGTTCATTAATAATCTATGTTTTATGTATTGGTTTTTGTGTGAGCATTCATTTATTTATGCGTTGGGTGTTTTTCTTCAATTTAGTTGTAAAAGTGCTTTGAGGTGCTGAAGGCGCTCTTATAAATGCCCTATTATTACTTTATTAATTAATCAATTTATTTATTATTATTATTATCATCATCATCAGCATCAGCATCAGCATCATTCTAAGCTTTACTGCGTCCCCATCAGCAATTATGTCAGCAATGTCTCTGATGTGATAATGATAATGTAAGGGATATTACTCCGGACTCTCACGACAAGCGATCCAAAGTCAACTCTTTTTTTTCTTCTTTTTTTTCTTTTTTTTTTTTTACAAAACAAATTATAATTCAGAGCTCAGGAGCTGTGTGAAAATCCAGGTGGCCGTCCTGAGCTCCCCCATCCCTAATAAGCCTGATAGTTTCTGTGGACATAAAGCAAAACTGAAACGCGAAAGAAAAAAATCTCCCCCACCACCACCCTCCACCCCTATATTATTATTATTATTTTATTTTTTATATTTTTTATTTTTTATTATTATTATTATTATTATTTAACAAATTTAAATTTTTTCTTTTTTCTCTGCTTGTTAACATTATAAATTATTCAGCTGTCTCAACACCAACATCATCGGAAAGGTGCAAACTTTTTTCTTTCTTTCTCTGCTGTGTTAACATCCATACTGAAATTATTCAGCTGTCTCAACACCAACATCATCGGAAAGGTGCAAACTTTTTTCTTTTCTTTTTCCTCTCTGCTGTGTTAACATCCATACTGAGATTATTATAGAAAACAGGTTCCATTGAACAGCGTTTCCATTCCCAAGAATAAGTTGGCCTAAGTGGGCATTTTGCTAGTATTTCATATGCTGCTGCTGCTGCTGCTGTTGCTGTTCTAACCTATAGCCTAATTATGAAGCGTAATTCACACAAAGAACTAGCCGTGTCGCTACAAAGATAAAGTGCAGGCAAACAAACAAACAAACAAACAAACAAAAAACAAACAAAAAAGCGGTACAGGTTTTCTTTCGGCTTCGGCTGAATGCGTTGCGACTTTTATATATATATATTAATTTTTTTAAATCATCACGAAGGAAAGATACAAGTATGAGTTCATTAAATAGTTTGCATCTGATATAGATCATGTACATACTTGGCTATTTCGCACAATGAATCAAAATCATTTTCTGCAATTATAAAGGGAGAAGACATTTCGGATAAAACTTGGATCACCCGCAAGTATAGATTATCGGCTGTGAAGAGGTATTTGTGTAAGGCTGTTAAGAGGTGGGTGATGAGAACGACGTTGAATGAAGTGTTGTGGCGTAGTTAGGGTTTCATTGTTCTCTCGGCTCTGTATTATCTCTGTCGGCCCTCTTGTTTTTGTATTGCGCGCTTCGGGCTTACGTAAGGAATAAGCGCTTTACAAAATACTCTTTTACATTACGTTAAACTGCGTTAATAATAGTAGTAGTAATACTAATATTAATATCAATAATAAATATAAATAAAATAATATATTATAATTTACATTTATCATGTGCTCATCAATGCCCTCAGAGCACAGTCCTACCAAAACAATTTAATAATATAAAGTATTATACGGAAAACAAAAACACAGACTTCAGAGCTCAGGAGCGTGTGAAAGTCGAGGTGGACGTCCTGGGCTTCCGTCCCTAATAAGCCTACGGTTTCTGTGGACGTAAAGCAACACTTCAACCATCCAGTCTTCAAACAAACACACACACACACACACACACACACACACACACACACACACACACACACACACACACACACACCACGCACGCACGCACACAGCACGCACGCCACGCACGCACGCACGCACGCACGCACACACACACACACCACACACGCACGCACGCACGCACGCACGCACGCACGCCGCACACCACTACACACACACACCACACACACACACACACACACACACACACACACACACACACACACTACCCCACACACACACACACACACCACACACACACACACACACACACACACACACACACACACACACACACACACACATGTGTATGACGCTGATCTGTATCATTACTTATTACCGGGATGATTATTTATCGCCCTGATATAACCGTATTGGTTGACTGGGCGTAAAAAAAAAAGAGTTACTCACTGCGTAACTGTATCTTATTACATATTATTTAAAGGTAATTATTTTATGCTTCAATAGGAGCTGAGAGAATGGTAGCTTATGCTTTGTAACAATAACAATAACATTACACTTCATTCATCCTAGCGGGAAATTAAAGCTGTCGTTCGATCTTAATTTACATTAACGCACTACTAAGACCTGAATTTCACTGATCTCAATGATTCCAAATCATGAAACACACACACACACGCACGTACACACTCTTAGAAATACACCCCATTTCTCTCACTATGCAGAGATGATATTGTCTTATCTCAGTATAAGACAATAAGAGCTGGATGCTCTCTACTCACGTGTTATCTGCCGCATGATTGTACCGTATAATATATTACATAATGGTAGTTTATGCTTCGTGTATAAAACGATGATAAGAGCTGGATACTCATTACCCATGTGATGTGTAATCTGCTGCATAATCGTACCGTATAATTTATTATATAGTGGTAATTTATGCTTTCTATAAAACGATAAGAGCTGGGTACTCATTACCCACGTGCTTTCCGCGGCAGAATTATACCGTATAATATGTCATAATATAATAGTAGTTTATGCTTTGATAAGAGCTGAGAGATAACGATAGACATTTTCAGTTACCCCTACCTATTTGAAACAAAATAACTAAACAATGAGGCATTTTAGAGTAAAACCCTTTCACAGTTTGATGTAGCAATGATTTCTCTGCAACATGAGCACAGCTCATTTAAATAATTAAAAAACACACACGATTTTTCACCAAAATCTAGCTAAGCCTGCCACCTTAGTAAGAAAACACGACAATGAGAGATGGGTGCTTATTACTTGCATGTTATTTGCTGCATATTCGTACCGCGTAACTGACTATGTAGCCTGATGCTAGTTTATGCTTTGATAAGAGCTGAGAGATAACGATAGACGCTTAACCCTTTCACTGCCATGCTTGCAGCGACCTCACTCTGAAAACGACTTTATAAAAGTGCCAAATCTGAAACCATTAACCCCCCTTCGTATGAACACGTAAAAGGATTTCTATCAAAATGCACAATATTGAATGTAAATTTGTTATAAGACCATCAGATATACTGTTTGCATAGCGTGTATGTGTGCACTTTTCAGCCCAGAGGTTTTACAGGCTGGGGCAGTGAAGGGGTTAATACGATACACGACAATGAGAGCTGAGTGCTTATTACTTACATGTTATTTGCTGCATACTCGTACGTGTAACTGACTATGTAGCCTGATGCTAGTTTATGCTTTGATAAGAGCTGAGAGCTCTGTCCCTCCACCTCTCTCTTCCCATCTGTCTCACCAGAGTGCAAGATGAATTAAGGAATCTGTTTTTCTTTTTTTCTCTGACTTTTTTGTTGTTGTTGTCGTCGTCGCGTCGTCGTGTCGTTTGTTGTTTATTATTATTATTGTACGTGTGTGTGTGTGTGTGTGTGTGTGTGTGTGTGTGTGTGTGTGTGTGTGTGTGTGTGTGTGTGTGTGTGTGTGTGTGTGTGTCTGTGTGTGTCTGTGTCTGTGTGTTGTTGTTGTTTTGTTTTTCTTGTTGTTGCTGTTGTTGTTTTATTTTTCTTGTTGTTGCTGTCTGTTCTGGTCTCTTGCAGCTTTACATGTTATACACTGCTTGTGAGTGGGCCTGTTATTTTGATATAATTATAATTATGTCCTTACTGAGAGTATCTACCCACACACCTAATATTCACTGTGTGGCATATACTTGTATGTATATATTTAGTTTGCCATTGTATGTCCTGAGTGGTGAAGATTAAAAAACAAAAAAACAAAAAACGGTATTGCAAGTAGATGGGAAATAAAGCATGAAAATGAAAGAAAAAAAGAGCCGAGAGATAACGAGAGATACTGAATAAAAGACACGATAATAAGAGATGAGTGCTTATTACCTGTATGGTTATCTGCAGTAAATTTGCACTGTATAATAAAATATAATGGTAGTTTCTTTCTCATTGTGTCCTTGGGGTGTTTACAGTGTACAACCTGACGAAGAAGGGAGAGGAGTGGAGGTGGAGGGAGGTGGGGGGGGGGGGGGGGGGGGGGGGGGGGTTGGGGGGGGGGGGGAAGAACTTATAGCAGGAAGTTTGCAAATGACAAGACTAGTTCAAAAACAGAAACAGATAAAACCCTTCTAACACCAGTTTAAATCTCTTCTGACATTAGTTAAAATCATAAGTAGTCTTGAGAATTTTTGCAACCAAACATTTTTAATTTTTATATTTGTATTTAATTTAATTTTTTATTTCACTCTTTTCTTGAAATAGTGATGAAAATTGTAGCGGGCGTTTGAGTTACGCACAATAAATATCGAATTGATCACGCGCGCATTGTATATGAACTATAATTTATTTATTTTTTTAAATAAAGAAGAAACGTAACAACCTCCAAGACACTAGAGACCATGCCATATCTATATTGTATACTTTTTATATATATATTATATTAAGGTGATAGATTGGCATTATTATGCATACTTTAGCAGCTGCCCTGTGAAATGTTGCATAACAGTGAGTAGCCATGAACAGCTACAGATGGACTTTTTTTTTTTATTATAAAAATAAAATAAAATATATAACGCTCGTGTGATCAACTCAAACTTCCGCTACAATTTGCATCACTATTTCTAGAAGAGTGTCGACTTTTTAAATTTTTCGAATTCACAGCCTAGGAGCTGTGTGAAAGTCGAGGATGGCCGTCTTGGGCTCCCCCGTCCCTAAGAAGCCGTATGGTTTCTGTAAATGTTATACAACAGTGGGTAGCTTTGTATGATCATGATCAGCTACTGTTGGATGTATGTGTTTTTGTTTTTGTTTTCTCTTTTGTTTTCTTTCTTTCTTTCTTCTTTTTTTTCTTTTTTTCTCTCATTTTTTTCAATTTTTTTTTCATTTTTCTTCTTCTTCTTTTCATTTTTTTTCTTTTTTTCTTTTTTTCTTTTTCTTTTTCTTTTTCTTTCTCTCATTATTTTATTATTTCAATAAAAAATATATTTAAAAAAGCGCTCGAGTGATCAGCTCAATTATCCGCTACAATTTGCATCACTATTTCTAGAAGAGTCGAATTAAAAATTTAAAAAAATTTAAAAAAAAATCTTGTGTTTTCTTCTAAAACAGCTCAGGAGCTGCGTGAAAGTCGAGGTGGCCGTCTAAAGCTCTCCCATCACTAATAGTCCCTGTGTTTTTTGTGCGGACGTAGAACAACACTGAACTTGAACTTCGCACCTCAGAATTCAGGAGCTGTGTGTGAAAGTGAAGATGGCCGATCCTAACAGTGCCTATAGTCTCTGTGGACGTAAAGCAACACTGAACTCGAACTCGTTCAGATTCAGAGCTCAGGAGCTGTGTGAAAGTCGAGGTGGACGTCCTGGGCGCCCCCCGTCCCTAATAGTCCTTATGGTCTCTGTGGACGTAAAGCAACGTTGAACTAAACTGAATTATTTTTTTGTTTTGCTCTTAAATTTTTTTGAGATAGACTGTCAATGTGTTGAAGTCCTTATGGTCTCTGTGGACGTAAGCAGTGAAACTGAATTATTTTTTTTTTTGCTCTCATTTTTCAGATAGACTGTTGAAGTCCTAGGTCTCTGTGGACGTAGAGCGACGTTGACTAAACTGAATTATTTTTTTGTTTTGCTCTTCAATTTTTTTGAGATAGACTGTCAATGTGTTGAAGTCCTTATGGTCTCTGTGGACGTAGAGCGACGTTGAACTAAACTGAATTATTTTTTTGTTTTGCTCTTCAATTTTTTCGAGATAGACTGTCAATGTGTTGAAGTCCTTATGGTCTCTGTGGACGTAAAGCAACGTTGAACTAAACTGAATTTTTGTTTTTGTTTTGCTCTTCAATTTTTTCGAGATAGACTGTCAATGTGTTGAAGACACATAATTCAGTATACGCGGCACCGCGTAATTATGCAGACAACTGTCTCTTATGTGACTTTGATAACATATTCATTCTATAACGCGATGGACGTAATTATTAACACACAACGGAATTAATTGGCGCTAGAAATACGTAACACAAGTACAACAACAAAGACCTGTGTTGCCCTACGGTCACCTGGCATGCGTGTAAATACAAGGTACAGAAACTCCACCCGAGGTACAACCTCAGATAGTTCAGGAGCTGTGTGAGAGTCGATGTGGCCGTCCTGGGCTGTCCGTCCTAACGAGCCTTCTGGCTTCCGTGGACGTAAAGAATTATTGAACCATGCTTCGGCATTGGTCTCAGCTTGTCCCTAATATGTCAGCCGACATCTGAGGACATTAAGCATCACTTCATCAACAACCTCAAATTTTGTTTTAGTTATTAACGTTAATGTCATTAAAATTTTGAAGACGAGGCAGCGTCTGCTTCGTGTAACTCAAAATGCAAGTCTTCGTTTATTGCCAGGTAGAAAACATATTGTAAAGAAATATCTAAGTATCGCTTTACAATAATGACATAGTCTTTCACACAAGTGCACCGACATGCATCTCTATTATTATTATTATTATTATTATTATTATTATTATTATTATTATTATTATATTGTTATTATTATTATCATCATTATTATTAGTATTAGTATTATAATAAATAATTATTTACAGCATAGCGTTTTCAGTGTGTATGTAGCAGTAGTGTGTGTGTGTGTGTGTGTGTGTGTGTGTGTGTGTGTGGTGTGTGTGTTGTGTTGTTCCATATAATACCTTACGTAAATTGTTGTAGTACGTGCTCTACATGTGTATAGAATATTGTATTTTTAGGTTAATATGTGTCATGTGAACGCTCATGGCGCTGATGAGCGCAAGATAAAATTAATATACATTATTAAATTAAATTAGTACAATTTTCCTCACTCAAAAAAAGAAGAAAAAAAAAAACTACAGATATTATACATCTGTTATGATGTCAAAATCAGTTACCTCTAGACGAACTGGGCTTCTTTTGCCCATCTTTGGTCTTTGTAAGAAAACAACAACAACAACAACAACACACAACACACCACACACACACCACGCACGCACGCACGCACGCACGCACGCACACACGCACACACACACACTGAAATCCATACGTCATACGTTATGCAACCTCTTGACGGTCATACCACCTGAGATGACCCCGTGCAGTATTGTCTTGCAAATAGGCTATAGAGGCGAAAACAGTCGTCTGGATGCTTTAGAGATATCAAATATTGCGTATTGAATTGCGTATAAATTATTCTTACGGTACTCCACATTTAAGAGGAAATATTATTTGGATACGCCTTTCGTGTGGTGTGTGTGTGTGTGCGTGCGTGCGTGCGTGCGTGCGTGCGTGCGTGCGTGCGTGCGTGCGTGCGTGCGTGCGTGCGTGCGTGCGTGCGTGCGTGCGTGCGTGCGTGCGTGCGTGCGTGCGTGCGTGCGTGCGTGCGCGCGTGCGTGTGTGTGTGTGAGAGAGAGAATACCTAACTCTACACTGTCGCCATCGGAATGATTTCTGCATTAAGATAAGCAGCGATGAGAGCCATTTTACTGTTTCAGCAATTAATTGTGCGGGGGAGAACAATCCAGTGTCCATAAGTCACAACTTCTGAAGAGAGAGGAGAGTGGAAGGGACTATAAAAGGCAAGAGAAGAAAAGGTCTCTATTGATGCTTCGATTTGATTGTGTCTAATTTAACCACTTTGTGTCTAATTTCAACATTTGACTTTTACCACTGATTTCCCCAATTTCTCCATGTCTAAAGTTACCATTTTAGTCTAAAAGAAGAGACCAGATTTTATAGATACAACATCAATTTGGAATATAAAATGTACAATTTAATCCAAATATTAGATTATTAGAAGACAGAAGAAAAAAAAAAAAAAAAGAAAAAAACTTTTGTAATCCATTCACAACAATTTATACGGATACGTCTGGCTTCTGTTGCCTTGAAATAAATGAATCTGCTTAAATATATTTTTATTATTTTTTTTTTTTAGATTAGATTTTATTATTCGGACATGGTTTATTTTTTAAAAATTTATTTATTTATGCCGAACTATAAGTTTGTAATTTTTTTATTTTATATATATATATATACTATTTTTGCACAGCTAGTGTTAATTCAGTACGCGGAGAGTCCAAGCATTCTGCAGACCCCATTTCGCGGCATCCATTTTCCATTTTGCCTGAAAAATGGACATTTTATACAGCTGATTAAATAACGTCTGTGGATGGGCAAAAAATAAGCCTCTTAGAACATGTTTTGTCAAACGAAAATAGAAGAGATGAAAACACACCAAATGTTGAAAAGAACGTTTTCAAATGGGACCGTACCAAACACTGGCCTTTAGAAGGTTTTTAATTTTTTTTAACTCTTAACCCCTTCACTGCCACAGCCTGTAAAATTTCGGGCTGAAAGATGCACGAGACGCGCCTGCAAAGAGTATATTTTCCGGTCCTTTAACAATCTACTTTCAACGCTATGCGTTTTGATGAAAATCCTTTCATATGCCAGCGCGAAAAAGAAAACAAAAAGGCTTAAAGATTTCAAATTTCGCACTTTTTTTATTGGTCGTTTTCAAGTGACATCCTGGCAGTGAATGGGTTAATGATGAAATATTTGTAAAGCGCGACCCTCTAACATCAAAATAAGGCTCGACGCGCGGCACGGCAATTCAAGATTAAACACCCACGCTGAGACACCACACGTTAAGCGACTTTACTAGAGAATAATGATCGCAAGCAATTCAGACCACAACAAGCGCCCGGACAGCAATTTTGAAAAACAGCGCTCAGGAGCTGTGGAGTGAAAGTCGAGGTGGCCGTCCTGGGCTCCCGTCCCTAATAAGCCTACGGTTTCTGTGGACGTAAAGCAACACTTCAACCACAAATTTTGCAAAACTTCAGTGAAAGGCGCCTTTCTAAAGCGCACTGAAACAGCCAAACAGTCACTAATTTTACAAGAAAATGACGAGGAAAATAAATTAATGACACTTTTCGTTTTCAAGAATTTTGCTTTAACATGCCCCACTGATTTTGTATCGAATTTAACAAACGAGTTCCTTTTATTTATTTTTATTTATTTTAATTTTATTTTTTGAGTATTGCGCGTCTTATTGTCCCTTAGACGTAGTAAAATCACTCAAGAACTACAACAACAGGATTGTCAGGTCAATGAAACCAGGAGTAAAACATTTCTGTGGAGAAAAGCGTACAC
>JABMCL010003382.1:855000-857500 GCA_018857735.1 Alviniconcha marisindica | reverse complement strand
CCCTCCCTCTTCCACCCTCCCTCTTCCACCCTTCCCTCTTCCATCCTCCCAAAACCAACTCAATCCCACCTCCCTGTATAAAATCCAGCATGGCGTTATTTAGATGAGTTGATATTGTCGGTGAATATAGACACGTTGGGATGAAGCCACGCCAGCTAACTAGGCACACATGACGGGTATTATTTCTCTTTTAATCGTTTTATAACCGATGCACCAAAGAGTCGCAAAATGGTTCTAGAATAAAGCCATGTACACTCTGAATTCATGACGTTTTTGATTGTTAGTTTCTTTCTCTGATTTCTCATTCCATGTGTTTGTCTCATTTTCTTTTCCTTTTTTGGCTAGTCGGGTTAAGCACCTTTTTTCTTTCTTTCTTCTTTCTATCCTTTTTTTTTTTTTTTTTTCTCGCTACGCCGTTTTTCAGGCGATCGAACGATTTCTTGATTTCTTGGTCTTTCCTTTCTTTTTGTTGTTTTTTGTTGTTTGTTTTTGTTCTTTCTTTAGTTTTTTTGTTTTGTTTTTTGTCTTTAGTTGTTGTTGTTGTTGTTTTTCCCCGCGGGTAGTTTTGAACTACTTCGTCTGACTCAGGTCGGAACTGACATTTATTAACTTTTTATTTTATCTAATTTTTTTGAATTTTTTTATGGGGGGGGGGGTGGGGGGGGGACAATATCGTTAAAAGTTTTCGATTATGCCCCCTAGGTAACTGATCATTTTATTGTCGGTCTAAAAAATCAAAAAATCTATATATTATTATGATTTTTTTTAAATAAATTATTTTGATTTATTACTGTTTATGTTTGAGCAATTTCAATTCGCTTTTCTCTTTTTTTCATGCTTCATCTTTCGATTGAAACTGGCTTCGATTTCAACCTTCACGCTGACCAGTTAAGCATAAACTGATACCGGCTGTAGAAGAAAATCAATTTGCAGAATTGTAAACAAATAAAACAGAAACGAAACAACAGTAAAATATATTATACTATGCATATTGTTGTTGTTACAGAATTTAAACTACAGAATTGAAAAGTAGCGCATGACCTTATTCTCTTCCTGCGGGAGAAAAAAAATATGTTCAGTTATACATTCCTCTCCTTCTTCAGGTGATGCTTAATGTCCTCGGACGTCGGATGACATATTAGGGACAAACTGAGACCAATGCGTGAGCATGGTTCAGTATTGCTTTACGTCCACGGAAACCATGATGCTCGTTAGGACGGACAGCCCAGGACGGCCACCTCGACTCTCACACAACCACTGAACTATGATTCAGTTACACAGTTCTCGGTTTGATACTTCCTTCAAAATACATTGTCTCAACTGGTAAACACGGGTAGGGAACATGTTTACTGTACACGGATGCAGTTTAATGGCCAGTGATAAAAAATAATCCATCCTAACAGTAATATTGATAATAAAGCACACGATTTTGTTTCAGCGTAATGTGGCATACGCAGCATGTAATGTATAATTCACAACGATGCAGCATCCCTCAATCAGTGATTCAGCAGCAGTGTAGCGAAGCCGTTCCCAGTAAATACTAAAAAGTGAATGGGCAATTTACTCAAAGGGAGACCACCATGCGAGAGACACCATTGAAACGCAGACGACAGTTTTGTGACAGCTTTTGTCAGAGAGGAGAGAGAGCCGATTCGAGCGGAGACGTCAATATTATCTGCATGGCCGTTCAGGGAAGCCTTCGCGCAGGTGGGAAAGTTTCGCACACGTACCTCATTGCTTGTCCAACGCTGGTCACAGCCACCCTCCTCAGTATTGATCGGTTGGTTGGCTGCCACTCGAGGGTCTGCGTGATGGCGCCGAGACTCGACATGTACGCATGCTCGTGTTTTAGCCTGTCGAACTAGCCCGCAAGAGACGGTCGATTAGTTTCCGCCAAATTTTCTCACTTGCCTATTAAATTAGCAGCACGGCTGGGATTATTGGGTAAAAGTTATATATATAAAAGTTTAAAAAAAATACTAATCAAGAGGTTTCAAACTCCATATTTTAGTCCGATGTTTCTGTTTTGTTGTTTCGTTGTGGTTCTTGCTGCTGTTCTTTTGTTTTGTATGTTTGCTGTTGTTTTAGGGTTTTTTGTTTTGTTTTTTGTAGTTTGTTGTTGTTTTTGTTTTGTCAGTGTCGCAAAAGGCAAATCAGTTTAGAACAGTGCATCAAGTCTGATTTACAAACTCTTTAAGGAGGACAGGGCGGAGGTGAAGATGAATGAATCTGAATACCAGAATTAGGAAGGCAGTTAATTAGTTCTTCAATTTTTACCTTTCGTCAACCACAGGGGGTCACCTCAGGATGAATCACACATTCACAGTTACTCCGCACTTGCACGTCACAAAAACACAACTGCAAGGCTGACTCACAGTTCTACACGCAACACAACCGAGCTTCTTCTTTCTTTCTTTTTCTTTTTCTTTCTTTTTTTTCTTTCTTTTTTCTTTCTTCTTTTTTTTAAATTCAAAATTCGCACATTTCAGTATTTACATTT
>JABMCL010003382.1:842500-850000 GCA_018857735.1 Alviniconcha marisindica | reverse complement strand
CGGAGTTAAACGTGTCTAAGGAAACAAAGCTAGTCAGCCAAAAGCATTCGGAACTTTCAACCGTCTAACAGTTGTCTCGCTAGTCTGCTTGAGATTGTAATATGGTTCATGTGCTCATCAATTAAAGCCGGTCAATGATTTTTAGAAAGCCGATAATGATTTGTGAAATCATTGTTAGTGTAGACGATCACTCTTGTGGACATCTTTGGCAGTTTCCTGCTGTTTGTCTGTATACTTGAAAAAATGAGACTGCTGGCTGTACGCTGATACTTCAAACTGTCTAACAATTGCATGCTGTACTAACCCAGGGCTTTGCAATCAGGTGGCGTCCGTTTAATGGCTCCTAAACTTAAATTGTTTTACTCGTGTTTAAACGGGCAAAACTGGTAATTGTACACACATCTGGCACGTTTCTTACGTGTCCTACACGCAGTGTAGAGTACCTGTTAAACTGACTGCATGCTGATTTGAGGTAAACCAGTGAATAAGCTTTCCACCTGCAAAGATTTTGAAGAAGTAGTTTATTGAGGATTGAGCATCTGTGCATTGTTGTAAAAGAAAAATCCTAGGAACTTTTGAGCTTGGGTATACAAGTAAAGTGTCAAGCAAGGGAGTGGATGGCCTGGAAAATGTCAGCGATAATAGACCAGCCATGCTACACAACCTGCCAGGTTGCAGATGCTCACCTGCGCAGAACAGGTGGCTGCTCGTGTGAGGAGTTATCCTTTGGGTGTTTCGGTACTTTGTTCTGCTTTGGCCTGCTGTGTAGCTGGACATCATTTGTTCCCCACAACTGTTAAAAGAAAAAGTTGCGAAGTACACAAGCAGCTTTGCACAGGCGAGTTCCCTACCACCTTAGTATTTGTTGTTCTGGTGGCGGCGGGGGTTCTTTCCAGTTTTTTGTACCCGACCCCTACCCCACCCACCCACGTTCCCTAATAAAGTGTATGTGATTTCTGTCGACGCCTCACTCATAGTTCAGGAGCTGTGTGAGAGTCGAGGTGGCCGTCCTGGGCTGTCCGTCCTAACGAGCCTTCTGGTTTCCGTGGACGTAAAGCTATATTGAGCCATGCTTCGGCATTGGTCTCAGCTTGTCCCTAATATGTCAGCCGACATCCGAGGACATTAAGCATCACTTCGTATCGCCGACGCCGTTAAGCCCCAACAGTCAGTCTGGACATAAATCCAAAGGTTATTTATTCCAGAAAGTCTGGCCACCGCCTCTGACAGCAATATCTGCCGTCTTTCTCTCTACCTTCATTTTGCAATGGGTCGAACAAGTCACACTGTAATAATTTATTTTTGTTTTTTCTGACTTTCCTTTCGTTATTGCTCGCGTGCTCACGCATGCACGTGGTGTCTGGTCATCTTTGTGAATATGCATGTTGTGGCAGTTTATAAAATTTGGCATTAAAGTACGTATACATTGTAGTATGTTTATGTTTGATTTGTTTTCAACGCGTTGTTTGAAATGTGTAGCGCTAGCTTTATTCAGTCTAGTCGTGCTTAAAATGCCATTACGAACATCACGAGGCTAGTAAACAAAATTTGTTCAGGAAATTAGTAAGTAAACATGGTGCTTAACGTCCACAGAAACCATGAGGCTTATTAGGGACGGGGAGAAAGTGGGGGAAGAGGGTATGGAGATGGGGGAAGAGGGAGATTATATACCTATCGCTACGAGGCTGTCACCACCAGAATGACTTCTGCATTAAGATGGGCAGCGATGAGAGGGACAAAGTCACAAGACAGTGTCCACAGACCTCAATTTTTGAAGAGAAAGGAGAGCCAAAGCAGATTCGAACCGAGGTCCTTCTGCTTACCAGCCTAACGCCTTACCGCTAGGCCAGACCGGCTCACAATGTTCAGGAAAAGAACAATTGATCGGTTTAAAGATTCTTCTGCACAGATTCACACAGTTTATATTAGAAAAGTTGTTCCTAAACAGAAAAAGAAAAAGAAATCTCTAAAACACAAGTAAGTAACTTGGTGTTTCACGCCCAGTCAACAAGTACTTGTTATATCAGGGCGACCTACAAAACAAAACAAAACGAAAAACAGCAATAAATACTCTAAAAACAAAAAGAAGAAGAAGCGAATGTAAGAAAGGACAAAATAAACATGCACGGCAGAAAGATCGCCCGGATGCACGTAATGTCGTTGCATGCATTTCACACACAAGCAGAATCTTGGCAACGGTAAAAATAGAGTTGTCGGTTTGGTTTTTACTGGTAAAAGCAATAGCGAAACGAATGGAAACGTGCGTAGGGTAGGTGTAGGAGGCTGAATAAGACCATAAAGCAAAATGCTTTGGAAAGAGATATTATAATATTCAGTATTTATGAGCTGAATCAAACGACAAGAATGGATCAACCAGTCACTGAATCATTGAGTCAGGAGATGCCTTGCAGGGGCGCAAGTTTATTATACACTTACTAAAATGATAAGTTCTCGGTACCTCACGCGCGCGCGCGGCGCGCCACACACACACACACACACACACACACACACACACACACACACACACACACACAACACACACACACACACAACCACACACACACACACACACACACACACACACACACACACACACACACAACACACCACACGTCACACACACACACACACACACACACACACACACACACACACACACACACACACACACACACACACACACACACACACACACACACACACACACACACACACACACACACACACACACACACACTACACTCGCGCGCGCTCACGCACACACATACACAAACACAAACACATAACGCAATTTTAAAAATGTTGCAAATTCACTGTTAAAGAAATTAGAGTGAGGTCACATCCAATAAACAAACAAAACAAAACAACAAAAACAACTAAACAATCAGAGGCAAATAAAATACAAGACAATCAGACATGTTCAGCAAATCGGCTTAAACCACACACACACACACACACACACACACACACACACACACACACACACACACACACACACACACACACACACACACACACACACACACACACACAGAAATCAAGGACTCGGTGTGTAACATGAACACGTGACTGTAGTTAAGTAAGTAAACATGGTGCTTAACGTCCACAGAAACCATGAGGCTTATTAGGGACGGTGCTGTAGTTAGAGGCCTACCACAGTATCACTGTTCATTCTGGCGTGTTGTGCTGAGACCCCCAACACGCGTTGTAATAGTGAGCATGTGACGTGTGTATTCGACGGCAAAGATCATCCTAACACAGTAACAATAGCTGCATTCCGTTTGCTGAATACAGTATATGTGTGAGTCATTGTAATAGTGAGCATGTGTATTAAACGGTAAATATCATTCCGTCACAGTGTGTAACAATTACTGCGTTCCGATTGCTGAATAGGTTTCAAGGTTTCATTGAGTTTTTTGCCCCTGGGGGCTAGAAAGCGAAGTTACATTCGCACACGACATTCCTTACGAACAATTACATAAGTACTACTAATAAATAACTACCACACTTTATATATAAGACAAACATAAATGCTCAAACACAAATCAAAGTTATATATATATGTAAGGCTAAGGCGCAATTAAAAAAAAATTTAAATGTTTTTTTGGGGGGTGTGTGGTTTTTTGTTTGTTTGTTTTTTCGTTGTTTCGCTATTGGCTCAATCAAAATAACTCAAAGATACAACTAATAAATTTAGCAAGCTTAACATTCTTAGATTTTGAAGTCATATTCATGAGGCTACAGAATACAATGTATGTGTTGAGTCCCCAACACGCATTGTATTTGTAATAGTGAGCATGTGACATGTGCATTGAACCGTAAAGACTGTCCCATCAGAATGTGTAACAATAGCATTGTATCCGTTTGCTGAATACAGTGTGTGTGTTGAATTCCCGACACGCGTTGTAATAGTGAGCATGTGACATGTGCATTGAACCGTAAAGACTGTCCCATCAGAATGTGTAACAATAGCATTGTATCCGTTTGCTGAATACAGTGTGTGTTTGAGTTCCCGACACGCGTTGTAATAGTGAGCATGTGGCGTGTGCATTGAACCGTAAAGACTGTCCCATCAGAATGTGTAACAATAGCATTGTATCCGTTTGCTGAATACAGTGTGTGTGTTGAGTTCCCGACACGCTTTGTAATAGTGAGCAAGTGACATGTGCATTGAACCGTAAAGCTCGTCCCAACACTGTGTAACAATTACTGCATTCCGTATGCTGAATTGAACACAATGTATGTGTGAGTCATGGTAATAGTGAGCATGTGGCATGTGTATTAAACGGTAAAGATCGTCTCATCGCAGTGTGTAACAATAACTGTATTCCGTTTGCTGAATACAATGTGTGTGTGAGTCCTCAACACGCGTTGTAATAGCGAGCATGTGACGTGTGTATTAAACGGTAAAGATCGTCTCATCGCAGTGTGTAACAATAACTGTATTCCGTTTGCTGAATACAATGTGTGTGTGAGTCCTCAACACGCGTTGTAATAGCGAGCATGTGACGTGTGTATTAAACGGTAAAGATCGTCTCATCGCAGTGTGTAACAATAACTGTATTCCGTTTGCTGAATACTATGTGTGTGTGAGTCCTCAACACGCGTTGTAATAGCGAGCATGTGACATGTGTATTAAACGGTAAAGATCGTCCCATCACACTGTGTAACAATAGCTGAGTTCCCGTTTGCTGAATACAATGTATGTATAGTTATGGAAATAACCTCCAGAATGTCACGAATGTGGCGTACGTCATGCATAGTCAAATTGATTGTTGTACTGTATGTAGATTACAGTATTTGTGCTGTGTGTGTGTGTGTGTGTGTGTGTGTGTGTGTGTGTGTGTGTGTGTGTGTGTGTGTGTGTGTGTGTGACTCTTGAATCTGTATTATTGTATAGTAATTTACAACTAGATCGCTATTCATGCTGATGGTGAATGCTCTCGTATTTTGTGGATTTTATTACATTTAAAATCGTGTTCCAAAGAATGTGAAAAGCATTTCTCGTAAACAACAGTTCATAGATGTTACAAAGACTGTTGATTTGTTTATGATTTTTAGTACGGCTGATTAAATATTGTGATAGTCATACTTAATTGGATTTTGTGTGTGTGTTGTGAGCACTGGCATGTGTCATGCACATACATTACATCTCTCTCTCTCTCTCTCTCTCTCTCTCTCTCTCTCTCTCTCTCTCTCTCTCTCTCTCTTCTCTCTCTCTCTCTCTCTCTCTCTCGCACGCACCACACACACACACACACACACACACACACACACACACACACACACACACACACACACACACACACACACACCACACACACACACAAAACACTTACACACAACACACACCACACAATTAAGCACTAATGATTTAACGTGCACACAAACACAAACAAAAACGCACAATGCACACACAACTCAACTCAACACTCACCATCACGCACCACGCTCACACACAAACACACACACACACACACACACACACACACACACAACACCACACAACACACACACACACACACACACAACACACACACACACACACACACACACGACACACTAGGTCCCGCGCGCACACGATTCATCTCCACAATCTCTCCCTTCTTCCATCACACCCGACCCATCTCCTCTGAAGCAGGCTTTCCATTGCGTGCTTCTGCGGATAACAGATGACAGTACTGACTGATCTGGTGGTGGTGGGGTGGGGGGTGGGGGGGTGGGAGGGGGGATTAGGGGGGATACAATAAGCATTTTCCGTGATGGGTCTATGTATGTTTCTCACATCATTTGCAAAGTATTTCACAGCGCCTGCTTTCTCCTATTCTGATTCTTCATCCGCTTGAGTGTATTACAACAGACGGAACGCTGGGAATCTGATTACAATCAAAACCAATTTCATGCTCTCTGCTATGAAGGAGATCAGTTCCGCGTGAAGAATCTGGTTTTTCGTATGAAACTGAACTGGAAATAGTGTCTCGAAGAGGAGACAGAAGGGGGACGGTGGGGGCTTTCCTTGATCAGATTCCCATGTTAGGCCTTTAAAGTATGCTGAGGAGAGAGGCTTCTGTGCTGTTCGGATGGTAAACAGAATTAGCTCGTGAATGCAATTAGCCAATGTTATTTTGTTCCAGAAAATTCTTTATTGCGCGCGAGCGCGCGTGTGTGTGTGTCTGTCTTTCCTTTCTTTCTTTCTTTCTTTCTTTCTCTCTCTCTCTCTCTCTCTCTCTCTCTCTCTCTCTCTCTCTCTCTCTCTCTCTCTCTCTCTCTCTCTCTCTCTCTCTCTCTCTCTCTCTCTCTCTCTCTGTGCACTCACACAGATACACACACAGACACACAGACGCACATACACTCACATACACACACACACACACACACACACACACACACACACACACACACACACACACACACACACACACACATACGAACGCATTAAAATATCAGTATCATCTTTAGTACAATTTCATTTTATGTTCCTATCACCGTTCGTCTTGTACATTATTATAATCTAGTTGGAGACTTAATTTGCGTAATATTAGGGTTGGGCTGATATGAACAAACTTTGCTTGTAGCACGGCCCAACTGATCTGTTTTCAATGTATTGTCACGAATATATGTGGAACAAGTTTGATTTAAAATAAGAATATCAGTGTGCATAACGTTACGTTAAAGCCCTTGTCGTAATATTATGGCAAACAGTCATACTAAGCAGATACGACAGACCACTACACAGCAGTCAAACAAAAACACTACAATAATAATGTCAGCGCTCTCATCAGACTACTACTGCTGCTGCTGCTGCTGCTGCTACTACTACTACTGCAGCTACTACTACTACTACTACTACTACTACTACTACTGCTGCTGCTGCTGCTGCTGCTGCTGCTGCTGCTGCTGCTGCTGCTGCTGCTGCTGCGAGTAGAAATAGTCGGTAGTCTGAAAAAGCGGATTGTCAAGCATGGATGAATTCCAGTAAGGCCACAGTAGAGCTCTTAAAAATCGAAAAATTGGCTTGGCTGCATTAGCAACATTCATACGCAATCCGGCCCATGCCATCAGTTCAGTTCAGTTCCAGACAGTATCTATACGCTCGGAAAGGCCATACGCAATCCGGCCCATGCCATCAGTTCGGTTCAGTTCCAGACAGTGTCTATACGCTCGGAAAGGTCATACGCAATCCGGCCCATCCCATCAGTTCAGTTCAGTTCCAGACAGTGTCTATACGCTCGGAAAGGTCATACGCAATCCGGCCCATCCCATCAGTTCAGTTCAGTTCAGTTCAGGACAGTGTCTATACGCTCGGAAAAGTCCATATGCGCTCCACCGCGTCTCTCAGAAGTTTCCCCTAGTGTTGCCTTTGAAACGATTCCAATGTTCGTCTGATTGACGATGGCCCTTCCTTTTCTCACACCTCTCTCATCCAGGCGATCGATGGTGTGATGTCCTTGGCTTTGTGTCCGCGGGTACTGTATCCCATCAGAAAAGATAAACTGCGAA
>JABMCL010003382.1:830000-837500 GCA_018857735.1 Alviniconcha marisindica | reverse complement strand
CTCGCGAAGCCGAGCAAACGAAAGTTGATCAAACTCCTTCCCTTCCCCCCCCCCCCCCCCCCGCCGCCCGCACCCCCCCCCCCCATCCCAACACCAGCCCCCAACAAAACCCCACAGTTATAAGAACGTTTGTATACAACTTACCACCACAAATTTCCAGTTATGCGTATTTAACGAGCATAAAAACGCCATAGAATTGCAATGAATGTGAGTTTGGTTATTTGGGCACCCCGTTCGTTTGTCAAGCAAGATCACTGCGGGGGTGGGGGGGTGGGGGGGGGGGGGCAGGAATAGCAGATTAGGCCTTTCTTGCTGCTTGCTGCCGAATCGGAATCTGTGGGGAATGCAAAATAATGCGTGTTTGCCATCTTTCTTCCTTTCGTGGTGCTTTACGTCCACAGAAACCGTACGGCTTATTAGGGACTGGGGAACTGCGGAATGGGATAGGCAATGAGAGCCCGGGCCCACTGCCTCCCTGTTCACACAGTCCTGAGCTCTGACTATGTATTTGTTGTTTGTTGTTGTTGTTGTTTTGGGGTACACGGTACTTTACGTCCACAGAAACCGTACGCTTATTAGGGACTGGGGAACTGCGGAATGGGATAGGCAATGAGAGCCCGGGCCCACTGCCTCCCTGTTCACACAGCTCCTGAGCTCTGACTATGTATTTGTTGTTGTTGTTGTTGTTGTTGTTGTTGTTGTTGTTGTTGTTTTGGGGGGTACACGGTACTTTACGTCCACAGAAACCGTACGGCTTATTAGGGACGGTAGAACTGCGGAATGGGATAGGCAATGAGAGCCCGGGCCCACTACCTCCCTGTTCACACAGCTCTTGAGCTCTGAGTATGTATTTGTTGTTGTTGTTGTTGTTGATCGCTTTTGTATAGCGCTGTTCTCCGCTCTCGAGCAGACTCACTGCGCTCGTATGTGATTCTACATGAGTGACTAGGTTTGTATAGCGCGTTTTTGAATATCCGCATAAGTGTGTATTTGTTGTTGTTGATCGCTTTTGTATAGCGCTGTTCTCCCCTCTCGAGCAGACTCACTGCGCTCGTATGTGATTCTACATGAGTGACTAGCTTTGTGTAGCGTTTTTTTGAATATCCGCATAAGTGGTGTACTTACAGTGCTGGAATGGCTGGTGCGGCCACATGAAACTGCTGCCGTCTCGGCGCGTTCTGTGTACACCACACAGCCATGCAGCATGTCACTTCATGTAAAGCGGCGTTTGTACTTGTTATTTATTTATTTATTTATTTATTTATTTATGTGAACACTTGTTGGGCGCCTCATCTCGAAATGAGCCTTAAGTGGTAGGTAGGTAGTGTTGCTTAATGTCCTCGGATGTCAGTTGACATATTAGGGACAAGCTGAGACCAATGCCGAAGCACGGTTCAGTATAGCTTTACGTCCACGGAAACCAGAAGGCTCGTTAGGACGGACAGCCCAGGACGGCCACCTCGACTCTCACACAGCTCCTGAACTATGAGCCTTAAGTGCTTCACAATGGTGGCTATAGCGCTATTCCCTGCTCTACTCCGAGCAAAGCCAGTGCGCTCCAGTCGCACGCGACCCCACCTTCACACAGCGCGTTCTGGACATCCAGCAAAGTGGTTGCAGCGCTGTTTCAATTGTTACTCCGCCGGTGCCACGCGAAACTGCTGCCGTCTCGGCGCAAGCTCTGTACTACTGAGCTCTGACCTGTACTCGGGTTCGAAATCGTTTCGGCTCTCGTTTTTCTTCTCTGTTTTTATTAACACTTCAATTTCTAGTTGGGTCTGTTTTCTAAAATCTGATATTGATTAATCAGACTGAAGGGCCGACGATATCATCATGTCCTAACTTTATATGCTGTGTGTGTGTGTGTGTGTGTGTGCGTGTGTGTGTGTGTGTGTGTGTGTGTGTGTGTGTTGCTTATGTGTGTGTGTGTGTGTGTGTGTGTGTGTGTGTGTGTGTGTGTGTGTGTGTGTGTTTGGACTGAGTTTGTAGATTTGGCCTGGGTATGGTTTTACACGTGAAAATGTTTTAAAATGTGCATTTGCTTATGACAGAGTTCGACTGTCCGGAGGTGGCCCAGGCTTGCACGGTCTGTGTGTGTTAAAGTCGTTTAACAGCACGTTAAAATCGAAATACTAGCCAACTACACTTCTTCCTGCAGTCACTGCTTGACTGATGCAGAATCAGCCATTACGGTGGTGATAGTGCAACGATAAGGAGTTCAGATTTTCCCTCCCCATCTCCTGGAATTGTATCCCTGTCGGTACCTCAGCAACACAACGCGGCGTTAAACAACTGACCTCTCGCCACCCTCTGACTCACAGATGAGCTTCAGCCAATCGGCGCTTGCGTACAAACATAGCTCCTTAGACAAACCCGCGGGATGTCGAAGTACCATTGTGTTTGTCATAATTAAGAGGGATTCAGTGTGCAGCAGTTTTGCCACCAGCCTGGTGTCGCCACAGGTAATCGCTGTCATTCAAACGACAGCGAATTTCATGTCACCCATTTGTTCAGCCAACTGAGAGAAGAAGAAAAAACACACAAAGCAACAACAATGAGGGCGAACAGCAGTTCTGACGCGGCGATCTCTCTCTCTCTCTCTCTCTCTCTCTCTCTCTCTCTCTCTCTCTCTCTCTCTCTCTCTCTCTCTCTCTCCCCTCTCTCTCTCTCTCTCTCTCTCCACTCCCTCCTTCCCTCGTCTCCTCTCTCTCTCTCTCTCTCTCTCTCTCTCTCTCTCTCTCTCTCTCTCTCCCCTCCCTCGTCCCCCCTCTCTCTCTCTCTCTCTCTCTCTCTCTCTCTCTCTCTCTCTCTCCCCACACACACACTCCCCCACCACCCCCTTCCCTCTCCATTCTTTTTCTTAGCATTTTCGGCGGCTGAAACAGCTCTTCGTGTTTACCGTCGGCATTCAATAGAATCCGCTAGACACTAAATGCTGTTATTAAATCATACGGACGACACAAAGGAAGTTGTGAATCGTTTCTTTTCGCGAAGGAGGGGCGGCTTTATAATAGTCATAATAGACCACCCCTTTCTTTGTGCAGCTTCTGTGAAGAATGGTTAACGCGGCGCGGCCACACACACCGAAACATTGCTTTGCTGGGCTAGGGGCATACGCTTCGGTACAGATTTGTTAGGGGGCGAAGGAGGGAGAAGAGGTGACGGCTTTTTTCTTTCTTTTTTTCTCTTTTTTTTTTTAATAACGTTTTTTTATTATAAATGTTTTGGCTGAAGTTGTGGTTTTGAACTAGTGTATCGTAATGTGTAGGGGGGGGGGGGTTGTGTGTGTGTGTGTGTGTGTGTGTTTGTAGTGTGTGTGTGTGTGTAGTGTAGTGTGTGTATGTGTGGTGTGTAGTGTGCTCTGTGTGTAGTGTAGCGTAGTGTAGTGTGCGTGTGTGTGTGTGGTGTGCTGTGTGTGTGTGTGTGTGTGTGTGTGTGTGTGTGTGTGTGTGTGTGTGTGTGTGTGTGTGTGTGTGTGTGTGTGTGTGTGTGTGTGTGTGTGTGTGTGTGTGTGTGTGTGTGTGTGTGTGAAAAGAGAGACACAGACAAAGACAGAGACAGAAGAGAGTAGGCACGTGCATAGATCAGAAACAGAAAGAAGTACACTAAGAAAGGGAGACAGAAAAAAGGAACAATGTATTCGCGCGAGCAAACACACACACACACACGCGCCGCACCCCACACACGCGCCACGCACGCACGCACACACACACCACACACACACACACACACTACACACACACCACACTACCACACACTACATACACACACCCACACTACACTACACAACACTACACACACACACACACACCACACACACACACACCACACACACACACACACACCACACACCACAACACACCACACACAACCACACACAAACACACACACACTTTTAGCTTTTATCACCCACCTTTCAATTAATAATGATTTTCTAAATTTCGCGATTGATTTTCCTCCTTTCCCACTTCGAAGCTAGTAATCTTGTTTTGGAAACCCTGGATGCTGTCACTTATTAACTAAAGTGGATTCTTCCTGTATTGAGCCGAAATTTTCACTATGATCTGTAATATAAAACAAATTGGAATTTTTGTTGGAGGTTCTGTCGACTGGGAAGAAAAGGGGATTATATTTGAGGAAAGATGATTTTTACTTCATTATTATAGTTTCAGATTAATGTGTATCGGGTCCATAACCCACACTCACTATTCGATGGAGGAGTGAAAGTATAGTGCCTAGAGTGATGACTGGTTGGTTGATAATATCGGTTCTTTCTTCTTCTGCATACTGTCCGGCTTCAACAGCTTAAGGACTGCGGACTCTGACACTGTTAGCGCATGCTGAGTTATTTTTGGTGCTGCAGGAGGCCTCAGTTTATAATTTCATCCGAAGAACTTTTTGTAGAGTCTCACATAAGTGTAGGGTTGCAGCGGACCCTAACACTTTCAGAGCATGTCGGGTTATTTCTGGCGTTTCCGTAGTCCGCCGAACTCTGATACAGACTCCAGGATCCTGAGCGTGCGTGTTTGCTCTTTTTGCAAACTTTTACACACTGTGCCTCGGTTTATAATCTGATCCGAAGGACTTTTTGTAGTCTCACACAAGTGTAGGGTTGCAGTGGATTCTGACACTTTCAGCGCATGCCGGGTTATTTCTGGAGTTTCCATAGTCTGCCGAACTTCGGTTTATAATCTCATCCGAATGACCTTTTGTAGAGTCTCACATAAGTTTAGGGTTGCAGCGGACTCTGACATTTTTAACGCATGCTGGGTTCTTTTTGGCGTTTCTGTAGTCTGGCGAACTCGGACATGGACTACGGGATCTTTAACGTGCGTATTTGATATTTTTGCCTGCGTATATAGATACACACGGGGTGACCACAGTTTATAATCTCACCCGAAAAGGCTTTTTTTTTTTTTTGCTCCTGGGAGATCTCTAGGCAAAGGCTAGCACGTAACTGCTACCAATCCATGACTTCATGACAGCCTCTATCGTGCTTAACTTGGCTTTGTAGAGCAAGTGCTTTCACCCTGCGCGCGCTACTGACACAGTTTCTTCTTTCGTGATGCTCAACGTCCACAGAAACCGTATGGTTTATTATTAGGGACAGGGGGAAGAATGGGATAGGGAATGAGAGTCCAGGCTCACCTCCCTGTTCACACAGCTCCTAAGCTCTGACCAAAGATTGTACAGTTAAACGATCTTCGGTTTAGCGTCCAGTGTCATTTCGCTATGATGACGACCAAATCCCCTGGGAGTGCGTGTGTGTGTGTGTGGGGGGGGGGGGGAGGGGTTAGAGAGCGGAGGCAGGAGCAGGTACTTACCGAATGACACAGGTGATAATTCGGTTTGCAAAAAGCTAAACCACTTCTCAGCTGCCATAGCTTTCACACAACAGACACCACGCAAAGGGTGGGCGGAGGACACTTTTAAGAACTTGATGTTCAAGTACCAGGTCTCCAGCGTAGCAATCGCTTTCAACAGCTAATTCACTAACATACCCGCTAACAGACAGTCTAGACAACAAAAAATGCATAGCAAAAATCCTCCTCGCGTTGTTGTGTCCCTTGTCGTGCGTGTGACGTCAACCGAGCGTTATTAGCTCCCCTTATTTGTAGAGCCTCAGTCTCGGACGTTCAAAGCGAACAAAGGAAAATGTTTGCAAGCTGAAAACCGCAACACCGCGGATTCACTGTTAACCTCAACGGATCAGGCAGTCGGACTACGTAATACATAACAATGGGAGTCAGTAGTGAAACGCAAGAGCAGTCGTTCTCTGAAGCCACGATCGAGCCGGTGCAGTTCAGTGTGAGACACCTCGTTCATTGCGACAGAGCTCAGGGGCTGTGTGAAAGTCGAAGTGGCCGTCCTGGGCTCCACGTCCCTAATAGTCCTTATGGTCTCTGTGGACGTAAAGCAACACTGAACTTGAACTTGCAGTACGGAGATTGCGCCCAGGACAACCACCTCGGCTTTCACACAGCTCCTGAGCTCTGAGGCTGTCGCGTTAAATGTTGCTCTACGTCCACAGAGACCATAAGGACTATTAGGGACGGGGAACCCAGGACGGCCACCTCGACTTTCACACAGCCCCTGAATTCTGTCAAAGTGAACGAGGTGTCTGTCACTCTAAAAAAAAAAAAAAAAAACACACCTAATAAGCCTCACGGTTTCTGAACTTGAGCTTTGTGAAAGTCGAGGAGTCATAAGATCTGTGTGGACGTAAAGCAACATTGAATCACTGCAGCATTCACCTCCGTTGTGTCACGTCCTGACGTGACAGGTAGCCATAGGCTACACCAACCTGCTCTTGTCAGCGGGGGTCCGGCTCAGTATTTTAACACAGGGTGCGTGGGTCACAGGTTTATTACGCAAGGATAAAGGTTTAGGCACGAATGCTCGTGGGCGCGCTGTTCTTTCAAACAACATTGTTTGTTTGTTTGTTTGTTTGTTTGTTTGTTTAAACCAGGGAGGGGGAAGCCGGAAAAGAGCAAAACCGGAAACAAATGAAGGCAGTTAATAATTAAGATGAACGTCAGTTAAGGGAATATAAGCACAGTTGTAACATTTGTCTAAGAAGCAGGAGAGAGGGGGAGACGGCGGAGATGAGGCGAAATGAAAGGAGTTACAGTTTTTGTGTGACTTAATTCTGATGATCCCAGTAGGCAGTCCGAAAAGTGTCATTATAACATGCAGCTTTTCTTTACTGCTGTCTGTTCCAGAAGATCCTGCTTCTCTGTCTGTCTGTCTGTCTGTCTGTCTGTCTGTCTGTCTGTCTGTCTGTCTGTCTCTCTCTCTCTCTCTCTCTCTCTCTCTTCTCTCTCTCTCTCTCTCTCTCTCTCTCTCTCTCTCTCTCTCTCTCTCTCTCTCTCTCTCTCTCTCTCTCCTGCTTCTTCTTCTTCTTCTTCTTCTTTTTTCTTCTTTTTATTTTTTTATTTTTTACTATATGGGGTATATTTACGTATTATGTTGTAATTTTATGCAGTCGATAGGCAAATTTCTATGTTCACACACACGCAGACAATAAAGATTCTGCATTCTGTATTCTCAGTCGCACGCTGTGACCGCATTTTTCGTGTCACAGCAAGGTGACACGTGAGAAATGGTAATGTATGCGGCGCCCATCAAAACCACTCGCTATTCAGATTCAGCAACGTACTCGTAAGTTTGTAAGCCCGGTTTTCGCAGCTGCTGATGTCTTTCAACCAGAGGACGTAATGCGTCAGTTTGCGGCAAACGTAAATGATCTTCGTCACGAGTCCGTCAGCGGCGACACAGAGAACGCGTGTTACCACGAGGTTACGGAGGTTCGGTTCCGGTTCCGGTTGTGTGTAAGGCTCAATTCGTACTTGCCGGTGCGCGATATTCTCAGCCATCACTTGAGAGCGGAGGGTATACAAAAGACAGGGATGCTAATAATCCAACCGCGACCTGTCTCCAGAAGATTATATACAATAGACGAAACTGATGTCAACTTTGCTGTGCTAACGTGTGTGATAA
>JABMCL010003382.1:812500-820000 GCA_018857735.1 Alviniconcha marisindica | reverse complement strand
CTTTTCTTGACGTCGCTATACGTAGCGTTGACTGCGTCATGTCAGTGTGGTCCGTTTTTTTTCGTTGTGAGATAAAAAACACATAAAAGGAAAAAATGAACGCTATTTTTATTATGACAAAACACAATATGCGAATTTTGGGAAACCCCCCCCTTTTTTTAAAAACCCACAGAAAAACAAACTGTTAAATTTAAAACCAGGGGTTCTTTTCTTCTTCTTTCCTTCTTCTTCTTTTTCTTTTTTGTGTGTGGTTGTGTGTGTGTTTTTGGTGGGGGTGGTTGGTGGGTGGTTGGTGGTTGGTGGTGGTGGTGGTGGTGGTGGGGTGGTGGTGGTTGGGGGTTGGTGGTGGTGGTGGGTGTGTGTGGGTTGTGGTGTGTTTGTGTTTTGTGGTTTTTGTGTGTGGTTTGGGTGTTTGGTGTGGGGGGTTGTGGTTTTTGTTGTGTGGTGTTTGGGGGGGGGGGTTGTGTGGTGGGTGGTTGTGTGCTCTCCCTTTTTCTTTAAAATTGTGGGGCTTGGGACTTGTCTTGTGACTTTTTTCCTTACAATTAAAAAACATTAAAAAGGCTCTCATCCCCCATCTAACGGAGTCATTCTGGTGGTGACAGTTAGCATAGGGATATAACTTCCCCCCCCCCCCCCCCCCCCCCCCCCCACCCCCACCCCCCACCCCCCCCATACCCACCCCCCCCCGTCCCTGATAATCCCGTTATGGTTTCTGTGGACGTTAAGCACCATGTTTACTTACTTACAGTAGTACCCGAACAGTTTTACTTTGCTGTCTTGTTCATGGTACCTTTTGGTCTAATTATAACGCTGTACCCCCACTAGAACGCTTATTAGTGACGACAACAGCTGATTTGTAACGAACATGTGGTCCCACCAAAAAGACTGTAGTGCGCGGGGAAAAAAGTGTTTTTCGCGCGTAGCGCACAGGTGGCTGTCCAGTAATACAGGTCCATGCCTGAAGGCCTGATAGTGTAGGCTGTCAGACCAGCGCTTTTCGACTGCCGCCTCCATTCTGAAATAATGAACCTATTATGTGACAGCATATACATCAAGTCCGTATCTGAAATGGTGTCCTACCCTCATCAGGGGGACGTCACTCTCCAGGAGTAAAAAAAACACCGTGAAATTATCTCTCCTGTTATTTCCGGAAATCGTCTATTCACTTGCCATATTTTATGTACAAATGAAAGGCTGCTTACAACTTCGGTAAAGATTAAATATCTTAGTGTTACAGTAAACCAGTTGTGTTGAATTTTCAGAGGGAGCTAACCTTCGTGCGTTGGTGTAAGTGGCAGTTAAGACCGAATTTTCATTTTGATGAATGAGCTGTGAATTAGATATGGGTCTGGGATAAGATTTTGTTATTTAAAAAAACATTATAATCATGTCAAGACTGCTTCACAGAGGTCGGTCACTGAAGAGGAGTCAAATTTTAATGTCTTCTTTTCAGATTCATATTGTGGCCTACGGTTCAGTAATTTCTTTCAGGCGATTGGAAGATTGCACGTATTCACACGATGAGAATATATCTTAAAAACTTCAGGAAATATTATTCAATTTTGTTGTGTAAGAGCCGAGTAAGTGTCGTTAAGCCCGTTCTTAACTGGGCGAATGTTTGTTCGCCGAACATATTTCGGACAGTTCGACGAACTATGATTCGTTTCTTAATTGAACTTTTAGTTCGCCGAACATGGTTCGGACAGTCCAAACTTTACTTCGTTCTCAACTGGCTTGTAATGAGATGCAAGCTTCGGCCCGAACTTGCGGCAGACCGCAGCAGACAGCATGATAAAAATGAAGGCTAAAGTCAAGTCAAGTCAATATACTTTCATCATCCCTCACAGGGTAATTCAACTAACTACTATCTCATTCTGGGTCTCCGAGACAGGGCTGCGCCTCCCACAAGTCAACAAATAAACAAATTCCCTCGAAGCGAGTGAAGAACCTAGCGACACGTCATCCATTTTATTTTATTTTTTTTTCATCCACAGGAGAGTCTGCTCTCAGCCAAACAGAGGCAATGATCGTCGATAGGGCGAATGTTCCCAGAACATGTTGAGCGAAGCTTTTGGACCCGAATATAGCTTCGACGAATACTTCCAACTAGGTTCGCGAAGAAAAGTTCGCCAAATTAAGAACCAACTAGGTTCGCCGAATACTTCCAACTAGGTTCGCGAACAAACATTCGCCCAATTAAGAACGGGCTTTAGTCTGATTGCTGTTAAATCAACCAACTCTCTCTGTGTTCTGAGTCCCCCCCCCCCCCCCCCCCCCGTCTCCCTCTCTCTCTCTCACATACACACGCACGCACGCACGCACGCACGCACGCACGCACGCACGCACGCACACACACACACACCCTTTTCAGAAACGTTTACAATAAAAGAATACCTTGTTTGGTTTTTTTCGTCTTCTTTTTTTCTTTTTTGTCTTTCTTTTTTCATCTTTTTTTCACAGAAGACCACTCGGAATAAATAAGAATGTAAGTAATTTGGACTTGGTGTTTTACGCCCAGTCTACCAGTACGGTTATATCAGGGCAATACCACCCAGAGAGGTCGCATACAATGTATGTATTTTTCAACATGGGGATATTAATTATTGTCGATATCATTGAAATGCAAACACCGGGCACCAAGCAGCTCTACAATTTCTTGCCACCCTTCAGTGTGTATCACTGAGGTGTGATATTCACCACTGAAGCTCACAATACTGTCTTCTGTATCACGGGCACAGAGCCCAGCAATGGTTGTTGTACTGACAGCAGAAACGGTCAGACAGTGAACTGCAATGTGAAAACAAACACACGCACGCACGCACATGCCTGCACGCGCACATACACACACACACACACACACACACACACACACACACACACACACACACACACACACACACACACACACACACACACACACACACACACACACACACACACCTCCACATCCCCACTGTCCACACGCGCACGAAACCAAACACTCCCCTCCCCCCCTCCCCCCCCCCCCCACCCCCTCCCCCTGACGGGGCCGAAAAAGGGGCTAAAAATGATATATATCTATACTATTTTATTTAAGAGAATGACAAAACATTCGGTAATGTCTGATCTTGTAAAGACATTTGACAAAGGCAATGGAGGAAACACAAAAAGCGGCCATAAATCATTATCTGCACTGCATAATATTGCCATCTCGAATGGCGTGTTAACTGGCAGTCGAATGTCAATTTCCAAAACATACGTACATACACACACACACGCACGCACGCACGCAGCGCGCACGCAGCAGACGCACATCAAACAATTAAAAAACTCCTCTCTCTCTCTCTCTTCTCTCTCTCTCTCTCTCTCTCTCTCTCTCTCTCTCTCTCTCTCTCTCTCTCTCTCTCTCTCTCTCTCTCTCTCTCTCTCTCTCTCTCTCTCCCAAGTGACCTATCCCCGTTGATTCTTTTTGTTCTCTGTGTGTCCGTTATTTTGCTGTGCCCAGAGTGGGGGGATGGGGGGGGGGGTGCGGGATTTCAATTTTTGATATAACGACACTGTTTGATAATGTTATTTCCCTAATAGTGATGGTTGCTGCTGAGGAAGAGGATGAAGACGAATGAAAAAAAAATTTGCGATGTGTCCCTGTTAGAAATTGAAAAACCACCAAATTAAAGCGATGTGTCCCTGTTAGAAATTGAAACCCCTTTGCGATGTGTCCCTGTTAGAAATTGAAACCACTTTGCGATGTGTCCCTGTTAGAAATTGAAAACCCCTTTGCGATGTGTCCCTGTTAGAAATTGAAACCACTTTGCGATGTGTCCCTGTTAGAAATTGAAAACACTTTGCGATGTGTCCCTGTTAGAAATTGAAACCACTTTGCGATGTGTCCCTGTTAGAAATTGAAACCACTTTGCGATGTGTCCCTGTTAGAAATTGAAACCACTTTGCGATGTGTCCCTGTTAGAAATTGAAACCAATGAAACTAGTAAAGGAATTCAATTTGTAACGTTTTGTCTTTTCTTTTTTTAAATGCAGTTTTCAAGGCAGCTGACTTGTACTATAGTAATGATGATAAAGATGATAAACTATTGCTACAGCTAACTACAACTAGATGATGATGAAAGAAATACACTTCGTGATGTGTGTCGCATTCTAGCAATAAACAGTAACCGTTGAAACTAATGAAGGAATATAAAATTAGAACGTTTTGCCTTTGAAATGCAATTTTCAAATCAACTGACTTGCGCTATATAATAATAATAATAATAATAATAATAATAATAATAATAATAATAATAATAATGACAATGACAATGATTATTAAAAAATGTTTAATACAAATATAATAATAGTACGAAAAACTAAAATGAAGACTAAACACGTGGTATCTGCGCCTCTCTTTAAATGTGCGCGAACACCTCGGAGTGACCCTGACTTTCCAAACGGAAAAGCTCTACTATTAGTCACTATGCATTCTCGAAGTCTTCAGCATTAATCGATGGTTTGGTCTGTCCATGGCAACTGATCAAGAGAAGAACAAAAGAGATCTTTGGAAATTAAAGCAAAATCTTCTTTCCACGAAACCTTCTGGAGTAGACGCCCCACGCAAGTTGTTTGTTTTCCAATGAAGGCGAATATCGTTTCAAACGCTGCGTCCTAGGCATAGAGTCCTCGTAATTTTTTTTTTTTTTTTTTTTTTTAAAAATTTCCGGAAATGACATCATAGAACAGGAAGCCCCGTTAGAGACACGAGGCAAAAGGAAATGAGAGGCCGTCGGGGTTGTACGGGGAGATAGTTCCATCGGCACAAATGGAAGACACAAGGGGACAAAACTATAATTGGCTGGCAAAAAGAAAGGGAACAAAAAAAAGATAACGCAGGCACTTGGAGGAAGCCTCTGAATTAATTGTAATGGAATCGCACAAGACACAACGATGATTGTCACCAAATTGCTATCAACTGACGCTCTCGAGAGGACATGGAGAATATACTGTTGTCACGCTGTTTCTGGATCTGCTATTATCATCCAATCAGAACTGGGGAGGGGTACCGGGGGGTGTGGGGTGGGGTGGGGAGGGGGGGGGGATGTCATAAGAGAGAATACTGTGTATTTCTTTTTTGTTTTGTGTGGTGGTGTGTGTGTGTGTGTGTGTGTGTGGTGTGTTTGTGTGGTGTGGAGTGGGTGTTTTTTTCCCTTTTGGGGTTTTTGTGGCTTTGGGGCCAAATGGCGCCTTTTCCCCTTAAAAAATTGTTAGGGGGTTTTTTGTACGGGAGAGAACAATGAGAAGGTCCCCTATGCAATTTCCGGTTACCCCAACCTAAACGGGGTGAAACACCCCCAAAAAGAATTTTCCCCTCTTTAATTTCGGCGGTCCCCAACATCGATGACTATCATCCCGACGCCCAGTCTTTTTGGTCGCCTTCAAGACAGCCAGGGCGATTTTAACAACAGGACAGCGCCCTGGGAAAAGGCATGAGTTGAAAGACAGGGGGGGAGGCGGCGGCGAGGGGGGGGGGGGGGGGTTTGGGGAGGGGGATGGGGCCCCCACCCCCCCCCACCCGGGACGCCCAAAAGGGCGCACCACCACCCGGGGCCCCCACACACACACACACACACACACACACACACACACAACCCCCCCAACACCAAAAAAAAAAAAAAAAACCCCCCCCAAAAAAACAGACGGGCTGAAAAAACCGGGCCAAAAGGACAACAAAAGGGGGGGAACGGCCACGAGTTGTTTCGACACTAGCCCCGTCTGACACGCGTACGCAGGAAGTATCGAGCGGACGGGACACGGGGCGACCAAGCAGGCCAGGGCTTTATGCTAGCCTCTATCTACACCTGTTTATCTATTCACCCCCTGTCTGCCCACGCAAACCCTCCTGTCGACAACGTTAATTTCCTGCAGGCGCCGAGCAGCTCCGCCCGTTGCGGCGACGGCGGTAGCGGATGGCCCTGGTGGATCGCCTGTCGTAGGGGAGCTCGGGGCTATGTCCGTCTGGATCAGGGCTTGATTCGTCACCGGGCCGTTACGGTGTGGGGGACACCTGATCGGTACCGACCATTCTCGGGGAGGCTTTACTGCATCTGGTCTGTCACGCTGGGTTCCATCACTGTCCTTTTGGGAGGAGTGCGTGGTGCCTGGAGTGCGGAGTCGAAGAGAGAGAGAGAGGGAGGAGGGGGGAGGAGGTCATAGAGAGAGAGAGAGAAGGAGAAGAGAGTGAGGTCAATAGGCGGAGAGAGAAGAAGAGAAGAGAGGGAGAGAGAGAGGGGAGAGAGGGAAGTGGGAGGTCAGTGGGGGTGGGGAGAGAGAGAGAGAAGGAGAAGAGAGGGAAGGAGGAGGTCAGTGGCGGAGAAGGGGAGAGAGAAGGAGAAGAGAGGGAAGGAGGAGGTCAGTGGCGGAGAAGGGGAGAGAGAAGGAGAAGGAGAGGTAGGGGAGGTCAGTGTAGGGAGAGAGGAGAGAGAGAAGAGAGGAGGTCAATAGGCAGAGAGAAGAAGAGAGGAGAGAGGAGAGAGGAAGTGGAGTCAGTGGGTGGGAGAGAGAGAGAGAAGAAGAGAGGGAGGAGGAGGTCGTGGGAGAAGGGGAGAGAAGGAGAAGACAGGTAGTGGGAGGTCAGTGGAGGGGCGGAGAAGAGAGAGAGGAAAGGGAGAGTCGAATGGGAGAGAGAGAAGAAGAAGAAGAGAGGCCAGTAGGGGAGGACAGAGAGAGAAGAACAAGAGGGAGGGGGAAGGTCAGTTGGGGAGAGATGGAGAGAACTCGAACTCGAAAACTTTATTTTCCAAGGATTGTAGTTTAGGTTCATTTAGACCTGTCTAACAACTAGTCCTTGCTAGAGAGAGAGGGAGGGAGAGAGAGAGAGAGAGAAGGAAAAGAGAGGCCAGTAGGGGAGAGACGAACAGACAGAGAAGAACAAGATGGGGTTAGTAGGGGAGAGAAAGAAAAGAAGAGGGGGGTGGGAGGTCAGTGGGGGAAGATGGAGAGAGAGAGAAAAAAACAAGAGGGGAAGGGGGAGGTCATGGGGAGAGAGAGAAAAGGGAAGGGGGAAAAAGAGAGAGAGAGGGGGGAAAAGGAAAGGGGGAAAAAAGGGAAAAGAAAAAAAAAAAAAAAACAAACTAAAAACAAAATTGTTTCTTCCTAAAAATTGATAGAAAAACCCAAGGAAGCATGGGGGGGAAAAACTTTTGGCACTTCGTTTTACTCCATTTTCCCCGTTTTGGGTTTGGGGTTCCCCTTTTTTTGGGGGTCGAGAATCGTGATCAGTCCCTGTCTAGCTTCCCGCCCATTTTGCTCAGCAAACTCAAAGTTTGGGGGTGAGGGATTTTTTGTTTTTTTCCTCCCCCAGCCTTGTTGTATTTTCCGAACTGGTCTTTTCTTCTTGTTTAAAAAAAATTTTATCTGTAATATAAATCAACGAATAAGTACAGGAAACCAAAAGCATGTGCTTATTTGAGTGTTACCTATAGACTTAATCATAATAATTACCCAGACATTTACGATGGCAAGATGGCA
>JABMCL010003382.1:787500-805000 GCA_018857735.1 Alviniconcha marisindica | reverse complement strand
CCTCCATACCATAGTTCAGGAGCTGTGTGAGAGTCGAGGTGGCCGTCCTGGCTGTCCGTCCTAACGAGCCTTATGGTTTCCGTGGACGTAAAGCAATAATGAACCATGCTTCGGCATTGGTCTCAGCTTGTCCCTAATATGTCAACTGACATCTGAGGACATTAAGCAACACTACCTACCTACCTAACTCCATACCCCTTTCCCCCCCTTCTCCCCGTCCCTAATAAGCCGTACGGTTTCTGTGGACGTTAAGCACCATGTTTACTCAAGTTACTGCTGTGTGAGAGTCGAGGTGGCCGTCCTGGGCTGTCCGTCCTAACGAGCCTTATGGTTTCCGTGGACGTAAAGCAATATTGAACCATGCTCACGCATTGGTCTCAGCTTGCCCCTAATACGTCAACCGACATCCGAGGACATTAAGCAACACAACCGAACCGTGCGCGCGTGTGAATTAGATGGTGCTTTGGGTGGCGATCCGTCCTTTGAAGTCCTCAAGCGTGGGGGCCTCCACTTGTTCGTCAGTGAGGTGGTTCAAATCGGTGGTGGTGCGGACAAAAAAATGCATATATATACAGCTCCAGTCTGAAATCTCTCGGATCAGCCATAAGCTAGCAATATACATAATATAATAATCAAATTGCGTTTCGTAGGAATCAGTCAAGCCGACCGGGCAGGCCTTGAAAAAGCCCCACGCCGATGGGCGAAAATTTGGAGTAAAAGTTTTCAAACCAGGACATGCTTGGACTGTTGTTATACGCTCCTCCTCCTCTTCTTATTCTTATTCTCTCTCTCTCTCTCTCTCTCTCTCTCTCTCTCTCTTATGTTGTGTGTGTGTGTGTTGGCCCCCCCCCTTTATTTATATACCTCGTGTTATTTTTCATCTTATCTCTCTCTCTCTCTCTCCTCTCTCTCTCTCCTTCCTCCTCCTACCACCACCACCACCACCCACCACCCACCACCAATCCTGAGGAAGGTGGGAAAAAATTTATATATATATAGACGCAGAGAGAGAAGAGAAGAAGAGAGAGAGAGAGAGAGAGAGAGAAGAGAGAGGAGAGAAAGATAGAAAACAGGGTGGCGAAGGCAGACGGCGATTTGCCAGGGAGCGGGGTAGACGTGGCGGGCAATGTGGGTGGCGGGTGCCACTCAGGGTGGCTGACAGGCGTGTTTGTCACCGGAGTGGCGCACCCATCGCAGGGGGGCCTCGCGCCTCGCGCTCCGAGGCCTGGCTCCGTGCAGCGAGCGACCAGCAGTGCGAGGCCCAAGTGTAGTGGTACTGGCTGTCACCGTCACCAGGCCTGCCCTCGTCCGTATGCGTACGTCCTCTTCGGCCCTTGTCTCTCTGCCACCTCCCTTCTTCTTCTCCTTTGCCTTCCGCTTCTTATTAGTATTATTTCTCTCTTTTTTAATTTTTTTATTGTTATTTATATATATATATATATTAGAGAGTGTGGGTGTGTGGGTGTTTTCTGTCTGTCCGTACCGAGTGTGTGTGTGTGGGTGTGTGTGTGTGTGTGTGTGTGTGTGTGTGTGTGTGAAAGAGGGAGAAAGTGACAGTGTGAGTGCGTGGTGCGTGTGCGTTGTGTGTGTGTGTGTGTGTGTGCATGTGTGTGTGTGAGAGAGAGGGGGGAGACAGAGAGGGGGAGATATAGAGGGTGCAAGGCCCAATTAGTGGTACTGGCTGTCACCGTCACCAGGCCTTCCCTCGTCCGTATGCGTACGTCCTCTTCGGCCCTTGTCTCTCTGCCACCTCCCTTCTTCTTCTCCTTTGCCTTCCGCTTCTTATTAGTAGTATTTCTCTTTATTTTATTTTTTATTGTTATTTATATATATATATATATATTAGAGAGTGTGGGTGTGTGGGTGTTTTCTGTCTGTCCGTACCGAGTGTGTGTGTTTGTGTGTGTGTGTGTGTGTGTGTGTGTGTGTGTGTGTGTGTGTGTGTGTGTGTGTGTGTGTGTGTGTGTGTGTGTGTGTGTGTGGTGTGTGTGTGTGTGTGTGTGTGTGTGGTGTGTGTGTGTGTGAAAGAGGGGGGCAGGGTGTGGCGGTGTGTGTGTGTGTGTGTGTGTGTGTGTGTGTGTGTGTGTGGTGTGTGCATGTGTGTGTGTGAGAGAGAGAGAGGGGGAGACAGAGAGAGGGAGATATAGAGTGCGTGCAAGGCCCAAGTGTAGTGGTACTGGCTGTCACCGTCACCAGGCCTGCCCTCGTCCGTATGCGTACGTCCTCTTCGGCCCTTGTCTCTCTGCCACCCCCCTTCTTCTTCTCCTTTGCCTTCCCTTCTTATTAGTAGTATTTATTTTTTTTTTTAATTGTTTTTTATATATATATATTAGAGAGTGTGGGTGTGTGGGTGTTTTCTGTCTGTCCGTACCGAGTGTGTGTTTGTGTGTGTGTGTGTGTGTGTGTGTGTGTGTGTGTGTGTGTGTGTGTGTGTGTGTGTGTGTGTGTGTGTGTGTGTGAAAGAGGGAGAAACAGTGTGCGTGCGTGTGTGCGTGTGCGTGTGCGTGTGTGTGTGTGCATGTGTGTGTGTGAGAGAGAGAGAGGGAGAGACAGAGAGAGGGAGATATAGAGTGCGTGCATGCACGCGCGCGTGTCTGTGCGTGCGTGCGTGCGCGAGTGTGTGTATGTGTGTGTATGAGCGTGAGTGCGTGCGTATGTGTGTGCGTGTATTTGTGCGTGTGTGTGTGAGCGTGTTTGTGTTCGCGTCTGTGTGCGTGCGTGCGTGCGTGCTTGTGTGCGTGCATGCGTGCGTGCGCGCGGTGACGGCATACGACACTGTGAGCCCAGTCCAATGAACGAAAACCTTCACAAAGTTTGTTACGGCATAACCTGAAAAAAAACTTGACAGTTTGTTATGCCAAAGCCTCGAGAAACTTGACAGACAAAATTTTATTATGCCTTATCTTCGAAATATTTGACAGACATGAGTCCGCTTTCTGTCCTGTCGGTGGATAAAAAGTAGGAGAGTTCGGGCTGGCAATGACGCAACTAACTATGACAGAGCACTTAGATTTATGACGTGAAAATAAAAACATCAGTGCCTGAGACGAGAGGAGGGGGAGCCGGTAGTCGATAATAATAACGTCATCCTCACAGTATTATTATTATCATTAATGATAACATTGTCATGTCAACATTCTTCCAAGCACCGGACAGGAAAACAACATAGCTCAACCAAAAACAAATAAGTGGTTTAGCTTTTCAATTACTTATTTATTTATTTTTTACCGTTTAGCTGTTGTTTAAGTGTCGTAGCTTGACAAAGGGGATTACCCCGAAAATTTGCTGGTTTTGTCTTGTACTAATAAATAGCGTTCTTTTTACCCTTTTATGTGTTTGGATCATCCTCACACATTCAATGAGCTTGCTACAAAAAATGAAATGGGAAGCCCAGACCGAAATGTGTCGACATCCACCTTTGAAAACTGTGGGTGTACATGGACATGCCGGAGTGCAGGGAAATGACCGAGCAGATAGACTGGCGGGCAAAGCAACCCTCACAAGTAGCTTAATTGCTTCTCGGAAGATCTGGAGTGTTGAGGAGCTTGAGACACTACCTGCGGGCACAAAGTCAAGGACATCACTCCATCGATCACATGTGTTGAGGAGCTTGAGACATTACCTGCGGGCACAAAGTCAAGGACATCACTCCATCGATCGCCTGGAGGAGAGAGGCGTGGAAAGAGGAGGCGCTAGACGATCTTCCTTGAAAGGACGAGAGATGGCCGTCGTCAATCAGACGAACATTGGAGCTGTTTTCACAGACCTCACGTTTTGATGACCGTTTTCGTGTAGCTGTATTCTCCTGCTCTCGAGCAGACTCACTGCGCTCTTGTCGCATGTGATTCTGAATGAGTGACTGTCGCTTTCTATAACGCGTTTAGGAATATCCTCGTCTGTGAGGAAACAAGAATAAACACATAAGGCAAACATCAGTTGTATGCATGTACACATCGCGTGATGCTTGGAGTGTGCATTGAAACTGTCACCCCGTCCCTTCCGTCTGCCTGTTTGCTGCGCGCTCAGCGAGGAGCCAGGGTAGCTCAGTGGTTAGAGCGTCCGACTCGTGATCGAAAGTCCCGGGTTCGGGTCCCGGCAGGATCGGCGAGAGAATTTTCTGCTCCACGTTCATCTTTCTGTGCTGACTCTTTTTTCGATGTCCGCTCCACCCCCGTGATACCGCAGTGGCACGTAAAAGATCCCGGTCATTCTGCCAAAAGTGCAGGTGGCAGGTTACAGCTAAGCACGCATGCACCTTACGTATGTGGCTTTGAAGGAGGTGACACTAAACTGGTGCATGGTTGTATGGTGTACACAGAACTTGCGCCAAGATGACAGCAGTTTCACGCGGCACCAGCCAATCAACAACCAAATAGCGCTGTCAGTACACTACGTCGGTGAATATTAAAACCACGCGCTATAAAAAGGATACAATCACTCATACATGAATCACATGCAACATGAGTGCAATGAGTCTGCTGAAGAGCACAGAATAGCGCTATTTAAAAGCGATCAATAATGATAATGATAATAATAATAAAGTACACCATATAGAGAGGCATCCCCCCCAGCCCCCCCTTTTTTTTAATTTTATTTTATTTTATTTTTACTAGCCACAGTTTGCTATGTAATGGTCAGAATGCGAGACAGACGCGGTTTTACACACTGTTGTGAAGCTTTTTGCACAAACAAAATATTATCAATACTTTCCTTTGAATTTTTTTATTGATTGAAATATACATATTTCAATATTGGAAGACTTCCCAAACTGAGCCACACCTCCGCTAATATTGGGCACACCCGTATTATAGCCAGTCTGGTTCCTTTTTCGCACTGAAAAAAAGCATTCAGGACATATAATAATAATAATAATGTACATTTATCATGCGCTGATCAACGCCCTGAGCGCTCACACGATACATATTAACCTAAATATGATATTCTATACACATGTAGAGCATAGTCCTACCAAAACAATTTACATAAAGTAACGCATAAAAACACACACACACACACACACACACACACACACACACACACACACACACACACACACACACACACACACACTGACTGTAGCAGAAACTGGGTACTGATATTAGTTAGGATGGAAATACTGTGAGAAGAGGAAGGTTTTCAGTTTGGCTTTAAAAGATGACAGGGTTGAGCAATGTCTAAGGTCTTTTAATATCCTTCTCAAAACAAAAACAAAACAAAAAAGAGGTAAGGAACACAACTCAAACGTTGTTATTAGACATGTTTAATGGCGAGTTGTCTCCGGAGAGGTACTGGCAGGGACCAAGGTCCCTGGCGATAGGGAAAGGCATATACTTTGAGCAGACTACGTGGCTACTGCTGCCTGTATTTCTGCGAGCTTTCTGTAATGCTTTGAGTAGGTCCTTGGAGAAAGGGGGGAAGGGAAGGGGGGAAGGGGGGGAACTATACCTAATGCTACACTGTCAGTGATTTCTGCCTTGAAATAATTAAGCCATTTTAATGTTTCATTCGTTGTGGAGGAACAAAGTCACAATCAGACGATATAATAAGAAGAAGAAGAAGAAAGAGAATTTCTAGTGCGCCCATCTACCGCACAAGGTGGAAGCACAGGGCGTTTTACAATAACACTAACAACACACACACAAACATAAACACACACACACACACACACACACACACACACACACACACACACACACACACACACACACACAAAAAGACAAACACTACACGCAACCGGCGAAGCCTTGCTGTTCCTGAACACAATGCCAGTGAACATAATGGAATCCAAAGACGAATCGCACGAAGGCAAAAACAAAAACGAAACACCGTCCTATGTGAACAATGCGTGGTCCAATCTGAGTCGAGTGACAAATCCCATCCAGTTCTTGTCAGGGTGCAACTGAAATTGCCGCCACGAGAACTTCGCTTCTCCCCACAACGACCACTTCAGCCTCCAGGTTTTCCAAACACCATCAATCTTTCACACCGGCTCCGGGCTGTGAAGACGTCCTGATCACTCTTCTCCGGTCACAGGCGACTTTTGCGCACGTCACACTTCCCTCGTGCACACGTCACACCTCTCTTTTGCACACGTCACACCTCTCTTTTGCACACGTCACACTTCTCTTTTGCACACGTCACACTTCTCTTTTGCAGGGCTCGCACACACGCACACACACACACACACTCACACACGCATCCAATCACACCCCAAGTCTATCTTGTCACCCGGACCCGAAACTAGCAGGGTTGGAAAACGAGCGAAGCGTTCAAACAAAGCCAATTACTGGCCTCGCCTCCCCAAGCAACCATAAAGCCCAACGTCAGATCACAAAAACAAACGGAGGTGGGGGAAAATAATCAGGCACCAATCTCGGTTCAAACTCCTGGCTGACACCTTTGCGGCCATCTTGGAGCGAGCAATTCCCCGAGACGGCTCGGCGGCGGCTTCGGAGGGGGCCGCTAGGTGGCGTGCTTGTCGTTGTTTACACGCTGGAAGGCCCCAGCACGTGCTGCCCAAATTAGGTTTGCTCGCGCCCGTCACCTCCCCGCGCCAAAGTCGGCCCGCGTCTCCATCGATCGGGAGTTCCGGGGTCCCCCTCTGTGATTTCTAAACAGTTTATAAATTCCCCTCAATCCAATTGTTGCTCCGACGTCGGCATCAAAGTGTAATTGATGAAGGCTCCAAGGTGTGGAAACTTAATAAACTTTCGTCTTTTATCCGATTTGTGCTTTTTAATATTTCATCACTGGCCGGGCATTAGGGAGGCAGAGGGGGTCCCCACGGAAAACGTGTGAGGGTGACCTCGCTTCCTTCTACCCCCCCTCACCACCACCACCACCACCTTCCCGGTTTTGACTGGCTAGCCCTAGCCCAGTACCGCCGGCACAGCCACAGCCACTTTTGCTAGCAGTCTTTCTTCCGACTGACTCCGCTGCCTTGAATAATGCAAGGAGAGAGACAGTGGGAAAAAATAGACAACGGAACGCAGGCATTGTGGTTTGTGTTTGTTTCCCTGTTTGTGCAAAGAGTACGGTTTAAAAACAACAACAACAACAAAACAGAAGAAAAGAAAAACGAGAAAAGTTTTTCGCTTGTTTGAAAACTGAACGGAAAAAGAAAGAAGAATGTTCAAAAATCTGTTACAAAAAGGGGCGGTGGGGGTTGGAGGGAGGGGCGGGGGGGGGGGGGGGGGCAAGCACTGGGCAGGCGTCTGAAAATATACATTTGATCATTTTCTTGCTTGAAAATATTTCTTTAAAGGAGAACCGAAGCGATGAAGCTTCACCGGGGATGTATCGAATGGACTGAAACAAGACACAAACAGAAGTTTGTCATGTGATGGTTCCTGGTCCTGTTCGTTAAAGGGGATGGACGTTTCAAAGTCAGCAGCAGAAAACACGGCCGCGAGTGCTGCCACGAACGTAGTTGTGCCTCATCAATCTGGATCAGTGACGTCATAAACGTCAGGAATGTGTGGCAAAGCATAAAGTACGTTACTAGCCAATCCATTTCTGCTCTTTATTGGTGAAGAGCAAACAAACCTATGTGTGCCCTGGGGAACTCAAATTATACGCAAAACAACAACACACAAGGGAGTTAATTAGCGGTCGAAATACCGTGACGTAACACAGGTACAACAACAAAGACCCGAGTCGCCTGCGGTAACTCTCGCCTGGTATACATGTAAATACAAGGTACATGAACTCCTCTGGTACCTCTAGCGGAGTTGATGTAATTTGTATAAAATTTACGCGCATGCCAGGTTACCGTAGGCGACTTAGGTCTTTTTGTTGTACTTGTGTGACGTTTTTCGAGCGCTGTTTAACTCCCTTGTGTGTTGATTCTGCACGAGCGCTCTGGGCCTCGTTCTGTTTCAGATTTTTTACCCAACAACAACCTTTAAAAAGAAAGAAAAAAAGAGCACATATTCTGTGTAAAAATTGATACAAGCAAATAAAGCGTGGAGCTGCAAATATTTGTTCTTTTCCTCTTCCGTTTTAAGGCGCAGTGGGTGTCTTTGCAAGCCCTTCAAATTGCCCTGAAACAACCACGTAAAGCACGTAAAGTGATGATTGTTATGTACTGTAACAATAACGATGTTTTTGTGCTACCAACACACACACACACACACACACACACACACACACACACACACACACACACACACACACACACACACACACACACACACACACACACACACACAACAACAACAACAACAAACAACAACAACACAACAAACACACACACACACACACACACACACACACACACACACACACACACACACACACACACACACACACACACACACACAGTGTCACCACACATAACACATTAAACATCTGAATGACTTGTTATAAAACAAACGCACGTACGTTTTCCTAAATTCCATCACTTTACACACAGTAACAAACACAGTCCTTTGTTGGTCAAGTTAAAGGAACCTGGCACCTTTTCGAAATATGTTTTGACGAACAGGCAAACAGGTCAAAATAAAGCTGTAAATGAAGGATTTCTTTTTAAATTTTAAAAACAACAAACAAACAACACACACACACACACACACACACACACACACACACACACACACACACACACACACACACACACACACACACACACACACACATGTTTGGTCATTCTCAGTATTAAAATTAAATCATCTGAATGACTTGTTATAAAACAAACGCACGTACGTTTTCCTAAATTCCAATCACTTTACACACAATAACAAACAGCTTAGTCTCCTTTTGTTGGACAAGTTAAAGGAACCTGGCACCTTCTCGAAATATGTTTTGACGAACAGGCAAACAGGTCAAAATAAAAGCTGTAAATGAAGGATTTCTTTTTAAATTTTAAAAACAAAACAACAAGCAAACAAACAAATAAACAAAAATGGCTCACCGATTTTGTCTAACGGTGAATTCGTGAGTTTCGTGAGTAACGATTATTGGGATCGTCCGTCAAGTAGTTCCCGCAGACGCTCACTCCATCAGCCGCGGTGACCCTGCCTGCCTTCAGATCTGCACTGAAGGGATTGATGGCAGGAGAGGACTGATGATGATCAGAATCAGCGATCATTTAAACCCTTTTTTTAACACCGCCGCCAGCGCTGAACACTTCTTCATGTAGACCTAATCAGCTTCTAAATTCCTAAATTTGCTTCTAATTTGCTTCGCAAACAACTCCACTGTAGGGTCGATTCCTCGATGATCGAGATATCTGGGTTCAATATATTATCCTGAAGAAAGAAAGAAAGAAAGAAGGAGAGGTTCGTTTCCCCAAACACATTAACCCCTTCACTGCTTCAGCCTGTAAAATTTCAGGGCTGAAAGATGCACGAAGGCACCTGCAAACAGTATATTTTCTAGCCCTGTAACACGACTGCTTTTAATGCTGTGCGTTTTGATGAAAATCCTTTCACATGCCAGTATGACAAAATATAACAAAAAGGCTTTGTGAAAAAGATAACAATAACCCATTCACTGCCATTATGTCACTTGAAAACGACCAATACAAGTACCAAATCTGAAACCCTTAAGCCTTGTTGCCTTCTTTTTTGCACTGGTATGTGAAAGGATTTTCATCAAAACGCATAGCATTGAAAGTAGATGTTCTTCTTCTTCTTTGTTGCTTTACGTCCACGGAAGCGAGATGGCTTATTAGGGACGGGGACAGAGTGGGAAGGGGACGAAAGAGTGAAGGCTCGACCGCGGAAACCGCCCGAAAAAGACCGGAGAGACCGTGGACCGCCGCCAGAACAATGGAAGTGTTAAGGCGGTGTCCCCTCGCCATTGCCCAGCGACTTGTGCACTGCGCAATTGCTGTTTCAACTGCTGTGCTTGGGCAGAGTCACAAAGACAGTGTTCGCTGCACTGCTGTTGACGAACAATTTGGACAACTCAAAGCAAAGGAAGTTCAACTTTCTCAGCCCAGCTCCACCTCCCTATTCATGATCTCTTCTGGGCTAACTTGAGGGTCCAGTTCCATCTCCCTCCTCTAAGATCTCTTGATGTTTTGATCTCGCCTGGAACCCTGACAAAGTAAATGTGCTATAGGACCGGAAAATATACTGTTTGAAGGTACGCGCGTGCATTTTTCAGCCTTCAAATTTTACATGCTGAGGTAGTGAAGGGGTTAAAGGTTTCAAATTTCGTACTTTTAATGGCCTTTTCAAGTGACATCACGGCAGTAAAAGGGTTAACGTAGAACTGACAAAACGTAGAAGTGTTTGACTAATAGCTAATGCCTAATCAACCGCAAGGTCATGGCCGTCAGGACTCACTTTGGCTTGGGCCGTGTCACAACCACAGACATAGAATATTATTCTATGTCTGTGTCACACAACGCATTGACACCCAGCTAGCCATCAAGAACACGGAGGTTACGTTAAAGCGTTGTTAAGCGCTGCACAGTTATGTGGGGACTGTCTTCGGTCGTGAACAGCTCCTTACATAACAGCATCCACTCACCAGAAATGGAGATCACTTTTCCGAAGACGGCGTGTGGCTGCCCATTAATTTGGCGGGGTAATAATATTAAACGCTTGCACACGCGCGCATGCGCAAATACACGCACACACACACACACACACACACACACACACACACACACACACACACACACACACACACACACACACACACACACACACACACACACACACACACACACACACACGCACACACGTACGCACGCACGCGCACACGCGCACGCACACACGCACGCGCGCACGCACGCACGCACCACGCACGCACGCAAATCCACTCACGAACACACAACACACACACATACACACACAGCACACACAAACGACGCACATCACACACACCACACACAACACCACACACGCATCCAGCTTCGCTGAAATACCTTGAAAATTACCAAACGTGCATATCCAACGGTGGCTCAGGTTCAGCTGGGGAACGCTACAACAATAACCAAACGCTCCAGGGTGTTCAGCTGGGGAACGCTACAATAACCAAACGCCTCCAGGGTGTTCAGCTGGGGAACGCTGCAACAATAACCAAACGCTCCAGGGTGTTCAGCTGGGGAACGCTGCAACAATAACCAAACGTCTCCAGGGTGTTCAGCTGGGGAACGCTACAATAACCAAACGTCTCCAGGGTGTTCAGCTGGGGAAGCTCAACAATAACCAAACGTCCCAGGGTGTTCAGCTGGGGAACGCTACAATAACCAAACGTCTCCAGGGTGTTCAGCTGGGGAACGCTACAACAATAACCAAACGTCTCCAGGATGTTCAGCTGGGGAACGCTACAACAATAACCAAACGCACTAACTTCCAACTGGCAAAATGTAGAAGTGTTTCATTGGTATTTAACGCCCAATCGGCCACAAAAGTCATATCCAGACTGTATCACTTCCATGCCAAAAGACCTTGAACTCTCTCTCTCCACCCTCCTCCCCCCCCCCCCCCCCCCCCCCCCCCCCCCCCCCCCCCCCCCCCTCCCCCCCCCCAAACCCTCTCCACCTCCATCTGAAAGAACAAAGCATCAGCGACTCATCTGTATGTACAAAAGTGACAAGTGGAGCGATCATTGCTACTGTTTTGTCCGACAATTACCTCGCACCTCTAGGGATATCTTAAGACACTACCTGCGGGCACAAAGCCAAGGACATCACACCATCGATCGCCTGGAGGAGAGAGGCGTTGAAAGAGGAAGCGCTAGACGATCTTCCTTGAAAGGACGATAGAGGGCCATCGTCAGTCAGACGAACATTGGAACCGTTTCAAAGGCAACGTTGGGAAAACTTCTGAGGGACGGGGTTGGAGCGCGTATGGGCTATTCCGAGCGCATGGATACCATCTTGAACTGAACTGGTGAAAAAAGACATGGCCAAAAAGATTAGTAAACTCCAGGACTACAAACACTGTAAGACCGATCAGCAAGCAAGAGCACCCGCTGCTACGCTGTAGTCATCACCAAGACGGCCACTTAAGAAACAGCTTCTGTTTTTGTTTTTTGTTTTTCTTCCAAGGACAATCGTAGACGACTGAAGTAACATATGGAAGACCAGCATAGTCTGCGCAGAGACACTTGAGACACTTAGCTCTTCTCTCCTGTCCAACAAATAGTTAGCAGCATTCTTCCGTGTGTTTCTTTTTTTCTTTTTCTTTTTTCTTTCTTTTTTAGTTTTTTGTTTTGCTGTTGTTGTCGTTGTTTTTTGTTGTTGTTGTTGTTGTTGTTGTAATTGTGCTGTTCTTGTTTTTTTGTTTTTTGTTTGTTTGTTTGTTGTTGTTGTTGTTTTTCCATTGGTGTAAGCGCGCGCTATGGAGTGATTAAACCCGTGCAAGAGTCTGCGATGCAGTTAATTTCAGCTATTATTTTAACTCTCCGCTTTTTACACACATTTATGCTACGTAGCTCAAATCTGAGCTCAAGATCTGTAGCTGAAACGCTAAAACTGCCTAACGCACAAGACTTCAACTAGTCAGTTCAACACTGCTCTGCTGCTCCAGTGCAGATGTCCGTGTGTGTCAGGGTTTGTGGCGACAGGACTGATTTCTTCCACGGCGAATGAATGAATGACCTGACAATCCTACTTGACAGGATGTGTGTGTGGGTGGGGGGCGGGGGGCGGGCGGGGGGGGGGGGGCGTGCGTGCGTGCGCGTGTGTGTAGTGTATGTGTGTGTGTGTGTGTGTGTGTGTGTGTGTGTGTGTGTGTGTGTGTGTGTGTGTGTGTTGGGGGGTGTCGTTGTTTGGTTGTTGTTTTTGTTGTTGTTGTTGTTTTGCTTTGTTTGTTTGTTTGTTGTTGTTGTGTGTTGTGTGTGTGTGTGTGTGTGTGTGTGTGTGTGTGTGTGTGTGTGTGTGTGTGTGTGTGTGTGTGTGTGTGTGTGTGTGTGTGTGTGTGTGTGTGTGTGTGTGCGTGTGTATGTTTCTTCCACAGTGAGTGAATTTGACAATCTGAAGTGACAGGATTTACTTTTTTCCACGGTGAATGAATGACCTAACAATATCCAATGACGGGATCTATTTCTTCCACAGTGAGTGAAGGACCCAACAATATTAAGAGACGAGATCCATTTCTTCCACAGTGAGTGAATGGTCTTACAAGCTTAAGTGATGGGACATCTTTCTTCCACAGTGGGTGAATGACCTAACAATATTAAGTGACGGGATCTATTTCTTCCGGAGTGAGTGAACGACCTAACAATCTGAAGTGACAGGATGTACTTTTTCCACAGTGACTGGATGACCTAATAATATTAGGTGACCGGATCTATTTCTTCCACAGTGAGTGCAGGACCTAACAATCTCAAGTGACAGGATATAGTTTCTCAACAGTGACCAACAACTAACAATATTAAGTGACGCTATCCATTTCTTCCACGGAAAGCGAATGACCTAACAATCTTAAATGACAGGATATATTTCTTCCACAATGAGTGAATGACCTAACGATCTTAAGTGATGGAATATCCTTCTTCCGCAGTGAGTGAATGACCTAACAATCTTAAGTGACATGATCTAGTTCTTCCACAGTGAGTGAATAGTGACCTAACAATAGCACGAGTCGGTTCACCAACACCGGACTTCCGCAAAATCTGAAACAAGAATGACTGCTAGTGTTCTAAAAGAAGATCCAAACTGACACATAAAAGTTTCAAAAGAATGTTATTAAACTGTGTTTAAGTGTTGTTTTGTAGTTTAACTGTTGTTTAAATGTCGTTTTGTAGCTTGACAAAGGGGATTACCCCGAAAATAGACGACTCCACTCCTGTCAGTCAAAGCAGACACATCCTTAGATTTCAGCCAATCGCGTGCCGCAGCATAATGAGGTGCCCACGTGTTTTGACAAGGCCTAAAAGGCCCTGGCAAGCTTTCGTGCCAGACACTGCAAGTGGTCAGTTGGCAGTGTTCGACATGGCAGGAAAGAAACCAGGAAAAGGGAATTGTTGCTATGGCCAGTGTAAGTCAGACGAACGATACCCTGACAAATGTGCGGTGTCACATTCTAGCCGCTTCCGAAGCCAAAAACAAGGCTGAAAGCTTGTAAAGCTTGGATCAAGGCTGTGGTCGACCCCATGGTCAACTAAAGCCGAGCGTGATAACAAAGAACTACTGCGTGTGTTCCAAGATATGTCAGCCTTAGTACAAAACGTATGATCCAGTTAATTTATGCATGCGTTCGGTTTTCTCTTTTGTAAGCTGTCAAAGTCAATGATTGTGTGCATGTGGTGGAAGAATAATTATTAGTGTAGGACTACATAGCTAAACACAAAATACGTGCCGTATAACGGCCGAAATATTGTTCATTCACCGCTTGGAACATTGCATTATCGGTTTAATAATAGTGTGTGTGTGTGTGGGGGGGGGGGGGGGGGCATGCGTGCACGCACTACGGTAAAAATCTTAAAATTCAGAGGAGGTTTTCAGTGGTATATAACTGATGGCATACTACTCACATTAGATGCTCGTTACACTGAATATATTATATTGAGGAACTAAGCAGTAATGAGAGTTTTGGCTGAAAATAAAGTGCTTTTAATTCTGTGAATAATTCTCTACATGGCTCTAGTAAAACCAAAACCAAAATGGTAGGCATGCTCATGCGACTACCAATAACTGCTGCAAAATGTGACGGCAGAATACTGCCATACATGATCGACGGGCATACTTGAAACGAGACAGACAGACAGACAGGCAGACAGACAGAGCGCTTACAGACACACAACCATACTGAAAAGGGCACACACACACACACACTGACACACAAAACAAAACCCACCCCCAACACACACACACACACGCAAACACACACCCCAAAACCCAAACACACACACACACACACAAAAACACACACACACACACACACACACACACACACCCCACACACAAAACACACACACACACACACCAAGGGGGGAAAGCCGGCTAAATCAGTGAAATATCTACCTGTTCTGACGCTTGTTATACAGTAAAATCCAACTTGACAGTGACTTTCCCAAAGGGGGAAAAGTTCCAAGTTAATTGTCAAAATGATAATAATATGTCACAAGTTCATCCCATTTTCTAGTAAATATAAAAGATGTATAATAAATGACCGAGCGGCGGCCAAACGTTTTACTGTATCACTTATCAAAGGCATGGTGCTTTCAATGATATATTTCTCTTGCAGGTTGGAGTAACTTGTAGAAAAAGAATGTCATAGTTAGTCTAAGTTTCTGTTCAGCATTAATTTAAATTTATTAATTCTACTAAACTAACACATGAAGAAATCTGCACATAAAGAAGCAACACAAAAATTAACCCCAATCCCCCTGGCTTAACACACAACAATTAACCCCAATCCCCCTTCACTGCACAGATATAGAAGTAACACTGCCGTCTACCATCCCCTCTTGTTTCGCTGCTTCTCTCCACTACTAGGCCGGAGTTGGAGTTCGCTAGTTTCTAACTGTTCTGTGAAAAGGGGGGGAATCTGGCACTCCCAACTGTCAGAGGTCTTGACCATCTGGGCTTTGGTCTTGACAAAACCTGGACCACTGCAGGAGAGAGGCTGGAAGTGTCTGTTTTGGACTAATTGCTTTGGCAAGCTGGAACCCATTTCACCCTCCCTGGGATGTAAACTGTCCCTTCCCCTTTTTTTTTCCTATCTGACCAAAGGGCATAAAGTAATGCGCCAATTTTCAACACGGGCCTGGTCTCAAAAACTCTTGATTTGGGGGTTTTTTAAAAAAAAGCCCCCTTTTTTAAAATAGGCGGGGTTTACCCAAAGCGAAGGGCTTGGGCAAAAGGCAGATCTTTTGGGGCGCTGGGCCCCCCCCGGGGGGGGGGCGGAGCTTACGGCTGGAAACGGTGCGTTGTGGAGTGGTCTATTTTCAGAGTGTTTTTTTCCCAATAATAGCCTTAAACAGCGTTCTTTTGAACCTTTTATGTGACCGGATTTCCCGTCAACTTCGCTACCGCAGGCTGGGCCACTGAACTTCCAAACATTCGGCCAGAACATTGGGAATGCCGTGCACAAGTCCCGAGGAAGCACCGGTTTACGACATCCTTCCTTCAACCACTGCCGTATTTAGTTACGGCGTAGGGTCCATAAAACTGTCAGCTAACGAGCAGTTTTTTTTTGGGGCCAAACAGAAGTAAGTTTTTACAAACAAATGAAATTATATCACGCGTTTGTTTTATAATGACCATGTGTACGCCCGCTCAAAAAAAAAAAAGTTTGAATAGAGACGGAACTCTTTTTTTTTTTTTTACCCGGGGTGGATGCGCCTCATGTTTACCGCGTGCTTTTGGGGGCTGGTTGCTTTCCCCAAATTTTCCCCAATTTGGGGCGGACCGCGTCGCCCGGGGACAGCTGGCGGAGTAAAAGTGCCCCTTTGTGGCGTAACAAATTGGCAGGTTTTGGGGGAAAGGGGCCCGGGAAAACGGTGTGGAGGGTCTTGCGGCAGAGGCGGCGTTGTCGCCGCATTTTCCCCCCCTGCACAAAAATGACCGACCAAAAGGTTGGCGGGCAAAGCAACCCTCAAAAGTGGCTTGCTTCTCGGAAGATTGAATGTTGAGAAAACTTGAGACACTACTGCGGGGACAAAGCCAAGGACACCACACCACGATCGCCCGGAGGAGAAGGGGGGAAGGAAAAACGCTAGACGATCTTCCTTCAAAGGACGGGGAGGGCCATCGTCGTAGACGAAAAATTTGGGAAAGTTTCAAAGGAACGTTGGGGAAACTTTGAGAGATGGGTGGACGCATACGGGCTTTTCCGAGCGCATAGATACCATCTTGAACTGAACGGAATTGAAGCATTCCATGGGCAGCCAAACGCCCTCTTCGGAGTATTTACCTCCATTTCTGGAGGGTGGAATGGATGCTGTTATGCAGTGAGCTTTTATCATGGCTGAAGATAGTTTGTTTGTTTTTCCATTTATTTATTTATTTATTTTAATTTTTAATATCATTTTTCCATTGTATTTCTTAGCTATGTATTGAATCTGATATGTGAAGCTGTACTGTGCTTGGAGCTCGTTTTTGCAGAACTGGGACAGGCGCATTATAAATAAAATTCATTTTTATTATTATTATTATTATTATTATTATAGTCCTCGCATAACTATACAGCGCATCACAGCATAACGACACTTTATGGTAGCTTTGGTGTTCTTGACGGCGTTCTAGTCAGCGTAGTTGTGACACAGTCCAAACCAAGACGGGCTGACGTTAGTGATTATTATTATTATTATTATTGATCGCTTTTGTGAGGCGCAAGCACACTTACTGCGCTCATGTGGTGTGGAGCACACTTACTGAGCTCATGGGGTGTGGAGCACACTTACTGCGCTCATGGGGTGTGGAACACACTGAGCTCATGGGGTGTGGAGCACACTTACTGCGCTCATGGGGTGTGGAGCACACTTACTGCGCTCATGTCATCTGGAGCACACTTACTGCGCTCATGGGGTGTGGAGCACACTTACTGCGCTCATGGGGTCTGGAGCACACTTACTGAGCTCATGGGGTGTGGAA
>JABMCL010003382.1:635000-782500 GCA_018857735.1 Alviniconcha marisindica | reverse complement strand
ACTTACACACCCGCCCTAATACCTAGCTCTGTGGACGTGCACCATGTTACTCCCCGTCCCTAATAAGCCTTATGGTTCTGTGGACGTTAAGCACCATGTTTACTTACACACCCGTCCCTAATAAGCCTTATGGTTCTGTGGACGTTAAGCACCATGTTTACTTACACACCCGTCCCTAATAAGCCTTATGGCTTTCTGTGGACGTTAAGCACCTACTACCCGTCCCTAATAAGCCTTATGTTTCTGTGGACGTTAAGCACCATGTTTACTTACACACCCGTCCCTAATAAGCCTTATGGTTTCTATGGACGTTAAGCACCCTGTTTACTTACTTACACCTCCATACCCCCTTCTCCCCATCCCTAATAAGCCTTATGGTTTCTGTGGACGTTAAGCACCCTGTTTACTTACTTACACCTCCATACCCCCTTCTCCCCATCCCTAATAAGCCTTATGGTTTCTGTGGACATTAAGCACCATGTTTACTTCCTCACTTACTAAGTGATTGAATCCAATGTGAATGTATCATGCCCAGTGGTGCTTATTGTTCCTGCAGAGATAGTTCCTAAGACCTGGCTTACAGCATATGAGAAAATACCAAAGTTCAGGCTTTTGAAGATGTAGAAAACGCATCAATCATGCCCCTTAAGCATGTGCTAAAGTTACTTAGATTATCTTGCATCTTATAATGTCAGTATTATTCGTAACCGTCATGCAAAGACTGAATTCACTTAGACGAGAACTTGTCCAAACAAAAACAAACAAAAAAATCACTTTCAGTTCCATTTTTCCTGTGCCGTGGCTCACTTCAATCAGTCAGTGTTTTTAGCACTGGTCAACTCACCTATCAGACAACATTAACAAAATATCTAACTTAGCTGACTTGAAATTTGACCAAGATCATCAAGCAATATTCATACTGCAGTTTTATGCACTTTCAAACAAACTCTAAATGAACAAGACCATGATACACAGTGACACCCACACATACACACCCACAAATTAAGCGGCATATGACATAGCCAAGTGAACCAAACAGTGCAGGGGATTCCTTACCCTTGTGACGGTGGTACTGTTATCTTTCTCTTGCCTCCAACCTTCATGCCTGCAAGACGGACAAGGCAAAAGTTAGTTCACTATGTCCATTTATATATATAATTATATGACTTGTTTTCACCAAATACAGATCCAAAACTAACATAAGCACACGTTCAAGGCATTTGCAAATCTCACTGCTGTCTATTCATTTGTGTTCAAATTAACTGCCCTTTCTGTCTTGGTACAGAGCACTGGAATCATCATGTGTGATGGTGGTACACAGTACATGCTCAACATGAGGCCTGATGAGCTTGCCTGTCAGACATGATGGGCTCACCTAACAACACTATGCAATCGAAGACTTGATGGGCTCACCTATCAGCACTGTGTAACCAAAGACCTGATCTCACTGTGTAACCAAAGACCTGATCAACTCACCTACTAGCACTGTGTTACCAAAGACCTGATCAACTCACTGTGTTACCAAAGACCTGATCAACTCAACTATCAACACTGTGTTACCAAAGACCTGATCAACTCGCCCATCAGCACTGTGTAACCAAAGACCTGATCAACTCACCTATTAGCACTGTGTAACCAAAGACCTGATCAACTCACTATGTAACCAAAGACCTGATCAACTCATCTATCAGCACTGTGTAACCAAAGACCTGATCAACTCACTGTGTAACCAAAGACCTGATCAACTCACCTATCAGCACTGTGTAACCAAAGACCTGATCAACTCACTATGTAACCAAAGACCTGATCAACTCACCTATCAGCGCTGTGTAACCCAAGATCTGGTCAACTCGCCTATCAGCACTGTGTAACCAAAGACCTGATCAACTCACTGTGTAACCAAAGACCTGGTCAACTCACCTATCAACACTGTGTAACCAAATACCTGGTCAGCTAACCTAGCAGCACCGTATAACCAAAGACTTGATGGGCTCACCTATCACCACTGTGTAACCAAAGACCTGGTCAACTCACCTATCACCACTGTGTAACCAAACAAATGATCAGCTCACCTATCAGCACTGCATAACCTAAAACCTGATGATGGGCTCACCTATCAGCACTGTGTAACCAAGGACCTATCAGCTCACTTATCAGTACTGTGTAACCAAACTGATCAGCTCACCTATCAGCACTGTGTAACCAAACAACTGGTCAGCTCACCTATTAGCACTGTGTAACCAAAGACCGGTCAGCTCACCTATCAGCACTGTGTAACCAAACAGCTAATCAGCTTGCCCATCAGCACTGTGTAACCAAACAAATGATCTGCTCACCTATCAGCACTGTGTAACCAAAGACCTGGTCAAATCACCTATCAGCGCTGTGTAACCAAAGACCTGGTCAACTCACCTATCAGCACTGTTTAACTAAAGACCTGGTCAGCTCACCTATCAGTACTGAGTAACCAAACTGATCAGTTCACCTGTCAGCGCTGTGTAACCAAAGACCTGGTCAACTCACCTATCAGACCTGTTTAACCTAAAGACCTGGTCAGCTCACCTATCAGTACTGAGTAACCAAACTGATCAGTTCACCTGTCAGCCTGTGTAAAAGACCTGGTCAACTCACCTATCAGCACTGTTTAACTAAAGACCTGGTCAACTCACCTATCAGCACTGTTTAACTAAAGACCTGGTCAACTCACCTATCAGCACTGTTTAACTAAAGACCTGGTCAGCTCACCTATCAGCACCGTGTACCCAAAGACCGGGTCAGCTCACCTATCAGTACTGAGTAACCAAACTGATCAGCTCACCTGTCAGCGCTGTGTAACCAAAGAACTGACCAGCCCACCTATTAGCACTGTTTAACCAAACTGTTCAGCTCACATATCAGTTCTGTGTAACCAAACAACTGATCAGCTCACATATCAGTTCTGTGTAACCAAACAACTGACAAGCTCACCTATTAGCACTGTGTAACCAAACAATTGGTCAGCTCACCTATCAGCACTGTGTAACCAAACAACTGGTCAGCTTACCTACCAGCACTGTGTAACCAAACAATTGGTCAGCTCACCTATCAAGCCGGTATCCCAGCCCTTGATGACCTCTCCACGGCCGAGACGGAAGCGGAAGGGTTTGCCTTTCTGGCACGAGTCAAAGCGCTTGTTATTCTTGGCCAGCGTGCCAACATAGTACACCGACACCTGCACACCAGAGTGGTAATGATGCCAGTGAAACACAACAACACACACATCGATAGAGTTCCTGAGCAAACAGACCTGCTCACGAACATTATGCACAAAGCATGGTGATGAATGGGGATAAAACCAACCCAGTACTAACACAAAGTTAGCAACAGTGTGGTGATGAATGCAAAAAGACAACACTAACTACTAACACAATGCTAGCTACACAGCATGGTGATGAACACAAAAACAAACAAGCTCTAACACAATGTGGTGAACGCAAAAACAAACAAGTGCTAACACAATGCTAGCTCCACAACATGGTGATGAACACAAAAACAAACAAGTCCACAGTGTGGTGATGAACCCCAAAACAAGTACTAACACAATGCATGGGGACAAATGCAAAAACAGCATGGTGACAAATGCAAAAACAAACAAGTACTAACACAATGCTAGTTCCACAGCGTGGTGATGAACACAAAAACAAACAAGTACTAACACAAAGCTAATAAATCCACAGCGTGGTGATGAACGCAAAAACAAGTACTAACACAATGCTAGCTCCACAGTGGTGATGAATGCAAAAACAAATAACAAGTACTAACACAACGCTAACTCCACAGCGTGGTGATGAACACAGAAACAAACAAGTACTTTCACCAAATAAGCGACATCAACAACAGTTGACCTATCATATAGTCCAGAAGTAAACAAAACGTCCAATCACCAATCAAACCTGAGACCACTGTGGCACAAAACAGCTGCAGGATGCCCCCAAACCCATTTACAACATCTGACAGCAAGATGCTTTACAGGTTCTCATACCATCCAAAACTCATTTCCAACTGCAGGCGGAATAATCTAAGGCCCATCAAAACAGATTTATTTTTTTTAAACAGAAAAAAGTACTAAATTTCTCTAAAATCCAAAGGGTCACAGACTTCAAGACAACAGAACTGTGTCCAAAAGTAACAATGAATGTGTCATTGAGGTTTGAATCAAAGAACGCTATGAGCCAATCGGCATGCGCACAAGACATGCCACTCTCCTGACTGCCAGCTTTTTCCGATGGTTGAGAATAGTTTCCTTTTGGTAAACAGTCACTCATCAAAGGGGCCAGGCTGACCTTATGGGGCACCGCCAGACAAAAGTCCATCGGATGAGATTATAAACTGAGGTCCCCATAGGTATACACATGCAAAAAGATCACATGCACATGTTAAAAATCCGGTAGTCCATGTCACAGTTCGGTGGATTTTGGAAACACCAAAATAACCCAGCTTGCTTAACTTAACATGTCAGAGTTCTCATAATGTTGAAGTTGGACACTATACAAAAGAAAAAAGACTGTTGCCAAACCGCTCTCTCTCTCTCCCTCATGTTGCCGTTGGACACTACAAAAGAAAAGAAAAAAAGACTGTTGCTGGACCTCTCTCTCTCTCTCTCTCCTGGCAACATGTTAATTCCAGTCTCTGGCTCCAGACTCTCCAAAGAAAAAGAGAGCAACACTCACAGTTTTTCCTGGCTTGGCCTCTGGCCCGTGCCCTATCTTGAAGTCCTCCACACCAATGCCGCCTGCCACGGTGCGCTTCTTGCCAGGTGCTGGCGTGGACTTGGGAGAGGCTGCATCGTCAGATGCTTCTGCATTCGTCTGGGACACAATGCAACTGAGAAGTTGTACAAATCGAGTCAAACAGTGCAATATGCAACAGCCTCACCAATATGGCACTGTAGTTCACTTGCATAAATGTTTCTCTCTCCCCACCCCACCCCCAAAAAACTACTTACACATATATATGCAGTATTACTTTTGTACAAATCGAGTCAAACAGTGCACTGCACAGTCTCACCAACATTGCACTGTAGTTCACTTGCATAAATGTTTCTCCCCCCCCCCCCCCCCAAAAAAAACTAACTAGTTATACATGTAAATGCAGTATCATTTCTCCTTGTCATGAAAACTAGTTGCATCTAAATTACCACTTTCCTTTCTCTCTCACACACACACACAAAGCTTAAGACCTAAACTGTAATAATCAGGACCACTCTGACCATTTTTCTTATACCAACATTATATGCGCCCAACAACAGAATAACACTAACTATCAACAACACCCAAACCAGATCTAATTAGCCACACTCAACAGTGCCTCTGGGCTGAGACCAAGACAGACTCCTAACTTCAGACGACCACTGGGTACATTACCAAGTGGAGTTTGGCTCCATCACAGAATGATGCCCTCCAACAGGAAGACGAAATCAAGTACAGAAATAGACCACTGAAGCCATAGTTCAGGAGCTGTGTGAGAGTTGAGGTGGCCATCCAGGGATGTCCGTCCTAACGAGCCTTACAGTTTCTGTGGACATAAAGCTATACTGAACCATGCTCACGCATTGATCTCAGCTTGTCCCTAATATGTCAACCAACATCCAAGGACACTAAGCATCACCTGAAGAAGAAGACCACTGAGTTTAAGCACAATGCAAAGCTGAACCATGGAGACTAGTTCTTTTGCTTGTTCTGTTGTCCATTTGGGGACTGGGATGGGGGACTGAATTCCCAGACTGCCCAGCCAATGCTTTAGGAAATGAAAGAAAAAAAATTCAAAGATGGTAACTGGTATCAACAACTAGGCCATTCTGACTGCCATACCTGCTCTGTGCCGTTTAATTCTGCTGCCTTCTTCTTCTTCTTCTTTTTCTTCTTCTTCTTTTTTGCAGTGGCATCTCCGGCATCACTGGGTGCCGACTCTTCCACCTACATATAAAAAAAATATTAAAAAGCACTTGCGTGCACACATTACAATGTATACACCAATTTACATTGTTAACTGCTGTGAAATCTCTATATGCACAGACATGCAGCATGCATGACCACGTTCCTTTCTATCATACATGACTGGTTTGTGTGAGTGTGCATGCATGACTGAGTGTGTATCTGTAAATGGGTGTTTATGTCATGCTCTTTCAGTTTACAGACCAATTTCCATCATGCTCTTTCAGTTTTCAGACCATTCTCCATGTCTTAAAAAATTTTTTTAATTCAATAGGTTTTCTCCCTAAAACTAAAGACAGGGAATGTTTCACTTTGTCTTACCTGTGTGACAGATTTGTTTTCTTTGGACTTCTTGTTTTTGCCAGATGCAGGGGATGGTTCGGAGGAAGCATTCAACCTCTTGGCCTTCTTGCTGGACAATGTCTGTGAGGTGTTTGGAGATTTGGAAGCCTTCTGGACTATTTCTTCCACAAAGGAGTCATCACCTTCCTCCTCCTCCTCCTCCTCATCAGAATCTAAAACAGACCCAGGAAGTACATTGTACAGTATACTGCAACTTCAGTAGGCTTTAGGCACTGTAAAAAAAAAAATGGAAGTCTGTTAGTAATATTAACCCCTTCACTGCCCCACCCTGTAAAATTTTAAGGCTGAAAAATGCACAGATGCGCCTGCAAACAGTAGGTTTTCTGGTCCTGTGACACATCTACTGTCAATGCTAAGAGTTTTCATGAAAATCCTTTCACACGCCAGTGCAAAAAAGAAAACAAAAATGCTTAAAGGTTTCACATTTCCCAATTTTATCGGTTGTTTTCAAGTGACATCATGGCAGTGAAGGGGTTAATATTACTAACAGACTTCCACATTTTTGCCTTACCCTTTCATTTCTTTCCCCTTTTACATCTTCCAAAAGAGTAAAGATAACTACAGAACCACTGCATACAAACAAGTTCCAATCATCTGCTACAACAGCGATCTAAACATTCTGAACCTTTTTCCTTTGAACATTGTGAGCTTGTTTCTGGTATAAGCTGAACTTAACCAGTAAAATAATGGAAATAACCAGTTAACGTGAACCCTGATCCCATAAAATTACATACTCTGCAACTCTGGTTATGCCTCTCCAACTGGGTGATGTATTCAACATTTTGAGCTTGTTTCTGGTATAAGCTGAACTTAACCAGTAAAATACTGGAAATAACCAGTTAATGTGAACCCTGATCCCATAAAATCACATACTCTGCAACTCTGGTTATGCCTCTCTAACTGGGTGATGTACAACTACAAGGTGAGTCAGCCCAAAACTAGAGCAAAGTAAGCAGCCACAGCACAATGAAGTTTGGTTATTTTCCATGTTTTTTGTTGTTGTTGTTGGATTGGGGGTGGGGGTGGGGGGGGGTTGTATGTCAATGTCCCAAAACTAGTGCAAAGTAAGCAGCCACAGCACAGCAAAAGCTTATTTTCCACATTGTTTTTTTGCTGTTGTTGTTGGATATGGATTGGGGGGGTGTTGTATGTCACTGTCCCTTGCAAGGAAATCTGTCACCTTACCCAGGTGACGCTACAGCAGGCACAAAAGCAGCGCTGCCCATTCCTACCAGCGTGTGCAATGTTTCCGCATGTCCAAACATTGATACAGCAGCCAGTGTTGGGGATTTGTAACGTGCACACAGATGTTGATGCATGCTACTGCACATGGGGGGCTGTACAGATGAACGCCATAAGAGCATCTGCGCTGAAAGTTGACTCTGGGAGAAAAATCCCTTGTCGCACAGGGAATCGAACCCACATAAGTACTGCGCCTGGTTTTTCGGTCTAATACTCTGCCAAATGAGCTACCCTACCCCTAACACTTGGGTAAAAAGGGGGTAAATGTCCCCCCCCCACCCCCCCCACCACAACAAAAAAGAAAAGAAAATATATATATATCTACCTTCTTCCTGTCCTTCTAAGGCTTCATCATCAATAAACTGAAAAGGAAGAGGAAAATGCTTCATCAATTCACAAGAGGAAAATGCTTCATCAATTCACAATCTTGAACATGAAACACTGTGCTCAGGAGCACATTATGCATTCACCTGAGCAAGGCATGCACATCACATACAAATGGGGGGGGGAGGGGGGGGGTATATCACGCACTCCAACTTGAAACCATGAAGCAAAACCCTCTGAAAGGGTGTGAATATGTTCTGAATTAAAGTCAAGGGGTATGAACATGTAACAAAACTGCAGGTGTGAACTGAAAGTGTCCAGCTATGCATACACACCATTGTAAAGTCAAAGCAGACCAGTGGAGGAGGGGGGGAATTTTCACAATCTGCAATTCTACCAAACCGATGTGTAAAAACAACCCTCCTGTTCAGCAGATATGTATATATACTAATCAAAAGTTCTTGTAACAAGTTCTTTTAACAGTTTGAACAAATCACATAACTGAAATTTTTTTGGTTGCAGAATTGCCACTCACCACATAAGAATGTCACGCAGGCCATATTTAGCACCTGAGCTGGAGAAGAAAAAAATCAGCAAACTTACACTGGAGTCGTACTCTGACTCTGATTCCTCTTCATTGCCATCAAGTGCTGCAACCTTTAATCGTTTGCCTTTCTTCCCCTTGGTGTCTACAGCTTTCCTCTTTGCCCCTGAAATAAAAATAAACTCAAAAAGATAACCATACCATGGTCAACTACATGTAAATTCCAAGCTGAGAAACGTGAAGCCTGCTCAGTAATAGCAAACAACTGTACACAATCAAGGAATAAAAACAAAGTCAACATTACATTTTCTGCAAATGACTACTAGTACTATAACCATTTCTAAAAAAAAATCTGCAAATGACTACTTGTTGTAGTACTATAACCATTTCTAAATTGTCTTTTTTGACAGCGATACCTATCCCCCTGTCTGACATGCATGTGCATGCATGTTGTGGGTGTTGTGGGCGTGTGCGTGTGTGTGTGTGCTTGTGTGTTGTTAGTGTTATTGTACATCCACCTGCGCTCCTACCTGGTGTGGTAGATGGGCACTATATAAATCACATTTACTATAATTCACTATTACTATTGCTGCGTTGGACCACTGCTACCTCACATTCACATTCACACCTGTCAGAAAGCTTACACCTGCTCATACCTGCTGCTGCTGCTTCTGGCTCCCAATCGTCATCCTCTTCATCATCACTGTCCTCAATAGCTGCCAGCTGAGGAGGCTCAGAATCGGACAGCATCAAATCTGCACACACAGACGCATCAAATCTACACACACAGACACATCAAATCTACACGCATGCATGGATCAAATCTACAAATCTACACATCAAATCTGCACATATGCATGTATCAAATCAAATCTGCACACATGCCTGTATCAAATCTACAAATTTACACACACAGACACATCAAATCTGCACACACGCATGTATCAAATCTACACACACAGACACATCAAATCTGCACACACACATGTATCAAATCTACACACACAGACATATCAAATCTGCACACATGCATGTATCAAATCTACAAATCTACACACACAAATACATCAAATCTGCACATATGCATGTATCAAATCTACAGATCTATACACACAGACACATTAAATCTGCACACACACAAGTATCAAATCTACAATCTACATACACACAGATATATCAAATCTACACATACAGACACATCAAACCAGTTATATATGTGCACCTGGGCATGTATAACACCATTCAGAAATCCACCACATGCATGCCTGTGCGCACCTGCACACGCACACACACACCAGAAATCCACCATACGAATATAAAAAAATGCATGACTGCAACTGTCTTGCAAGATAAAACATCCCACAGATCATCACAATACCCTCTGTCTGCTTAAAGAATGAAAACAAAAAAACAGCAACAGTGATACTTCTTATTACAGCAAGTTTACATACTTGCACCCAAAATCCAGGTAACAAGAAAATTTGAAACTCCAACTGTTACACATAAAAGGAATTAAGCCGCACAAGTGAGAAAAAGAGACAAAGGCAGTCAGAAACAGACACCGTACTACCTGAATCAACATCCCCATCATCGTAGTCATCAGGAAAACCGTCCTCCTCATCAATCACATACCCAGTCAAGTGTACCACACCTATGAGCAAAATAGATAAAACTGCTGTAACTTGTACTTGGTCAAAGTGATGATAACAACACTTGAAAGGATATCTCTTTTTAAAAATATTTTTTTATTGCTTATTTCAAATTTCATAACAAAATAAATGAGGGAGAAAAGGAATTGCTTCTGCACTTTGGACTTCCTGCTGAAATTCCACTTTCGGGGGGTGGGTGGGGGGGGTGCATTCTGATCTGAGACAGTTTTCAAAATGGGTATTTTTAATGCTGGTAAGCTTCATCTATTTTTGAAACTATTCTGGAAAGAAAATTGTACCAGCAGTGCAAAATCTTGGGCAGCAAAGGGATTAAACTGATCCATCATCCTCAAATTCAGCATTACAACACGTACAGTAGATAGCATGTCTTCCATAAACCACTAAGTTCAAGGAACAGAAATAAACAAAATCAGTTTGAAAATGTTTATATATATGATAATATCATCACTACTGAATAAAACAGCCATGCACACATCAAACACACACATCCACCCACACCATTTTCTTTCAAAATACACTGCTCTTTTCCCCCCTTTTTTCCTTTTTCTTTGTTCTTCAGTGCTTCCACTGTTCACTGTTTGCATCCAAAGTATTCTGTTCCTTTTGGACTTCCTCTGGCACTTTGGCCAACAAAAGCAAATGACAAAAGCCCCGACATATTCAGTCCTTTCAGCTTCTGGTGTCAGTGCAGCATTGTGTAACACTAATAGTAATAGTCAAGCCCACTACATCTGCAAAGCCAGCTAGACTCGATACTGCACTGGCATAAGAACAATCTGAAATCCTATCCAACCATTTTCCGACACACATTTACCTGTAGGATGTGTCAGAATTTCCCCCTCAGAATAGTCTCCCTCTCAGATGAAAGTAAGGCAACTACAACTGGAGGGTTACCTGCCAAAACTGACCACCTGTGATGCAGGAAAGAAAGGAGGTGGCCAGTTCTAGCGGGCAACCCTTGAGAAAATGAAACTCGCAAACCTTCCTCTTCTCACAGTATTTCCATCCTAACTAATATCAGTACCCAGTTTCTGCTACAGTCATTGTGTGTGTGTGTGTGTGTGTGTGTGTGCGCGTGCGTGGCGTGCGTGCATGCATGCGTGTTTGTAGCATGTTTTTAGTTTGTTTAGTTTTTTGTATAATACTTTATGTAAATTGTTTTGAAAAGGCTATGCTCTACATGTGTACAGAATATCATATTTAGGTTAATATGTATCATGTGAGCGCTCAGGGCGTTGATGAGCGCATGATAAATGTACATTATCATTATTATTATTAAAGAACAAAACCTTGTCCTCCACCACTAAGATTGAGAGAAGGTGGCTACCAAAATTTGAAAAGGTCACTGGTGGCCACTGAAACTTGAAAGTGGAAGCCAAATTTTCTAGCAGGCAACCCTTGAAATAATGAAACTCACAAAAAAACAAAACCTTGTCCTTGTACTCAATCACTAAGACTGAGAGAAGGTGACTACTAAAATTTGAAAGTGGAAGCCAAAATTTCAAGCTGGCAACCATCAAAATAATGAAACTCGCAAAAAAAAAAAAACCGTGTACTCTACCACTAAGAGTAAGACTGAGAGAAAGTGGCTACTGAAACTTGAAAATGGAAGCCAAAATTTCTAGCTGGCAGCCCTCAAAATAATAAAACTCACAAAAAAACAACCTCATACTCTACCACTAAGACGGAGAGAAAGTGACCACTAAAACTTGAAAGTGGAAGCCAAAATTTCGAGCTGGCAACCCTCGAAATAATAAAACTCACAAAAACAAAAACAAACAAAAAACTCATACTCTACCACTAGGACTGAGAGAAGACAACCACTAAAACTTGAAAGTGGAAGCCAAAATTTCTAGCAGGCAACCCTCGAAATAATGAAACTCGCAAAAAACAACAACTAGTCTTCCACCACAAAGACTGAGAGAAGGTGACCACAGGAACTTGAAAGTGGAAGCCAAAACAAACCATGCAGTGAAGCGCCATCAACCTCTACCCCCACCCCTCAAGAGTTGTACCTCCGCCATTGAGGAAGAAGGTGACCACTTCCCCCCTGGTGAAAACGATGTCCAGAGATTGCTGCAGGAGGTTGCCGTGTCCCAGCGTGCACAGAAGGAACTCTGAGGCCTCATGCTGCAGCATCACTTGCACATGTCGCGATTTCTCATTCACTGCAAGCCAAACAACACACACAGTAGTGGCCATTGCAAAGCGTCACTCATAGCACAGCACTAGACAGAGAAAACTAGGTTTTTAACTGAGGATGAGTCAGCTGTGTACATTACCACTTTCAGAGCGCAACCACAGTGTGAATCAATCAGTCTGCTCATAATACCCAAAAAAAGAGCACCAGCAACCAATCACATGAGTTGGTCTACCTCTTGGAATCAGCACGTCTTTATAAACTCCTGGTAATAAACAAAACGAACTCACCTGTGATGTTTAATCTATTTCACACATCTGTAAGTAGTCATGGGTGATTATGCTCCCATATTCCATTGATTATTTCACCTCCCTTTACTGTGTCATGACAAATATTATGACTTTTATGACTAGTATGAGAGTTTTAAAGTCTGTGGACTTTGACGTCCCTGTCAATTTTGAAGACGGCTGGTTGGAGGTGGATTAGTACTTTTGCAAGGTACTACAACAAACCCATTACCAGAGGAGTATTTGCCTTTTTGTTGCGCAGCATCAAAACTGACAGGTACATTAGTGTCCATTAAGTCGACTGCAGCTGGTTCAGAACTGAGCAGCATGGCTTGTTCTGAAGAAATGTAACCTGTTAAATGAACTAAACTGGTGGCTTGTAAAATCCTGCTGCAGGTACAAGACAGCAACTTTTGCGTACAGCCACTCTGGCAGCACATTCCTGTCTTACCTTTCAGCTTCGTTCTGCAAATATATCAAACATCCACGCGCTATCCAATCCTCAGACAAGAAGCTTTTGCAATTTCCTAAATTAATCTGAAATCTTTTGGCAAGTAGTCCGTCAGTTTCATCACTCCATCTATCTGGAATTTGCTGCATACCTGTCTCTGCGAAATCTCGGCATTCTGTCTGGGTTCAAAACCCAGATCAAGACTTCCCTTCCCTCCTAAAGTCCTTTTCACAAACCTAGGTAGACAATTCCTGTGAGCATTGATTATGTGTATGTGTATGTATAGTATATATGTGTCGATGGTGTGTGCTGGCACACTGAGTTTTTGTTTTGCACTCTATAAGAGCTAGCAGTTATTATTTTATTATCATTATTGTATACCTGTTTACACTTAAATAATAAATACATATAAGCTAAGAGTACACTTTTTTGATGTAATAAAAAAAAAATGAAAAGTTAGTGTATTTTCATTTCTTTTCTGTTTCATTTTCTCCTCAGTGAAAATAATCTGAAAATAATTTCAACATGAACGTGGCTTCCAGAAAAAATGGTGAACACTCATACTTTGCAGCAGAAATACAATTTGCTGAGACTACACAAAGCGCAATACAAAACCGACACTATGGCAGCATGAGGTTGCAAGACTTACATACACCACCAAAAACCCTGAACTGGACATATTCTGGACTGAAAAACAAACAAACCCTGAAACATGTCTAGAAATATTTATGATCGTAGTTTAATTTTTGTAATTTTTGTACGTTGAAAATTTAGGCATATATATATATTATACATATAATACGCCCAATTCATATGAGTAAACAGGTCTGTTATTACTATAATTTGTAGCAATGCAATATCATTTTGGTATTAATTCTCATGACATAATACAGTGACGGAGTTAGGTGAACTAACAAGAGTAACTACACTGACTTGCCCTGCTGTAACTCTTACCATGATAATCCTACAAATCAGAGATCTTGGATGCGGAATTCAGAGAAAGTTGCTAATTCTGGGAGTAGCATATTCACACATACACACACACACACACACACAGTATCAAAGGCAGTGGACTGCAAGTTCTACGTTCAATCTGCTGTCGAAGGGAAGCAACTGCTGTAAATATCTACTTCATGGCATCAGCCCTTTTTCATACCCTCAAGAAATTAATAAAAATCCAACAACAAAATTTACAAAGGCATGAATACAATAAACAGCTATGACTACCTGACATTCAACACTATCAATCACCAAGCAGACACAGGTGAAGAGAGGCAGAGCTTAACAGTCTACCTTGAGGGGACGAGAATGGGCCTATCGTCAATCTGACCATCATCGGAATGGTTTCAAGGGCAACAAACCCAAATGCAAAGACACCATCCTGTGCTGAACAGCATCTTGCGCTGAACTGAGCTAAACTGAGCAGACATTTATGATCAATCAAAATATGAAGCATGTGGCTGTGTCAACACATCTTCCACTCTCTGTCTCAAGCATTCTGTGTCAACGCCTCTCTCTGTCTCAAGCATTCTGTGTCAACACATCTCTCTCTCTCTCTTGCCTAGTATTTGTGAAAGATACTGCACTCTTGCAGGCGAGGAATGGCATGTCACGCCCAGTCAACCATGACAGTCATATCAGAGTGGTCTGTTGACACTGGAATATTGTCTTTTTGTGTGTTTTGAACAAAATGCACAGCTTCATCATATTCATAATGACAAGTTACTCAAAGATTTTTCTTGGGGGGTAGGGGTGGGGTGGGAGCACATTTTGCAGCTTATATTCCTGAGGAGAAAAAAAATCTATTTCATTTTAATTTGAACCCCAAACCTCTCCACCTGAAGCTCAGTGTCTTCACTGCTCTACCACACAAAGCAATGCACAGCAGGGAATTTCAAATCCACTTTTCTGAAAATCTGCAGAATTTGTTTAAGCATGTCATATATATATTTTTTTTAAAGAAAAAAGAATTTCACTGTATACAAACTTGCTCCAGAGCTGAAAGAAATGGCATACCATGTGGGTTGCTCTCCAGAGCTGCCATTGACAAGTGGAACGGTTTGTCCACCGTCTGGGAGTACCGCTTGCCGCCATCAAGCGTCACTCCTGGAACAAAGTGACAATCTCCCATGAGCCCACCATGAGGTTTCAGTCAGATTACATTGTTTCATCCAAAATATTAGCCCATGCATTCTTTATGAGCAAGATTTGATCCAGATGCCTCAAAACTTAGTAGTACTAGTAGTACATCACATGTCACAAAACCTGACGGCGTCAGCTGCACAGCAGTGTCAGTATTAATCTAATATTAGTATTACTGTTACAGTGTTAGGCTACTATTAGTACTAAGTTAGACTCTCAGTTTGGTCTCATCTGTATACATGTGTGTGTGGGGGGTGTGGGGGTGGGGGGGGGTCTGGGTTGGGAGGGCATGTGTGAGCATCAGTGGAGGTGATTGTATGTATTCATGAGCATCAGTCTAGTACTGTACTACTGTACTACTACATCGTACTACATGTCAATAATGGTTATAAATATATAACCCTTTTAAAAACAACTTAAGTGCACTGTGACCCTCTGCGATTTCAGCAGCAAAGTCTGATCCCTTAAATCTTAAACTTAAGTTAAAGTGTGATCAAGGCTATATTGTTTAGTGTATCTGTATGCAATACCCTCAAATTCAAAAGCTGACAAAACGACTCCATTTTTTGCTGAACCAAAGGTTCCAGAGCCAATGCTTACAACAGCATTTATAACCAATCTGTGTGACAAGCACCTCAAGAAAAGGCAGGCCAGTGCAGCAGTCACTGCATAGAACATGACATCAACTGTCAGTGTCAATGCCCAATAATTATATCATATATGGTTGCTGGATGTTTCTGCAGAATCCTTAATAGTATAATACGGTTACTGATCAACAGTTTCTGATTTATTTATTTTTTGTCAGTTGTGGGTTTTTTCTCTGTAACTGTTTTCTGCTCTTTTGTTGTTGTTATTTTGTTTTTGTTTTTGTTGTTGTTTTGTTTGTTTTGGGGGGAGGGGGACTGTTTTCTCCAGGTAGTATTTGACCCCAAGTTATGTCGGCTATATAATTACATCTAAATTACAAAGTCAAAGCTCAACTTCATCCTCTGCAGACTTGAACTAGTTGAAGCTCTACCTCAAACCACAACAATTTTAAACATATCTGCCTGGTTTTCTTCAAAACGATTATTTCTGGGTGGGTACTGGACTCAGTGAACATCAGCGAACTGTATCATATCGGAGTTCAGGAGCTGTCTAAAACAGTAAAAGTCGAGGTGGCCCGTCCTGGCTCCCCGTCCCTAATAGTCCTTATGGTCTCTGTGGGCATAACGCAACAATAAGCTTGAACTCTAACTGTATCATTTGCAGGACTTGCAACGCTCTGACGTGACACTGACAGAGCCCAGTCAAATCGATCTGATCGATTCATTGTGAGTGTGACTGTCACTGTCAGTATCTGAGTATGCCACTGCCACAAGTGCCAGTAAGCCCGCTGAAAACCTGACTAAAGTTCATCCGCTGACAAAACACCCACAATGCTCTTGAATACTTGCTCCTACCACCAAGATCTGTGACCCTATGGGCTTTAAAGAGAACGCAATATTAATACAAACCCCAAAACATGTTGCTAAACTCTTTCAAATGGACCATGTGATCACACCGCGCGTTTCTTTGACAGGAAACACGAAAAGCCCGGAAAGGTTTACCTCCCTTTGCCACTGTTCCCCTCAAAATATTAAAAACTGATCTAAAAAGCAATCAAGTCGGTGAAATATGCTTTTACCTTCAGTAAAAAAATAAAACAATTAATGAAACATAAAAAATAACCTAATCTAAAAATCAACAGCAAAAATGCGCCACCGCGAAGCTAAATTGCCGGAAACCAGCGAGTAGTCTTTCCTTGGTCCGAGTGTTGCCCTTAGTTACAACTACCGCCATCATCTCGGTAGATCACATACCAAATCAAGGAGGCAACCAACCTTCAAGATGCCGAACAAAGCGGCTCAGAAGCCCAAACCGGTTAGTATTCATTCAGTTCAGTGTTCTGAATCAATGTTTCTCTTTACTTTTACGGCCCTCTGTACGCATTTTTAGACCAAAACAAGAGTGTGATACATCGGTGTCGAAGAGAATCCTCGTGTTGGCAACCATAATAATCTGATATGACCTAACGCATATATCAGTTTCTCAGAGGCTTTTTGAGTTTTTGCCTGTTAGTTCATGCATGCAGTTCCCAAAGGTTTAATTTATTCTTGTACTATGCTGCGCCCAGACATTTTTAGCTGTTGCAACTGCGCAAAATAAAACATGCACTTCTTCTGTATAAAACCCTGTTCACAGGGAACTTTGTTGGTTCGACAGATTCTTTTGAGCGAGGTGTTTTGGCTTGCGAAGTGTCTGCTCTGTTAAGATTTTTACAACTCTTTACATAACAACTGGGGAGTTGTGTGCTGTTATGGTGTCAGCGTATTGTATATGCATCTGCTCAGACCACACTTGAATGCTTCCAGAGATGTTGATGTTGTTAGCCAGGATGGTAGATGATTCCATTTTTATGGGTATGTTGAAAGAATGCTCCCAGGGTTTGTCTTCAGTCTTTTTCAAATACAGAAGTTGAGTTGTCATTGCTGACAGTTACTTGACTTTGTGTACACATTGCTGCAGGTTGGTGATTGGGGGGGGGGGGGGGGGGGGGCAGAAGGTTGTCAATGTTTCTGAAAAGCTGCTAATACAATATCTAATAGTAGGTTATTCTGGTTGTTCATAACTCTGACAGTGACAAAAAAAATATGCATGTAGATTATGCGTGACCTGTATTTTTGCATGGTTTATGAGGGCCTGTTATTTGAAGATTCACTTAGCTTGAAGGAACTGATAATTTGAGGGTCATACAATCCTTGTAAGATTTTAAAGTTAATTGTATATCTTGTCTGGCTCTCTTGTATTCCAGGATCAGTAACTTCAGTTTTTCTAATTGTTGTTCACATGCTAGATGTTCTGTGCCAATAATCTGCTTAGGATACCATCTTCGCACAATTCCAGTGAAGTAATTATGCCTAAGGTTTACCCACTGAAACACTTTTGGTGAAGTTTCTAGCTTTAAAAACAACTTTTTCAGGCTTTTTCATGGAGATTGTCAGAACTGAACAGTCTACATGACTTGAGCATAGTTTAAACTGAACTTTGAGTCTGGCAGTTGACAATTCCATCATCATGTGGTGTAACGTCACACGTGTTATATTGTTAATAATACTATGGGCTTTCCTGATCTAAAAATAAACAGTAGTAAATAGCTGTTTTGGAGCTTACTGAGTACTCATGCATGTGGAACAAAAGCCAAACCTATTGACTCTTTAGTTAATTGGGATTAAGGGTTATACATCTTTACGTTTATTTGCTCTTCATGCATATAGGCCAGATGCATATGCAACTGTACCACCAATAGAAGTCCCTATTATGTACATGTGTCATGATGTATTCACAGAGTTGCCTTTTGCAGGTACCCGACAAGCAGAGGAGAGCCACAAGGGTCAGGGGGGTGAGTTGTGCACTATACTGAGTTGTAAATTTTATACTACCCCCTCCCCCCCCCCCCACACACACACACTAAACACAAAGATCATGTCTTTGTGACTGCTATTTGGTGTGTTTTTGTTGCTGTTGTTGTTGCTGTTTTTGGTGCGTGTTTTGTTGTTGTTGTTTTTTGTTGTTTTTAGTACTTCATTGTCCCATGCCAGAAATTTGGATCACCTTACCCTGTAAGGCATAGCAGCCACAAGAGCAGTGCTACCCACTCCTATTGGTGTGTGCTGTATTTTTGTGTGTGCAAACAAAGGTATGACTACCAGTGTTTGGGATTTTTAATGTGCGCACTGATGTTGATGCATGCAATTGCACACAGGTACTGTAAGAGTCTGCATTGAAAGTTAACTCTGGGAGAAAAATCCCGTGCTGCACGTGGGACTCAAACCCACATCAGTATTGTGCTTGGCTTTTCAGCCAGATGCTGTAACAAATGAGCTATTCCCTGACCCATTTCTGTCCCCTATAAAATCCTAGGTCTGTGCATGTATTTGTAACACCAAGCAGTGTAATGAAACACTGTCTGGAATGTTATGTACGCATTCAGTATTAGCACATATATGGTTGAAATATGATAAAATCATCTGTATTGATTATGATCAAATTCAGGATATGAATGTGTAAATAGCTGTTTTTAGCAGTCCATATGTCTGCTACTGCAAGTGTTGAAAATATGTGGTTGAAGTGCAGTGTATTTTGAAATGTGTGTGTGTGTGTGTGTGTGTGCACGTGTGCGCTCATGTGAGCATGTTCAAAAGTATGGTTGACTCAGATTTAGCTGCTTCATTGTCGTGTGCAGTAGAGATGTTCTTACTGTGATTCTACAAAGTCTCTAGGGGATGGAACATCTACAAAATGAGCTGATATGTTATATTCTTTTGCTTTCTTCTGCTGCAGGATGATGACATGACAGATATGGGAGATGGCACTGATGCCGATGACTGGACTCAGGTCAGTGATTTTTTTTCTTCTCCATCTCAGTTGTTTAAGTCTTTTCTTTAGCAACAAGGGCCTTAATACCAGTGCTAACCCTGGTCTTGGGCTCTACCACCTCCTCCCCCCCAACTGGAATGTTATGCCAATGTGTGTGCATTTGCACATATGTGTGTGTGTGCATGTGTGTGTGTGTGTGTGTGGGTGTGTGTGTGTGTGTGAGTGTGTGTGTGTGTGTGTGTGTGTGTGTGTGTGTGTGTGTGTGTGTGTTGTGTGTGTGTGTGTGTGCACATGTGCATGTGTGTTTGCATACATGTGTGTGTGTGTGTGGTGTGTTGTGTGTGTGTGTGTGTGTGTGTGTGTGTGTGTGAGTGTGTGTGTGTGTGTGTGTGTGTGTGTGTGTGTGTGTGTGTGTGTGTGTGTGTGAGTGTGTGTGTGTGTGTGGTGTGTGTGTGTGTGTGTGTGTGTGTGTGTGTGTGTGTGTGTGTGTGTTGTGTGTGTGTGTGTTGTGTGTGTGTGTGTGTGCATGTGTGTGTGTGTGTGTGTGCATGCGTGCATGTGTGTGTGTATGTGTTTGTGTTTGCATGTGTGCCTGCATGTGTGTGTAACAAGAAAATATTTAAATGACTGCTTCTTTGATTGCAAATAGGAAAAAGAAATGTATGCATCAACTTGATCTCTATAAATGTCCTGGTTTCAGACGAAGACCCTGGTCAAACCTGAAGATCAGCTAGAACTGAATGAAGCTGTAAGTATTACATACACTTATGCTATTTGGAGTGGAAAACTTTTCAGCGGGCATTGTTAAATGTGTTATATTCAATGTGGATATTCATACAGAAAATTGTAAGAGCTTATATCAATGGTCAAGATAATTATGCTGCACAGAGACACAAAGCAAAACTACAATGAAACATAATGGTGCCTAGATAGGAGGGCTGCCTATAATTTTAAAAGTGGATATGATTTATTTATTTATTTTTAATATTATTTTTATGATTTTTTTGTTGTGGGGGGGGGGGGGCCTTATCTTTCGTTTTTCTTTATTACAAATGAAAAGTAGCATTCACTCTGACATTCAGCAATGAACCTGTAGACAATAAAAAGGGAAAGACATACATATGTGCTTTGCAATGCAAACTGTGACCAAAACTGTACTACTTGTAACCAAAAAAAATGTGTGTACTGTTTCAGGAGCTGAAAGAGGAATTCACACGGATTCTGACAGCCAACAATCCTCATGCACCTCAAAACATTGTTCGATACAGCTTCAAGGTATGAGAGTTCCCTGACAAAATAAGGTTTTTTGTTTTGCATTTGTTTGTTTTTATTTAAAGACGCTTATTAAACTCTGTAGTGAATAATTGATGTGTGGATGATAAGGTACAAAAGGAAAAAGAAATGAAGGAAAACATTGTATTAATTAAGAGTTGTTAACAGAGGTGACATATTTTCCTTGTTTTCACAGTGCATAGTATTGTTGATCACTTTTTATATAGCGCTGTTTCCTCTCTCTCAAGCAGACCCCCTGTACTCTTGTCGCATCTGATTCTGAATGAGTGACTGTAGCCTCTTATAGCGTGTTTTTGAATATTGCTGTTGGAGTGTTCCCCATTTGAATGCCGTGTCACCCAGTAGACAACTGTACATTGACAAATGCATTCCATAGGGTGAGGAGGATTGCATGAGTTTTTTTTTTTTTTAATTATTCCACCACATGGGCAGCCACACACCATCTTTGGAGGCTTTATTTTCTGTTTCTAGAGGATGGATATGGTTATGTCATGCATAAATATGCAATGAGTTTACGATGGCCAAAGATAGTCCCCACATAGCTATGCAGTGTATAACAACATATTAATGTAGGATTGGTGTCCTTGCTGGTGTCAGTGTGTTGTGACACAGCCCAAACCAAGGCAGGATATACTCTACAGAAAAACAATGAATGAAAATGGCACACTGACAGTGGTTAACAGCTGTGGCGTTTTCCTTGTTTTTGCAATGCATAGTGCAGTATTACTAAAGGATGAGAAGATGAAAAAGAAAGCTCTCCTGGTGAACGATTGGTTTGGACTGTGTACAGGAGCGTCAGTTCAAGCAGACCTCAAGTGTGGACCAGCTAGCCATTCATTTTGCGCTGGATGGCAACATGCTCCACAAAGATTCTGATGAAGCTCGACGCCAGAGGCAAAAAATGGGAATCCCTGATAGTAAGGGTCAATTCACATCTTTCGTCTTTCCACTTTAGCTTTTTGTTTGTGTGTGTTTTTTGTTGTTGTTGTTGTTGTTGTTGTTGTTGTTGTTGTTGTTGTTGTTGTTGTTGTTGTTGTGTTTTGTGTTGTTGTTGTGTGTGTGTGTGTGTGTGTGTGTGTGTGTGTGTGTGTGTGTGTGTGTGTGTGTGTGTGTGTGTTTGTGCATGCATGTGCACATTGCATACATATGGGTAGCATGTATGCATATGTGTACATACATATGAAATATCACGTCCACAAGCAAAATGTGTTGCAGCTGCATTGTTAGTGTGAGAGCACTAATATTAGTGTTATTATAATGCGATGCTGTGGTTTACCACTGACTGCTGTGTGTTAGTCTCCAGTGCATACTTTCAGGTTGCCCTCAGTACTTACTAGACAAACTTCAAAAAGTTCAAAAAGTTCAGAATGCAGCAGCAAGGCTTGTGTGTAAAGCTAAGAAATCTGACCACATCCATCCTATTCTTCAAACTCTGCATTGGCTACCAGTAACACATTGCATTCAATACAAAATTTCAACTATCTGTTTCAATTCCACCTCTGGAACAGCCCCTGAGTATCTGTCCGATCTCCTTCAACCTTATACTCCAGCAAGACAGTTACGATCTGCATCTGACACACGAACTTCCCCTTTCCCCCCCAATACAAAATTTCAACTATCTGTTTCAATTCCACCTCTGGAACAACCCCTGAGTATCTGTCCGATCTCCTTCAACCTTATACTCCAGCAAGACAGTTATGATCTGCATCTGACACACGAACCTTTGTCACCCCCCCACCGTAAACGCAAAAACATTTGGTGAAAGATCTTTTTCTTATGCTGGCCCATCTGTCTGGAACAATTTGCCTCAAACACTCCACCACTCTGATTCTACCTCCTCTTTCAAAGCCGCCCTCAAGACGCACCTGTTTAATAATTATTTCACAGCCCTGCCCATCCCCTCATTTCGACACTCTGTGTGTGTGGTGTGTGTGTGTGTGTGTGTGTGTGTGTGTGTATGTCGTCTGTGTATGTTGTGTGTGTGGTTAGTGTTATTGTAAAGCGCCCAGTGCTGCCACCTTGTGTGGTAGGTGGGCGCTCTAGAAATCCTCTTTATTATTATTATTATTATACGCTTCTCGGAACAGATTGTCTGTGTCCTGTGTCTGGGCATGCTTAGGCCTGTGCATGTTAGGCCTCAGTGTGTAAGGTTGGACATGTTAAAAATTCTCGTTATTATGTTGATGTCAACCCAGCTAGCGGCCAGGTGCCTGCTGACACTGCCGTCAGCGAGGGAGGTGAGGACAAGGCAGCAGCAGCAGCAGCAGCAGCGGCAGCTGGAGCGGCTGAGGGGGAAGAAGCGGGTGAAAGACCAGAAGCTGCAGAAGGAGACCCGGACTCTTCCACCCCCCTGCCTCCAGGAGGCGGCCTCCAGCGGTGGGAAAAAGATCACAAATCAGTTCAACTTCAGCGAGCGTGCCTCGCAGACCTACAACAACCCATACAGGGTATGCAGCATGCTTGCAGGCAGAGTCATCACTCACGTCGTGTGTGCAGGAGGTCATACAATGGAACCCCTGACTAAGGATCACCCTTGAAATGTACACTGCTTCATCCAGTAGTCTGGCTAAGTACCCTGATGAGAGAGATCACCCAAATGAGAGAAGACCCTGATGAGAGATATCACCCAAATGAGAGAAGACCCTGATGAAAGATAACCCCTCTTTTAAGACCACTTTCTTTTAGAATCTTCCCTTCATATTTCTGTGTAAATTAGCCCATGACTAAGGACCACCTGAAACTCCAAGCACTGGTTCATGACATACTGCCTCCACCCACAGCCATAATTGGTTATGCCATAGATCTTTGAAAACTTTCAGCTACCACTGCCATAACTGGTTATGCCTTATGTCTTTGGAAACTCTCAGCTACCACTGCTATATTAATGTTATGCCATATGTCTTTGGAAGCTGTCGGCTACCACTGCCATAACTGGTTATGCCATAGGTCTTTGAAAGCTGTCAGCTACCACTGCCATACTTGGTTATGCCATAGGTCTTTGGAAACTGTCAGCTTTTACTGACAAGTTTTCATCTGTGCTCAAATGGCAGTAAGCTTATGACAGATAACCCATATCTGGCATTTTTCTTGTAACTGCTCACAGTCCAGACGCCAGTACAGATGAAACTAAATTCATTCGAATCGAGATGGAACTAGTTTGGTTTTTTTAATCAGGCAGATGTGCCTGGTGTTTATACATGCATGAATCAATGCCACATTGATTTCACAGTCTTGGTACTCAAAGTTTTCACAAATCTTACAGACAGTGCTGACAGCGTGAGAGACAGAGGCAATTTTGGTTGACAGATGGATGGATGGCATCATAAATTATTCACGAGTTTGGAAGAAGGGTGCCAGAAAACTAGGCTTGGAGTGTGGGACCACCCCTCCTTTAACCCCACCTTTGGCTGGATTTTTAGGATGATCTTTAAAAAGAAGAGCCCCACTGTATGATTAGAAAAAATGGCACAGTCCACCTGGCACAAGCATACATGACAGTTCTAATGCCATGAAAACAGTATCTTTGAAAACTCTGTAGTCTGCCTTTAATATGCATATGTGCATATGAAAATTCCAAATTCACATCATCTGCACAATCTAATTCTGACAGGCATACATGATAGTTTTAATGCCATGCAAACAGCATACTTAAAAACTGCAGCAGTCTACTTTTAAGAGCCTTACATGTCAGTTGTAATGCCATGCAAACAGCATACTTAAAAATGCATCAGTCTACTTTTAAGAGCCTTACATGTCAGTTTTAATGCTATGCAAACATATTTAAAACTGCAGCAGTCTACTTTTAAGAGCCTTACCATGTCAGTTTTAATGCCTTGCAAACAGCATACTTAAAAATGCAGCAGTCTGCTTTTAAGAGCCATACATGATAGTGAAGTATGTGTACACATCAAAAACAAGGGAGCAATATGCTCTCAATACTGTAACTCTCTGACTGCAGTGGAAGCAATTTGAAGCCATTTTGTATGGAAAAAAAACATCAACCTTCACTGGTTTGTAACCACTTTTTGTTTCCTGCAGCATCCTGTGTCTGGACAATATTATTATTGCCAGATAAATTTCGTGAACATTTTCCCTCAGTAAGCTGAACTTACAGTGTAGTGGGAATCAAAAGCAAAGTGTGATGTTGTCAAATGTGTGTCACAGAATCGAGAAACTGCAACTGAGCCTCCTCCCCGAGCATCATTTTCGTCCAACGCTACACAGTGGGAGATTTATGATGCATACACAGAAGACTTTGAAAAACAGGTAAGACTGAAAAAAATTGGTATGTATGTTTACTACAAAATTGACAGTCTATTTCTGAGATGAAGCTGTGTGATTGATAGGACATTAAAATCCACTTACTGTCTTGTATATTGTCACTTGGCCTTCACAGTCCAAGAAGAAAATTGAAACCATTTAATTATTTTATTGGTGTGTGTGTGTGTGTGTGTTGTTTGTATTTTCCACTTTTTGTGAGGCTTTTCTAACATTTGTTCACTCCTCTTACCAGGGTTGGGTATGCAGAAATTAAGGTCCACTTTGGCTTTATGAATGGTTTATGCCTGTAAAGCCAAGCTTTAGGATACTGTATTACCACCAGCACTCTACAATTACAATGACTGTTGTAGGAGAAGAGCAAGGAGAAGAAGGTGATCCCAGGGAGAAAGGAAGAGGAGAAAACACGCAAAAAACTCACCATCACAGAAACGTCGGTGAGTATGTGCCGCCACCATGTAATGTTTTGTGTGTGAAATGGAGAACGTATTGAACCAGAATGTGCATGTATGGTATATGCTACTTTTTGTCAACTGAATGCTTTTCGCTGTTGCCACTCGATGACTGTTGCTCAGCTTCGTTCTACTGCAGATGCACAAATACTTCATATCCCCTATGTTAAAACAGAAACATTTTACCAACGGTCTTTCTCTTCTGCTCCAAAGCAATAGCATTCTGTCCCTTCTGACATCCAGTGCATTCAGTCCTCCCATGCCTTGAAAACTACATATAAAAAAAATATACGAACAAAACATACCAAAATAAGTGATTTCAAATTCTGCCTACTTCCTTTTCACCCCCCCCCCCCCCCCCCCCCCCCCTCCCTCCACACACACACATCCAACTCCCCATTATCTTTTTTCTGTGCTTCTGTGAGTGAGTGAGTGTGTGTGTGTGTGTGTGTGTGTGTGTGTGTGTGTGTGTGTGTGTGTGTGTGTGTGTGTGTGTGTGTGTGTGTGTGTGTGCATGCGTGAACAACACAACACTAATAGGAGACAGGCAGTCGCGTAGCGTAGGCATGTTATCTGCAGCTATGAAAATCCAGCCACATTTAACTAATTTAGGGCCTTCTCCGTCATCACACCAATACTGTCAAAGGTTGCACTTTGACCAGCTCTCTGTGAAGAGTGTAACGCTCAAGCATATTGCAGATCAGTTTGTATTTAAATATTTGCCCACAATGAACTGTATGCATCTGCATCATTTTGTCAGTAGTGGAGCTTTATGATGTGGCATTTGTCCCTTTAAAGTTGGAGGCAAGGTGCTGCACACACAGGCACTAGTGCAGATACATCTGTGCAGACTGCTTTGAAGGCATGGCCAAATAGATTATAACTACAATGAAGATAAATGAATGCATTGCAGAGTGACGATATATCACGAGTGAGCACGGCAGCCAAAATTGTGGAGCGCATGGTCAACCAGAATACATTTGATGATATTGCACAAGGTGAGTAATGCAGTTTGCATACATCCCAAACCCCTCAAGCCACTGAATTAGGTGTGGGGAAGGAAGCAGGGGGAGGGGGGGGGGGCATCATAGATGAGAGGGATCAAATTTCTCATTGATTTGAAATGCAAGTAAAAATTAAATTACATTTTTGTTCTCTCCATATGCAGATGTTTTGAGGTTTAAAATTTGTAACGTGATATTATACAGACATGATTATCTGATGGCTGAAAGCAAATATATGAGGTAGACATTCACATTTTCAATGTGAAAACCTGTTCACATAAAACTTTAAAAACAACAAAAAGCTTTCAAGTATGACTAAATCGGCTGTTACAGGTTAAATGCACATGCAGTGATTTAAGCCAAGAATTAAGCCACAAATCTAGAACTATTAACTGAGAATTTGATATTTTTCTGAAAGGCCTGCAAGTAAAACAAAACAAAAACAAAAACAAAAAAATGCTTCTGCTGCTAACCACAAATATGTATGTGTGATGTTTTACATTTGATGTGTTATTGCTGCTGCCAAAGAAATGCATCCCTATGGAAGAAAAAAATTAACTGTATTGCCATGACTTGACTTGTACTCTGTGACAGATTTCAAGTACTGGGAAGATACATCGGATGAGTACCGTGACTCAGAGGGGACGCTCCTACCTCTTTGGAAGTTTGCCTATGAAAAAGCAAAGAAGCTGGCCGTCACCTCCCTCTGTTGGAACCCCAAGTACAAGGATCTCTTTGCTGCTTCCTACGGATCCTGTGAGTGGCAGATTGAGATATATATGGAAGCTCAAAAGTTGTGCAACATTATTATAGCAATGCACAGGTGTTCAAACCTCAGTAAACTACTTCCGCAAGAGATTTACAGGTGGATGGCTTATTCATTGGTCTCAAAATTCCTTTCTTTCAATTCCACTTTTTCTGTAAATTTGACAGGCTGTCCAGAAACTATGTGTATTGTATGACAAACTAAGTGGGGTTAAGAATTATTTAAAAAAACATGTACTCCATGTTCTGCCTACACTCACACATATTTCTGTCTGAACTGAAACTGGCCAAACACACTTTGTGGTGCGTAAATGCACCATTGTCAACAGACTAGGACTTTTAGCACACGTGCCCATTTTTCAGAAGATTTCATGAAGCAAGGCAATGGACTAATTATTTTCTACACCCTCTTTCAGACAATTTCATGAAGCAAGGCAAATAGACTAATTATTTTCTACACCCTCTTTCAGACGATTTCATGAAGCAAGGCAATGGACTGATTGTTTTCTACACCCTCAAGAACCCCTCCTTCCCAGAAAGTGCCTACGAAACAGACAGCGGCGTCATGTGTCTGGACATCCACCCTGACCACCCCTACCAGGTGGCTGCTGGTTTCTACGATGGCAGCGTAGCAGTCTTCAATATAGTTGAGAAGAAGGATGGCCCTGTTCACAGGTGCACTGCCAAGAACGGAAAGCACACAGATCCTGTGTGGCAGGTGAGAATTTCAGCAGGGGATGTTATTATTATTATTATTCATTGCTTTTATATAGCGCTATTCTCTGCTCTCAAGCAGACTCGCTGTACACATCACCTGTGATTCCAAATGAGTGACTGTATCCTTTTTGTAGCACCTATTTTTAATATCCATGGAAGTGGTGTACTGATAGCACTTTTTGGTTGCTGCATGGCTATTCTTTTGTTTCTGTTTCTTATTTTTTAATGTGCTGGTTAATGTTTCTCAACACATGCTTTGAACACTGAATTGGTATCTAGAAAGTCACTGAGATGATGTGAAGAAGAAATCAAAATTGAAGTTCCACGTAACTATACAGGCAGAAATTATATGAATTGATTTTCTGATCAATTTTCATCCCACAAATCCCCAACCTTTATTTTTTCTTTCTGTCCCACAAATAAGTGTTCTCATTTCCTCTCAAAATCTGTAATTTGCAGAGACGTTTCTATCCTTTAGGCTTAAAAGCATATTCCTTGTTCTCTTTGGTATTCTGGTGAACTGACTGTCTCAAAGAACAGCATAGCTGATGAATTGTTTTGTGTGTGCAGGTGCGCTGGCAGAAGGATGATGCTGACAACAACATGAATTTCTTCTCTGTCTCTTCTGATGGCAGGATTGTCCACTGGACCATTGTGAAGGTAAGCACAGAGCTGCTCTCTTTTTATGGAAAGTTAACAGAACAGCACATCAAGCACAAGTCAGAAAAGCACATCAAGCACAAGTCACTGGACCATTGTGAAGGTAAGCACAGAGATGCTCTCTTTTTCTGGAAAGTTGATGGAATAGCACATCAGGCACAAGTTGTTGGACCATTGTGATGGTAAGCACAGAGCTGCTCTCTTTTTTTCTTCTTCTTTTTTTGGTGAAAGTTAACAGAAAAGCACATCAAGCACAAGTCACTGGACCATTGTGAAGGTAAGCACATAGCTGCTCTGTTTTTCTGAAAAATTAACACAAAAGCACATCAAGCACAAGTGATCGGTGGTGATTACATGTGGATGCATAGAATGTAGACAAACAAACTAATAATTGTGTGTATTAGCAGCTTCACTTTGTGAGTCAGTTCTTGGATTTTAACACTTCACCAACATCATGGGGTCACTTTAGGATGAATCCCATTCAAAATTCTTAGGTAAGTAGTAGGCGGACTGATGTTCTATTTGTGCACTGAAATTTGAAGAAGAAGAAAAAAATTGCATTGCGTCATATAGCTTACTACTTCTTACTATCCCACATTCAAAATTCATAGGTAAGTAGTACTGATAGGTGAACTTATATTCTTGGTGAACTCAAGTTTGAAAGAAATACTGTTTGCATTGGGTCAAACAGCTTACCACAAATTCTCACTTATATATATGAATTCTCCATGCCAGGCACTCATTAGTTTCAATGGGTGATTCTACTAAAAGAAAGCTTCCTCAAAGCATTCTCATTAGCATAAATGTTGAGCTGGATTAAAACCAAGGTTGTGTGCAAGATGTTCACACAAGTGTGTTTCCATTCTATTGCAGAATGAGATGATTTACCAGGATGTGATACAGCTGACACTGTCAGAAGGACCAGCTGAAGGACCAGATGGAATCAAGGTGCCAACCACAGGTCAGCTCTCACTCAGGCACTCTAGTCTATGCTTAGCCGTTGCTGTACATCACCTTAAACTTGCATTGAGTATGCCATGGCTGTCTACACAGCCATTGTTTTCGTATGGGTATTTCAGTTAATTTACATGCCCACATCATGCATGTTTAGCTGTAACCTGCCACCTGCACTTTTGGCAGAATGACCACAATCTTTTACGTGCTACTGTGGTAACTCAGGGGTGAAATGGATGCTGAAATAAGAGTCAACACAGAAAGGTGACCATGGAGAAGAAAATGTCCCCACTGCTCCTGCTGGGACTCAAACTAGTGACCTTTTGATCACAAGTCTGACACTCTAACCACTGAGCTATCCCTGTTGCAACAGTCAGCATTGGCACTGATCTAAACTGCTCTGTTTGCACATGTACCAACTTTTTTCTCAAACAAAATTTTAATGCTCTCAGTGAGCAATAATCAGCATTGGCACTGATGTCCCTGTTAGAGATCAAGATAAAGGTTTGCAGCAAAAGCTGCTCATACTTGAACTTTGTTAAGTTTTAACAGTATATACGTTAAAAATTGTTGCCTCCATAACTTGCAAGTTGCAGGTTTGTTGAAATCGAACTGATGTGGAGCTTTCAATGCCTTCATTGAAAGAATAAGATTCTTGACCACTGCCACCATATAGTGAGAGGATTTGTGAGGGTGGTTATCTCAGTCAGACCATCACATGATCCACATGCTGAAAGAACAGACTGGCATAGCAGAGTCAGCCCCATGAGACTTGGGTGAGGCAGACCAGATCCCAGAAAACTTTCTGCAGGCATGTTCCCTATACATGTAAGCATGTTAGTGGACATGCCCATGTAACACATTCTAAAATTGAGATAAAACTGTGGGAAACACCTCTAGAAATGTGGGTGATGTTCCGGTTCAAATAAGCAGAAGCAACCGATGACACAATCCCGGAGCTGAGTGATGAAGAAGAGTGAAGGAAGTCAACATTGAATGCCATGTAACTGATGGACAGCATTGTCATTACTGTGCCCTTTTATCAAGTTCTGCTTGTTTTTTGTTTCGTTTCTTGCTCTAGGCTGTGGCACAGCATTTGACTTCCACAAGCAGAAAGACTACCTGTTCCTGGTGGGTACAGAGGAGGGCAAGGTTCATGTCTGCTCCAAGGCCTACACCTCCCACTTCATCGATACCATGGATGCACACAACATGGCTGTCTACAAGGTCAGCCCGTCTTTCATATCAATAATTATGCTGGCTGAGCATCGCCCTGTCTACCCTCACATTTTTTACACAAAACAACTCAAACACATATATTGCTGCTGTAGGCCTCTAGTTGTGACATTTGTTTACTGTACTTATGCATACCTGGTTGTGCTGGGGGGCTAAGTAGCAGTTCTTTCTTTGCTCGCATTCCTCAGCTAAACATCTTAAATTCACCTATTGTTGGGCAAAAGGTTATGCCAGGAAAACGTCTTTTTCTTCTTCTACTGTAGCTCCTTTGCCTGTGCACTCCTAGACAAACAAGAGCCCTGATTTTGTGTGTGTGTGTGTGTGTGTGGAGATTTTCTGTTCTTTTTGCTAAGGAGACAAGGACCTTTCTTTTCCTCGTCTTTAATTGTAATGGCAACAGTGGGGAAGCTTCTGGGAGAGGGAGTACAGCACGCAGTCTTTCCTGAGATGTACTGCATACCATCTTTAGCTGAACTTCCAAGCATGTAGGGGTCTTTCATCTGACTATTCTGAGCATCCAGCTGGTTTGACATGGTCTTTGCCTACTTACTGCCTGTTCTTTCAACTTTGTCTAGTGTAATTACCAAGGCGATCACTTCATGTTCCAGCCTGCTGAATGTGGTGTTTCAGGTTTGTCTTGTGTAATTACCAAGGCGATCACTTCATTTTCCAGCCTGCTGAATGTGGTGTTTCAGGTTTGTCTTGTGTAATTACCAAGGCACTCACTTCATGTTCCAGCCTGCTAAATGTGATGTTTCAGGTTGGTCTTGTGTAATTAGCAAGGCGATCACTTCATGTTCCATCCTGCTGAATGTGGTGTTTCAGGTTGCATGGAACCATTACCATCCCAAAATCTTCACCACCTGCAGTGCTGACTGGAACGTCAAGATTTGGGAAAATGGAGGAAAGCCCACTGACAATGCTGAACCAACTTCCAAGTAAGTGGAATTTACACAGCTGTTCTTCCTTTTTTCCTATGTTGTTTGACACGTATAACAGTATGAAGATCAGAACAACAATTTCAAGAAAAAAAGAAAAAACCCAGCCAGATCATGTTTTTGATCCTCTGTGAAATCTGCATGAAGCTGCAGAAACCATAGTTTGGTGCTTGATTTCTATCAAACTCGTTACTGATTTAATCATGCAGCTATTCAGTAACTTTGCTGTTTAACAACATTTGTCTGCATGGTGACATCAGTTTTGAGTGAAACCTTCAATGAACCTAAGTCGACTCAGTTTAAAACCATCTGGTAACTAAGGGCAATGCAAATATGTTACAGGAAGCCACTGTTCTCTTTTGACCTGAATAACTCTGTGGGTGACGTGGCCTGGGCACCTTACTCTTCCACCGTCTTTGCTGCCGTCACGGCTGATGGAAAGGTACAGTCAATAAGTAGAATCAAATAATTATAATGATTCAAATCATGAGTCTTCATGTACAAGTGAAATCAGTTTGGTTTTCTTTGCTACCCATTTTTTCACATCATTTTCTTGTCATTTGTGGACTTGTTTACATTGATGTGAGACAAGCAAGTCTGTGATGGGGTTCACTTCGACTTCATTTGCAAATGGAGTCCATCTCAAATAACATTTTCCACACAATAATACAGATGGTAAGTTAATTTTAATTAAGAGATCAGGTCAACTTCTCTTATTTTGGGTCAACTTCTTTTATTTGGGATCAAGTTCCACCAGAGTGGAAATAAGCATTAATGAGAACATAATTATCTTGTGACATTTGTTTTTTGTCATGTTCTATTGGAAGTGCACAGACTTCATATAAAGCACCACATACATGCATGTGTCGGTACAAGCAAAACGCTGTGGTGGTTCACAGCTATGAATGAGCTGGCTTTTCCATGAAGATGTACAGTATGTGGATTTTCGACTCACCCACATTTCCAATGGCCAGGTGTACGTGTATGACCTGAACATCAACAAGTACGAGCCCCTGTGCGAGCAGATGGTGGCACAGAAGAAGAAGACAAAGCTGACCCACATCGAGTTCAACCCCAGCTACCCCATCATCATCGTGGGTGATGACAGGTAAAATATTCAAATGGACCAGCCAGATCATTTACTCTGTCCCCCACCTCCCTACCATCATCACTGAGGGTGATGACAGGTAAAATATTCAAATGGATCAGCCAAATCATTTACTCTGTCCCCTTCCTCCCTACCACACTGAGGGTGACGACAGGTAAAATATTGAAATGGATCAGCCAAATCATTTACTCTGCCCCCTTCCTCCCCACCATCGTCATTGTGGGTGATGACAGGTAAAATATTCAAATGGATCAGCCAAGTCATTTACTCTGCCCCCCTTCTCCCCACCATCATCATTGTGGGTGATGACAGGTAAAATATTCAAATAATGGACCAGCCAAGTCATTTACTCCCCCCCTTCTTTCATTGAGTCCCCTGCACTATAAAAGTGTGGGGGAATTCTGAGAATGATGTGGTATGCATGCATGGAATGCACAAGTCTGGGAGCATGAACTGCATGTGCAGAAAGAGGTGTCATCCTCAGCAATAAACATGAGACAGTGACAGGCTTTGCCTGGTGCAGGAAAATCTATGCGTGCAGTCACCAAGAACTGAAATGCTTATTATGTAATATGTGTACTATTTTTATCAGCTGCAAAAAAAAAAAAAAGCGAAAAAGGTTAGGCAGTGTGGGAAAAGATCATCATGTCTGATTCAAAGAGATACACAAATGGGATGATACAGTTTTTGTTGCTGGTAATTTTGTTTTGTTTTGTTTTTAATCGAATAAATAACGATATTTTTGCTGTAATGATAACATTGCTTCACCACTTTCCATACACTGCTTAGAGTCTCTGTTTATGCTGTTGGCATCATATACTGTGGGGCATATGTGTATAACATGTCTCAAACCTCAAAGCCAACTGACAGCCAAACTGTTAACTTTAGAGAAAGAAACTTCAATGCCTGTTGTTTGTTTCCAGGGGTAATGTCACCAGCTTGAAGCTCTCACCCAACTTGAGGAAGGTCCCCAAGGTATAGTTTGTCTGCTTTTGTTCCACTGTAGCTTTTTCTCTGATGTGTTCAGCATGCATGTGCCAAGTTCAAATAATAGCTTAGATGAGTACAATTATGTACATGATGTGCATTTCAAATGACGAGAAAGGGCCATTGTCAATCAGGCAGACATTGGAACTGTTTCAAAGGCAACTAGAAAACTTCAGAGAAAAGGAGTTTAGTGCGTATGAGTTGGGGGTGGGGGTGGGGGGTTCTGAGCACACTAGACACCAACTTCAAGTGAACTGATCTAAACAGTTTAGATATGCATGGTTATACAGCATTCCAATATTCTGTTAATGGTTCACTGGTTTTGTGCTTGTTTGCTTGCACAGTGGATCTGTTTGCTCAGTTGCATGATTGGTTGGCGCTTGCCTGGATAGCTGGTTAAGTCCAGTGGAACCTGGTTGGCTCTTGCCTGGGTAGCTGGTTAGGTCCAGTGGAACCTGGTTGGCTCTTGCCTGGGTAGCTGGTTAGGTCCAGTGGAACCTGGTTGGCTCTTGCCTGGGTAGCTGGTTAAGTCCAGTGGAACCTGGTTGGCTCTTGCCTGGGTAGCTGGTTAAGTCCAGTGGAACCTGGTTGGCTCTTGCCTGGGTAGCTGGTTAAGTCCAGTGGAACCTGGTTGGCTCTTGCCTGGGTAGCTGGTTAAGTCCAGTGGAACCTGGTTGGCTCTTGCCTGGGTAGCTGGTTAAGTCCAGTGGAACCTGGTTGACTCTTGCCTGGGTAGCTGGTTAAGTACAGTGTAACCTGAACCATGATGAAAGCCCACCCTGATGAGAGATGGTCCTTCTTTTGAGACCACTTTCTTTTAATCTGAAATGTTTGCTTCACATAACCCTAAGATCTTCCCTCTTTTAAGCCCACTATGCTTGATTTTTAGAGTGATTTTAGACCATTATTTTGTGCTTGATTTTTTAAAGTGATCTTAGACCATTTATGCTTGATTATAAGTGATCTTAGACCACTTAGGCTTGATTTTTAAGATGCTGTTAGGCCACTTAGGCTTGATTTTTAAAGTGATCTTATACCATTTAGGCTTGATGTTTAATCATTTTAGAGTGATCTTAGTAATAGATCATTTGTGCTTGCTTTTTAGTAAATTTAGAGTGATCTTAGAATAGTTACAGTTGACTTTTAGGATGGTCCTGCAAAAGGGGTTCCACTGTACCGGCTGGCAAGTCAGTGGTTCACAGATCTAGCTGGTCAGCTGCTCAGTTCAGGAGCTTGGCTCTTCTCAAGACAGAAACTTTTTCTCATAGATACAAACTGTAATCACAACCAAATCATTTGATGTAATACACAAGAACATTGTTACGTATATGTTTGTACACATTTTCCTTTCTTTCAGTTTTACAGTCACTTGACGATCAGTTTTGTCACCAGGAATTTGGACATGGCTCCCCCTGACCAAACAAAAGCGCCAATGGTATGCTTTTTGTCTCCAGGAAAAGAAGGGCCAGCCTCCCATGGATGCTGCTCAGAGGTCGGAATTTGAGAACAGCAAACTCAACAAGATCCTCTCCATGGTGCGAGAACAGCCAGAGGCAGCCAAGTAGACCGGTCAACAATTCTGCATGGACACGCTGAACAGCCTTCTGTGCTAGGGTCACCATTGTAGGACTCTGTCCATTTTTGCTGCTGGTTTGTTGCTGCAAGGGTGTAACGTGTGGTGGCCCTTTATTTATAGCAGGTTCCTGTTTTGAGACTGCCGTACAAACAAACTTTTCAGGGGAGTCGGCCTTCCATCAGTCTGTGATCGTGGTGGGTGTGGGGATTTTTGATACTTTTTATTTGTTATTAGAGAGAGTTTGCTGAAGAAAGTGACTTTTTGTTGAAACAGCAGCAGTTGATTTTTTTCTTCTTCTAGGAATCAGTGGCACGACAGACTCCTTGGCTCATTTCAGTGGCCAATCGTTTGTGACTGCATACGCGATACGTTCATATGGTACAAATTGCTTTTATATTTATTCATAAAACCGTCCCATTGTTCATTGCCAGATCGTCACTGCAGACACAACCACATACCACCATAAAGTGTACAGATCAGAAGTAACCTGAATTAAAAGGAACTGAGACTTTTCCCAGAATGAGTTTAAACAAATTTAGACTTGAAATCATACTTTTGTGATAAAATTATTTTGTACCCGTTTGTTTTGATTGATGTTTTTAGTTTAGGGTTTGAGGGATGGGGGGGTAGATTCCTTTTCAGAACTGTACATATTGATTTCAATACACCAGCATTACTGAAAGCACTTTTCTTTTTCTGTAAATATGTTTTAATGAAATACAGTGTAGTTAGCACATAACAGCAAAGCCGACTCTACAAGTACTTGGTAAAAAGTGAGGTGTTTTGTGCTTGTCATCATACTGTGACATTTCAGCATTGCAACCCAGTATCATGTATGCTTCACAATCTGATTTAGGATATATGTACTAAATATGGTTGCAGTCCTGAAGTGTCTTTTTTTTTAAAAATTCTTTCCATGTAGCTTACTTTGATACATGAGAATACCAAAGTTGCTTGACCACTTTCTAAATTATGTGTGTTACTGAGCAATTATGTCTTCAACATAACATAAATTTTGATGGTTATACTCCTGCTCCTTTTGTATGCACATAAATCATGAAGTTTGCTGTTTGTTTAGTCTATGTCAGTATGTGTACTTGACCATGAAGCTGTTGACTGAATTTTGGCCTTTGCACACTTGTCTGATATCTTGTTTGTACATGTCTTATATTTCATTTTGTTATAATGGCAATACATTAAAACATGAACAAAGAAAGGGAACAAGTTGGTTGTCTTGTTTATCTTAATTTCCAAACTATGTTTTGGCAGTACATTATGATTTGGCTTGCACATTGCAGTTTTAAAATTGTGGCAACAATTTCAGTGATGTGATAAAAATAATCACACCGTTTCTATAATAAAATCGGCAACAACAAAAATAACTCCAGAAAGGGAAACTTAAGGACATTTATTGAATAATGAAAACCAACCACAGGCATGTTTTTTAGTTCACTGCTAGCTAATCTATAACTGTACAACCCCAAAACTGCAACAGAAATTCGCACAGTGCATGTAGGCCTAATAAACATTCAACAAGGCATGATTATGCAGCACGGCTAGAAGTAAACAGGAATCACTGATGAAAGACCACCCTGGTGAGAAACTACCCCTCCTGTAAGACTGTTTTTTTTTTTTAAGTTGCTTCCTCCATGGAGACCACCGCTCCATTAAGACCATTAGTGAGGGTTAGTACGCGGGTGGTAGTGGTAGTGGTTAGGGAACTATTTTCTCTCGTGACGTCAGCGATTTGTGTGTGGATCAGAGGTCGAGGTCAGAGGTTATGATGTTTACCACATGACTCAAGTTTTTCATCTACTGTTGCGTTCTCACCACAGTGAATTCGTAGGGACCATTTGACTTTATTTTGCTATGTAAACATTAAAATTTTACTTTTCTTTGTAGATTAGCATTGTATGCTTGTAATTGTATGAGATTGTAATTTGGGTTGCTTTTGTTGATTTTATTGCTGTTTTAGCTTTACGATGCAACCCTATCGAGTTCATCTGAAATCAAAATGGTGGACCATAGCAGTGCAACTGACTGAAGTAACCAGCAGTGCCGAGTGCGTCTTTGTTGTCAGTTTTATGAGCATAAGAACTACTTGACCAGTGATGCCGCTAAAGACTGATTTGTAAAGTTTGTCACTGGATGAACCTTCTCAAGTGACTCTTCTGTGTGAAGGGGCAGGTGATTAGGTAGCGATCTGTGCGACTTTGGCTCCGTTACGCTTGAGGCATGCGCACAAGGGTAGGGAGAGTCGGGTTGCACCACTACCACTATCACCTGTGTACTAACCCTATTTCTGAAACTGCTTCCTTCATAAAGACCACCCTGGTGAGAGCACCCCTCCTCTAAGACCACTTTTTCTGAAACTGCTTCCTTCATAGACACCAACACTCCGTTAAGATCACTATTTCTGAAACTGCTTCCTTCATAAAGACCACCATGGTAAGAAACCACCGCTCCTCTAAGACCACTTTTTTTTCTCTGAAACTGCTTCCTTCATGGAGACCACCACTCCATTAAGACCACTATTTCTGAAACTGCTTCCTTCATAAAAACCCACCCAGGTGAGAGACCACCCCTCCTTTAAGACCATTTTTTTCTGAAACTGCTTCCTTCATGGAGATCACTGCTCCATTAAGACCACTATTTCTAAAACTGCTTCCTTCATAAAACCCACCCAGGTGAGAGACCACCCCTCCTCTAAGATCACTTTTTTTCTTCAGAAACTGCTTCCTTCATGGAGACCATTGCTCCATTAAGACCGCTATTTCTGAAACTGCTTCCTTCATAAAACCCACCCAGGTGAGAGACCAGACCTCCTCTAAGACCACTTTTGTCTGAAATTGCTTCCTTCGTGGAGACCCTTTCTGAAACTGCTTCAGACTAACAGGGTGGAGTCACAAGCAACATACAGGAGTTTGGAAGCTGACCGGAATGGGATGGAGACGATGAGGGAGGAGGTGGCCTTATTCACTGTGCATGAGAAAGAGGGCCATGGTGAAGAACCTTTGCAGAAATATTGTTCATTTAACCATAGTTATTTCTCTCTCTCTCTCACCCACAGGCATACACAAATACACACACACACACACAAGGTCCAGCTGTATCAACAACATGGACTTTTAACATTTCAAACAACTGGAGATGTTTTCTTCATTAAAATAGGAAGACTCATATGTAAGAAACTTGTTTTTCATGCAAAATTTTCTAATAAGTGAAGATAAACAAAAAAAATTTTTTACAGGATATATATAACTTTATAAGACAGTGATCTTGCCTGTATCAAAGACTTTCTTGTATCTGAGTTGTACTGTATATTATACCCCAAAACAGATAATTCTGCAGTTCTGACCTAAATACACTTTCAAAACATGTACACCTAGACATGCACACAAACATGTGCATGTGCACACACACACACACACACACACACACACAAAGCACGCACATTTGCATGGACAGATTTTTCTGTCCCATTTTGTGTCCATGTTGCAAGTCGGGGACACACCATATCCAGGCATTTCTGGAAAACAGCATTCCATCTCCACCCCTCAGACAAGAACTACTGTTCATGGAAGGTTGTGCAGGTTTGGTAACAACTCTGCTATAACAGCTTCACAAAGTTCTCCACTTCTTGGCGATCTTCTGCTGTTAAACAATTGGCCTGCAAGTGGAACACACAAAAACTGTGCACAAAAGATTATTTTCTCTCATCAAATTACCGTTTTCATTACTTACTATGCGATATACCCACAAAGGGTCATGTCTTATAGGCATGCTAGCACTGGGTCCATCTTTTCTGTTTGTTTGTTGCTGACATGATGTACATGCACCCCCCAGCCCACCCCCACCCCCACATGCAGTGTCTAAAAAAAAATCAATCCAAATTCATTAACTTTTCACAAACTTTCAAGATTTTTTCTTCTCTAAAATTCAGAAACCATATCTGATAGATTGCACACCTATTCAGCTTGAGTTCATCCCATGTGAAACGTGCATATATTATATATAGAGAGAGAGAGAGATATATATATATATATATATATATATATATATGCCTTTCATTTCAGTTTCATCCTGATATAACCATCCTGGTTGACTGGGAATTAAACACCAATTATCTACCTATCCCTTGACAGTTCAATGTCACACTATTACAGTTTCATCATTAAATTTTACACATGATGATAAACAGTCAAAGTTTGAAGCTCTCTAGCTTATAGCTAGAGAGTTATTTGCAAACTCAAGTCAGGAAATCACTGGCTTGTCAGTTTGATTGGAAAGGTCAAAAACCACAAACTCCAAAAAGTCAAAAGAATAACTATCTACTATATAAGCTAGACAGCTTCAATCTTTGACTGTTTATCGATTATGTGTAAAATTTAATGTACTGAATGTGCTTCCATCACAGGATGCATTGTATTTTTATGATGCACAACATAAAACCTGAATCAAAACATTTTTTTTAAACACCCAAACAACAACAAACAAAAAACCTTTCAAAGGCCTTTTCACAGATTTTCATCACTTTCAAAACAGCAGATCATTTCCTCAAAACTTTAACCCGTTCACTGCTATGATGTCACTTGAAAATGGCCAATAAAAGTGTGAAATTTGAAATTCTTAAGTCTTTTTGTTTGCCTTTTCGCACTGGCATGAAAGGATCTCCGTCAAAGCGCACAATACAGAAAACAGATTTATTATAGGACCAGATAATGTACTGTTTTGCAGGTTTGAGTGGGCACTTTTTAGCCTGGAAATTTTACAGGCTGTGGCAGTGAAGGGGTTAATAAACAATAGGAATCCTGCATAGTCTGTGACTAACACACAACAACCCCATCTTCATCCCTGCACCCATCCATACACCCACCCACCTTTTTCCATGTGTCAAGGTGGTCAAGCATGGCTGAGCGTGACTGCATCATCTTGTCGTGGTGCTTCTTCAAGCTGCGCTGCAGCAGCATGTTCTGGGACTGGAGCTGGTCAAAGACTTTCTGCAGCTGATGCAAGTGCTGGCAATGGATGGGCTGGATGTGAGCACGGATGTCATCCGCTGGGTTTCCGCTCGGCCGCCTAACACGAGCCAGCAGTGATCTGTCATTAATCTTTCTTCTCTCCCATACATTCCTCACCCTGTGGGGTCTTTTAGTCTACATTACTTACACTACAGCCTGGGGCTCAGGTGCCCCCCCCCCCCCCCCCCCCCCCTGCCAAACACACTTGGCTTAGCTTGGGTTAGGTGCGGGTGGCTGCATTTACATCTACTATCTGGGATCAGACTTCAATGGAAAATTTGATGTTGTCGTCACAAAAGCATCAACTGTCTGATAAACTTCCGGACCATAGCTCTGTGTTCCAGACAGGTGATGACATACAATGGAATGTGAGCGGTGCTCAGCCCTACTCTTATTATTATCTGAAACAGAACGAGGCACTGAGCACTTAACAGTCAATAAGTACAACAGTCAACAAAGGTAACATCAGTGCTTGAATACATGTATGTAATCAGCACTCGAAGGGTTCACCTTTGCCTTTGGTGGACTTAGGTACTCTGTATAAATAAAATTATTTACTCACATGCCAAGCAAGTTACCACAGGTGATTCAGGATTTGTTGTGTTCATGTGATGTCTTTACAGCCCTGATTAACTTTGCTTTATGATTATTAACTATTTTTAGTTAAAATTTAGGGATTCTGTTTCAGTATCAACTACTTTTGTTTAAAATTTAGGGATTCTATTTTTTCTTCTCTTTTTGTTATTTAAAGCTCAGTAGGCTGAACCTGTTAGCTGCTGTTGTTTTTTTGTTTTGTCTTTCTGAATTCATTTTTAATTTTGAATTAGAGTAAAATAAGTGACTTAGGTGTACAGTATGCTGTTTAGTCTGTTAATAGTGTTATCTCAGACAGGAAGACTATAAGTTGTAACTGAGTATATATAACTATTTAACTGTATCAGTATCTGCTATAACCAAGGTGCAGCATACTCACCAAGCTGTGGTGTCCTCAGCAATGCCATCAGCCCGCACCTTCATCTGATCCAGCTTCACCATGAACTCTCTGATGTTCTCTTCTTCAAACATCAGTCCCAGCTCCTCCTGCAAGATGCAGTCATGTAGCGGACATCTTAATGCTTAACCTTGCATAACCACTATCACTAGTATCAGAGTGTGTCATATGTTACTGATGCTGGTTCAGTTCAGTTCAAAATACATGGCATTTTTGTGCGCTGAAACGCCAACACACACACGCACACACACGCACACACACACACACACACACACACACACACACCCAGACACACACACACATACACATAACTGACAAAATCACTTTGCAGGATATTCAAAAACGTGCTGTAAAAAAAAAAAAAAAAGCTAGTCACACAATACATGTAGATGTAGAATCACATGTGAATGCAATGGGTCTGCTTGAAAGCAGAGAACAGTGCTATATAAATGTGATAAAAAGAAAAGAAGAAAAAAATGACATGTAAATAATGCACCATATTAGTACTATAGTGTAACCCCTGCCATTTCGTTGATTTGGGACACCAAAAACTCCAGGAGTGGGAACAGCTCATTTGGTAGTGTCTGACAGCAAAGCCAGGCACACTACTGATGTGGGTTTGAGTCCCCATTGCAGCAAGGGATTTTTCTCCCAGAGTCAACTTCCAGTGTACAGACTCTCTTATGGTGTCCACACTGCCCCTGTATGCAATTGCATGCACCAACATCTGTGCACATGTTAAAAATCCCAAACTTTGGCACCATATCATTGCTTGGACACATGAAAATGCTACACACACTGATAGGAATCAGTAGCACTGCCCTTTCCGTGCAAGAGACAAAAAAATACTATTTTTTTTTAAATTACCACTAAGACTAGGCCGTAGGAGTAGGAGTAGGACTAGGAGGCATTCTTATTGAGTTGTTTGGTGTAGTTTGTATACATTGTACTGACTCACATGCCAGGTGACACTTATGAAGACAATTCGGTGCTTTGCAGTTGTGTTCTGAATGAAGTGAATGTGATAACTTCAAGTGCTTAAGTCCTGCTTTAGTTTAATTTAAATTAATTTGAGCAAAAATGGATTTAAAAAAAAACATAGAATGTGTTCAAACTGTCCTCAGCAATTCTTATATTTTATATAAATTGTATAATATATATGATATAATATTACAAGTTACAAGTACCTGAATGTTTGAAGTGAGTTCTGAGACAGCTCCATCATGAAGTTGCTGGAATGCTGTTGGGTCTCTCTTGTAAATGGGCTCAAACTGTCGTCTGAATGATGAGAACCTGACACAAAACACAATTCATAATATATATTACTGCCATATGATACCTTTACAAAGATATTATTTAGGTTGAAATGTAATTGTAAAGGGGGGGGGGACTTGCAAAAATTTGAAATTTGATTCTTTATCTGTTGATCAATAACTTGAAATTTGAATAAACAATAACAATACACAAATTTACAGCTTAACTGCACTTCTTCTTTTTTAATATACATTTTATATAAGTTGGTCCAGCTTGCTTTGCTATTAAGTATTATTGTATCCAAGCTACTAACATTAGTATTATACTATAGTAACACTAACACACATTTTCTATCAACAGAGCTCTAGAGTTGGCCCACTGGCATTGCGCTGTGGTCCCCTTAGGGTTATTTCTTAGTCTGGCGTCAGAAATTGAGGAATATATTTTTGGTGCACACATTTTCTTTCCAGTTGATACTTGAAAGTCAATGAGGTCAAACATGATCTGGGATGATAAACACCGCTATTTTTCAATTCAAATCGCAGCTAAAAACCTTCTTTGCCCAGGCCTTCCTGTACAATCTGAAGAAAGGTGTGTCTGTGTGCAACAGTTGAATGTAGATGGATGCATATGGATAGGGAGAGGAGGGAGGGAAGGAGGGAGGGAGAGAGCATTCATGAGAGATCTTGGCAAGAGAAGGAGGCACGGGTTGGGTGGGTGAAAAGACAGATTCAAATTGATGTCGTTGTTTGAGATCATTAATATTTTGCCAATTGTTGTATGAGTGGACGAGCGGAGACTGGTGTGTGCATGTCATTGTGTGTGTGTTTTGTTCCGATTGGCGATAATGGTATTGGTAATTAAACTTAAAGCTACAATAATGAACTTATTAAGGTTTTATTTGCTGAAATGTATGTTAATGTGGTTTTTGTGATAAGATGTTTGTACAGCGCAATGAGTTTAACTTTGGTTAAAGAATAGCGCTTTATAAGAATTATTTATTATTACTATTCAAGTGATGTGTACCACCAACTACAAGTACAACTGACGAACTGTACAAGTTACAACTCAAGGCCCATTGTATTCCAGTATCAGGCTTAGAGTTAAATTTTGGGTTAGGATTACACAGTGGAACTGGGACACAATGGGTCTAATACACCATAGGAGGGAATGCTACAAGCTGGGATGACCTCAACAAACCGCACAAAAATAAAATAAATCCCATCTCTTCAAAATTCAGGGACCCCTACACTGGCTACAGTTGGGATCACCAACCAACACATACAAAGGGGGTTACCAACTCACTTAAAAGACGAAACACATTTTTTTGTCGTTTTCTCTAAAGCTTTTTCGAGCAGCTGCATGTGAATGCCGTCGTCTAAATCAGAGGCACTGGCATTGGAACTGGAAGTAGTTTTCGACTCCATCTTGAATTGCGCGCCACGGTAAGGTGGGAAAGAAGTAAAATATTTTGATTTTTTTTAAACATCCCTTTCTTAAAAATAACCGATATTACCTAAGCCCGAACACAAGAAAATGCTAATACTTGTGTATGTAAACAATGGATTATGTGGAAACTCTGAATGTTTTCATTTAATAATCCTACATTTTAATGTTTTCTTGTATTTTTTAGAGTGGTCTCCCTTAAACAGCAGAAGACAAAAAGTGAGAGGGAAGGGTTTGGTCACAACTGGATAGATTTTGTTTCGAATGGTCTCCGAGAATGATCGGCAAAATACTCTCACACGGAACTCTCACTGACTTCTGACTGTGTCAAGTTTAAGCTGAAAGGTGTGGACTGTGAGTCTTCTGTGTGAGGTAGGGAAAGACCCTTGCCGCCATGCACACACCAAGTAGTATTTGTCAGCAGTAGCAGCTCGACTCTGACACTTGAACGGATGTCCAAAGTTGTTTTTCAATTCACTATTTTTCTTGCTTTTTGTGAACATGCATAGTTCTGTTGTGTCATATCAATTGTCTGTGATGCGTCATGGGGTATCGTGGTCTGAGTGCCAAAGAAAATGAGGTTTAAAAAACCCAGATGGGCTGTACGACCCAGGGTAGTTTAAAAATTAAAACTAATTGGGGTTGCAGGATGCATGTTGTGGACCCCAGTAGAGTTAGGTCCAGAAAATGTCCAGTCAAGACATTGAGGTGGTTGAGTCTGGCAGAGGGTTCCAGTCTGTTATTGTTGGGAGGAAGAAGAAATGACAGAGAACTCCAGCTGACCACAGACTGAAAACTGATGTCTAAGTCAAAACCAAGACTCATGTGTTCATTTGTCACATTGGTTTGATTGTGTAGTTGTTCAGGCATGCTTGTAGCTTGGGTTGAAAGTTGAGATCAGTGGTAGTTGTATAGGAGTTAGCAAAAGCAAGCATAGTCATTGAAAGAGATTTATGTGAAGGTGAACTTGATATATAATTATATGACATTGAACTTGTCTGTGTTTCAGATGGCAATCCGAAAACGGAAACTGATTTTTGCTGCTCTGCTCATCAACTTGGTGGTGATGGCCTACTTGGCTATTCAACAGCATAGGTACATCAGTGACAGCAGTTACCATAACAGCCAGATGGACAAACATGAACAAAGAGCTCCACCTCCCCACTCATCTGAGTCTGTTGCTGACCGCATCACTGTCATTCTTAGAGAATTTGAAGGTTTTGAAAATGCTATCTATGATACTATCAAAGAGTTGTACGCAGAGCTGAATGGGACCAGGGTCCTCATTGTGGGAGATGCTCATCCCTACCCCCCACTTGAGCTTGAGAAGAAGTGGAACGTGGAGGTGATAAGTCTCAAGCCAGACTTGATGCATAACTATTCCAGCAGTCGTCCTGACCATTTAATACTGACCAAGTATGTTTTGGTTCTTCCTGATGCAGCAAGATTCAAGCATTGGAAACACCTGCAGACAGCCATGACAATGCTTGGAGGGAACGGCCAGACCAAAGCTGTGGCAATAGGAGTTGGAACCAAACCTCTGCACTGCATGTCCTTGGACATCGACTTAAAACGTTGGCAGGTGTCTCTGGATGTGGCAAATGGAAGTTCTGATTACTGTGACATGATGGTAGGGGACCAAGCCTTGCTCATGCTGACTGACAGCTTCCATTCCCTCGCAGAACCCTTTGCCAAGCCCTTCGCATCAACTTTCTACATCCAAGCCAAACTGCGCCATTGGAGGGTGCGTTACTTGAAAAGGCATCAGTTAGCATGGGTGAAACAGCTGTTCTCTGACCCTCACAACAAATGGAAGCACAAGCGCCTGGAAGAGGACAGGCTGTCGGCATTTTACAAACACTGGGGTATAAAGGCCGTGGTGCACCCAGATGGAAAAACAGATTACTACGGTTGCACTAAGTCCTCACCTAGATGTTTCGGCACTATCATTGATGACATGCCTGAGTACTTGTACGAAGGCAAATGGACCCCGCCATGTTGCCTGAGGGCATTACGAGAAACAACAAAGTATGTCTTCAACATTCTTGAGCAAGACAATGTGCGATACTGGCTGGAAGGCGGCAGCTTGCTGGGAGCTGCAAGACATGGTGATATTATTCCATGGGATTACGATGTGGACGTGGGAATATACAGAGAGGATATTGAAAAGTCGCCATACTTAAGAGATGCCCAGCAAGGCAGCTTCACTGATGAGCAAGGCTTTGTGTGGGAAAAAGCTACCGAAGGAGAATTCTTCAGAGTGCAGTATAGTGAACAGAATCATCTGCATGTTGACATCCATCCGTTTTATTCCAAAGATGGCACTATGACAAAGGATACCTGGTTCAAAACTCATAGACAAGACACAGAGTTTCCAGAGCACTTTTTAATACCGTTGACTAAAATTCACTTTGCAGGAGTGATGGCCAGTGCTCCTAACAACATCAAACAGTTTTTGGAATTTAAATTTGGGGTTGGTGTGATTGAGCAGCCCCGATTTCCCAACTTTAAGAGAGCGCAGTGATCATTATTGTTGTGAAACTTAAAATGTAACATTTTTAACAAGTATTATTATAAACAGCATTTTAAATCTGTATCCCTTTAGAGTTTCATTGCCAGATCTGACATATTTTCATTTTAATATTATAAAGTGTTAAACTGCACTAGAAATTTAACATAGGTAGTATGGGAAGTGTCAATAATACCAGTTATTATATGTATATATATCATAATTAAGATAAAACTGTATGAAATCTATTAAAAACAAAGTTGTAATTATGGACTGTGATACAGGGCCATTTAGTGATTTACATGATGGTCCAGGCCCATGCTCATCTCAGCTCGGGTTTGACAATGGTTGCTGCATTTATCTGCAATCTGGATCAGACTTGAACAGAAGAAGTTTGATATCATCGCAAACACATAATCTGTCTACCAAGTACCATAACACACTGACACTGGTCTTGGCTTGACACAATAGGAAGTTTAGTATTCTCATGATTCCAGATGCATCCTCTGTCTGCCATGATGCTCTTTCTAACTTTCAGAATGATGTCAAATGACATGCAGTGGAATGCAAGCTGTGTTCAGCCTTACGCTAGAGCTGAGCCAAGTGCAGTTTGCATCTGTCCAGGGGTGACCAAGTTTAAATGCACCATCCCGGTCAGCCTGGAAATGTTCATGAACTAGTATTTAACTAGCCCCACATTTACTACCTATATCAGCATTTTTCTATGCCATGGAAATTATGATTATGTGTATGTTTGCACATGACCGTGTATGCATGTGAATGTGTGTGTGTGTGCACATGTGACTGTGTGTGTATGTGTGCACATGTGACTGTGTGTGTATGTGTATGTGAGCACATGTGACTGTGTATGCATGTGTGTGTGTGTGTGTGTGCACGTGACTGTATGCATGTGTGTGAGACAGAGAGTGTGTGTGTGTGTGTCCTGGATGGTTTGGGATGATTCCTAGTCTATCAAAGGATATAAATAAGGCCCCTTGAAACACATACAATTTCACTGTGTTCAGTCATTAAGCCCTATAATATATATATATATATATATATATATATATATATATATATATATATATATATATATATATATATGTCAGCTAAGAATATTTGCAGATGTAAGCCCGTTGGGCCAGTTAGCCTGTAAGTAATTTTTAATTTTAGAATTGCTTTTAGCAGGATGACATTGTACTTATTATGAGGTAAAACAATGTCTAGGCAATTTTGATATTTTAGTTACACTTGTTTTTTCTTTTCTTTTTTCATGCTTGATATGTGCGGCTATATATTTTTATCATTACTTATCAATGACTTTTGACCCCAGTTTGTGCTGATGTTATTGTTCTCATTTTATGAGTGTGTGAGTGAGAGTACTTTGTACCATGAAACATTCCTTGTGCAATAACCCTGGCTCTTGGCAATAAAGTTGTAATGTAATTTGTATTGTATTGCTGTTCTTTGTGCAATAACTTTGATACTTGGCAATAAAGTTGTATTGTAATTTGTATTGTATTGTTAATTGTATATTCTTTAAAACACGAAGTCACACATTTATGTGATTAGCTTAGCAAAAAACAACAACAAAAAACCAGTCATCTTACTTCCTCCATTAGAAGTAGCCACAATCATCATTTTATTTTAATTAGACTGTTGCTATTGTGCTTTATCTGTGTGTTTCCATATTACAGGCCATTATAGATCTTCTGTTATCAAAAGGCGGGCAATGATCTTAGTGCATGCTGTGCACATGAGGGCAAGATGGGTGCTGACTAATGAGTAGTAGTCTGTGTGAGTGTTGGCTCAGAAAAACTGGAAAACAATCCTTAATCAGGAGTCAAACCTTGGCCAGGATTTACAGTCCAGCACATTGGCCAACCAGACACAAATTCCTGTCATGCATGTACATGAGTGACTGACCACCCAGCATCTTCAGCTTGATTATTGAAGAAAGTGTCGTGGGAATTAAACAAAAAAAGTAAAATGCGGTACTTATGGTGACTGTTAGTGTTTCTGTGTCCAAGTTTATTTAAGGGTATTGAAATTACAATTTATACACGAATGGAAATTTGGAGCCACTTTCAAGACCATAGTGATAAATGCTGCAATGCACCAGTAAATTCTGAACTGGAGATCAGCTGAGCCATTTGTAATTCTTGTACTGTCAGTATCAACCAACTTGAAAATTTGAAACTAGAAAAAACCCATCCCCACCCTGCCTTTCCCCATTGGAAAAAAAAAGGTTTGTGTCAGTGTGTAGATCAAGTACAGCTCTAACCAAGCGCTGGTAAACAAAGTGAACAAACTATGACTTGTAATATGTCCACTTTGAATTTGATATGCATCAAATATAAAGATGTTCATGGAATGAGGCATCATATTGAGAGCATTCATTCACACCAACAATTTTCATATATATATATATATGTATACCATCATGACAATTTATTTATATAGCAAACAACGAAACAAAACTTTGATCTAAAAGTAAAACAGCAAAATATAAACATAGGTTTTTAAGTAACATTAGCAGCCCACCAATATTCTTTATCTTGTACACATATTCAGTTACATGGATGTTTTCAACATGGTATCATAACTGAAGCATATTTACATTCTACATACTGACATAGAGGACAGTACAAAAATGTGTGCAAGATCTGTCTAAAATTATATTTGATAGAGTCATGGTGTAAAAACTACTAAAAACAATGTTGAACAAAAGTGTTTAAATTGATAAATTACAACTCGGTTGTAATGTTAAAACTATACAAAGCTCTCTCTCTCTCTCTCTCTCTCTCTCTCTCACACACACACACACACACACACACCACACACACACACATACACACACAAATGCAGTAGCTCCCCTATCTCTAGAAAAAATGTACAAGTACATCTTGTTCATTGTGCATCTAAGTTGTGGGGCACTAAAGTGGGGGAGGGGGTTGGACAAGACTGACACATTGGTATACATGCAAAACCACCAGCCCCTACACCATCAGTTACTATCATGTTTGAGGCTGCAATCTTAGTGGATTTAAACCCACCCTGTGCATTAGCAATTCATTAGTACAGGTTGCTTAAAAAGACAATAACAAAAAAAGACTCCTGTAGATAGCCGTCTTCAGGTAAAGAAATAATTTTTCAAAAAATTGGAAATGCTGCCAATCGGGACAAATTCAAAAACTAAAAATATTTATCACAGGCTCTATTTTATAACACTACATATGTATTATATGCATATATGTACATATCGCAGCTAAGCAAGGTGGGCCTTGCCTAAAATCACGTATTTATAAAATCATAGCTCAGCTCCTCAGAAACTGGCCGTAAAGTCAGACAAAGCTAAACATTAACTGACTGACAGGACACTAACGATTAGTTTTTAAAACCTTTGTGTTATATATATATATATATATATATATATATATATATATATATATATATATATATATATGTCTGCAATATCTATGCACACACAAAAAAGTCTATATAGGGTTTCTTACTTTTTATAATTATTATACCAAAGGAAACTTTATGAATTAGCAAAAGGACCACTCATTTATGTGCCACAAATATGGTTTTACATGGAAGCTCAGAGTGCTCAAGAAATGTGATCAACATCATCATCAATAATGAAATTCTTTTTGATTTTATGAACATATGATTTTGATCTGGCATCTAACACTATTGGGCGGTTCAGTGAAGCTGGTTTGCGCAAGTGAATGCCCTTTGTAATCTTTTGCGCAAGAAGTTGTGAGAGGTCACAGCGTCACTTCCTGGCTGATTTCTGAGCAGGCGTTGCTTCACACTGTGTATAACGATAGAAGTTGAACCTAGAATTGCGAAACAGTACAAATGCCACCACTGTTGCAGTTGCAAAAATTACCGGGGATGGAGCATGGAAAAAAAAAGTGTCTTTGCATCATTTTTTGGCTGACCAAAAGATCGTGAGTTCAAGGGAAAAAATCATTTTGAGGCATCCTGTAGCACGAGCAACAAGTTATTGCTTGTTGCCAGACACATTCTGACTACGGGCCTCCAAAAATGTCTTTAAAGTTGGCAGTGTAAAATTCGCAAATTCACTGTCACCACCTTACATTGTGAAGATAGTATGCACCGAAAGTAAAAGCAGCCAAGGGACTTAAGCAATGCCGGGCAAAAGTCAAGGAACCGCCCAATACTGATATGCTAAAACTTGGAGGAAGGTTGGCAATGTCTCAGTTTTATCGTCTGCTTTCCTGTTCAAACCTTTATTCCTACTGTTAAGAAGTTTGTGTACAGCACTTGTCAAACTCACAATTTTTAGCCACATCACATCAGTTACAGTACCCTCAGGACTTCTTTTGTCTTTTTGCCCTTGCTGACTTCAGCTGACCAAATATGCTTTCTCTTTTTTTTCTCTTTTGTGCAGCAAGTTTCTGAATACGTCCTTTGCCTTGCATGCTGTCACTGGATTCGGCAGAGCTGTCTTCATCAGAATTCTCAGCATCACCAGAATTACTGCTGTTCTCTGCACTGTCCGTGTCAGGGCCCTGTCCAGCACTGCAACTGGTTCCAGCTGAAATCACTCCACTAGGTGCGTTGCAGTTTTTGCTGGATGATGCAGATTTTTCACTGTTCCCTGTGGCTCTTTGGTCATTTTCACCTTGTTTTGGGCACGCAACATCCTCAGACAGGGGTTCCTGTCCTCCAGCATCACTGTCAGAATCTAGGGCAGATTTGGCTTTTCTTTTTTTTGAGGGCTTAACTTCCTGCAAGTCACCTTCAGCGGCAGAAGTGGCACTCTGGCTTTCACTGTCAGAGTTTAGCACAAGCTGTTTCCTTGATTTTCTCACTGAAGGGACCTGAGGAGAGTGTTCAGATGAGCTGTTTTTTGAATCATCACTGTCAGAATCTAATCCTGATTTTTTCCTGGATTTTCTTGCAGTATTTGCTACCTGTATGTCTTCACCAGATGAAAGTGAGTTTCCTTCTTCTGTGCACGGCATACCTTTGTTTTCAACATGATGGCTGGTATTTGTCATTAATGTCTTTGGCTTCTCTGAACTATTTTTGACACTTAGTTGTTGTTTGGCCATTCTTTGCCCTGTGGTATGTTCCCAATCTTTTGGGAAGCTGTTCCCTGTGTTTGGTTTTTCTCCGCTTTCTAATTTTGATGGGTCTTCTTCACTCTCTTCACTGGATTCAGGCATGCTGGCAATCCGAGGCCTGTAACCTTTTACTCTGTGATGTTTCTGAAACAGACATTATCTTTACTGGTTCTTGCATCAAAGTGATAATGAACAAGTGACTGTGAACAGTTTTGTTGCACTCTCTTGGTTTATTCTGTTTTTGGTCCCTGGCAGTAACACTGGTTTTGTTTTGTTTTGTAACTCTATCCCACTCACACAATATGGTTGACACAAAGGTTCATATTTTTATTGGTATTTTACATGTTTATTATTATTATATAGCATTTACAAATATAACTCTAAAAACTAAGACATTTTTACAAATATAGCTATAAAAACTAAGACTTTTTTTATTTTAAATCCAGAGAGAGAATTGACAAGTTAGCATGTAGTATTTGACATCATTATGATTTTCATACATGCACAGGCATGCACACATACACAGCATCTGTTTGTCTGTCTGTGTCTGTCTGTCTGTCTGTCTCTCTCTCTCACACACTCGCATACACACACACACACACAGCACATGCCTGTATGCATTTCTCTGAAAATATTTCTTTTCCTCTCATGAAACTATAGTGACCTAGCACAAATAACATTACTTAAAGCTAAAGGGGAACTGAAGCGACAAAACTTCACAGGCCCCATCAATAGGAATGCAATAAAACATAGACACAGCGGTTTTTCATTTGACTTTGGGCCCTGTTAATTTAAAATCAATGTTTAAGTATCACCGAAGTGTGACTGTGGGTCTGCCATTTTGTGCCCACCAGCCTGCATCAGTGATGTGATAGACGAGGCTGGAATGCATGGCAAAGGTATGAAATTAGTATGTCACCAGCCAACCTTTTTTTTCTTTCTGTTGCTTTTGAATTTCATTGGTAAAAAGCAAATCAGTATGGCTGTATCAGGAGAAGCTCAAATTTGAAGCAAAAAAAAGTTCTTCTTTCGTATAAATATTCATATTTAAAACAAGTGAACTAAGCCTGCAGATGGAAACAGTTGCACATTTTTGATGTACTGAGGACAACTTGCATCTCTGCTTTGCTTTAATTGGTTCCCCTTTGAACAAAGTCACCAAAACATTTCACTAACTAGGTATTGGACACTTCTTCCCATTTTTTTCAGTTGTCTGCACCACAGACAAATTTTGTTTGATCAGTTAGAATTTGATCATGTTAGATGGATCAACAAAAGGAACAACACAGCTACATCAAAACACTCACTTTAATGTTTGTTTCATTTGTGCTGTTGCTGCTGTCTGGGCTGTCTGGGCTATCTGTGTCTTTGATGAACTCTTCCATCGATTCCTCACCACTTATCTCCACATGGTCATAGTTGTAGCGATGTGTTCTGAAGCGAGTTACCAAAAACCAATTAATATCATTAAACATAAACATGTATTAATTATCATAATTAATTATCATATAAATATATAAACCATCACCTCACCTTACAGATCAGTGTGAGTTTTACCATCAACACTGTGACAGTGGTAACTGATTATCATTCATTTTATTCCTGTTTTTGTTACATATGCAATCAAATTTCAATACAAATCTACATGAACACATATCAGGAGATTGCATGTAAGTTTATAACTAAAGTAAGATACTGAGATAGCCCAAAAGCATACTTTCATTTAATAATTGACACTTCAGCAGCATACCTAACCCATAATCTTTACACATGTATCTATAGACAACAAATTAAATTCACGCACACACACACACTTATATATATATATATATATATATATATATATATATATATATATATATATATATATATATACACATGCGTGCAGGCATGCAAACACACACACACACACACACACACACACACACATAGGCACGCACACTTGCACACACAAAATACTAATGTTCATGCAGTTATGAATATATAGTATATAACATATTATGCACTGCCTCCAAAGAACTTGTAAGCAAAACATGAACAGAACAAAGTTTCATTAGATAATTTATTTTCTGCAGATGGAGCCTGACTGTGCTTCAAGTATACTTTGCTAATGAAACACTCACATTTTTGTAAAGTCATTGATGAGTTTACGTGGCTGCAAATGAGACAAGCGGTTTGACACTGAAGATGTTGTAGAGATTGCACTCCACTGCTCTTCTCTGCTGGGCATTTGGAACCTTTTTCTTCTTTTACGTGATGAGCAACGACGTCTTTTGCTTGCATCATTCTGCAATAGAGAATATTGGAACACACAGAGTTTAAACAGTTAAATAGTTAAACTGGGGAACATGGACAGCTCAGTGCTAGAGTGCTGAACTCATGATTGAAAGGTCACACTCGCAGGTTTGAGTCCTGGCCGGACTGAGTGGTGCCTGGGAGAATTTTCTTCTCCAGGGTCAACCGTCTGTGCTGACTTATAAATTTGGTATCTGTTTCACCCCTGTGTTACCGCAGTCGCATGACATATAAATGATCCCAGTCATTCTGCCAAAATTGCAGGTGGCAGGTTACAGCTAAAAACACATGCACCCTGTGCATAAAAACGCATGCACCCTACACATAAAGTGATGCTGTAAACTGGTCCATGGTGGTTTGGTATACATAGAACATGCACTGAGGTGGTGGCAGCAGTTTCATTTGGCACCAGTCATGTAACAACCAAACAGCGCTGTAACCATTTCAGTGGATATTTAAAAAAAAAAACACTGTCAAAGAGCACAGTCAGTCATTCAGTTGCATATATAATTATGACTATCTTGAGCAGGTCTGCTTGGAAGCATGGAACAGCGCTACACAGTTGCCATTAATTAGGCAATCCTAAATGATCATATAACAATAATAAATAATAAAAGACTAGCTTTCTCAAAACATGTTTTGAACAGCAGAACCTTGAAGGTTTCAAATTCATTATAACAGAAATTTCAAATAAATTACCAACCCCTAACAACATACAAATTAGTACATGTATCTGAGTTCTAACAATGCTTAAGAAAACCAAAAATCAACCTAGCAAAAATATTCAGCCCCAAGTACTATCTCACGCGGGTGAAGACTATGACCAGTGCTGCAGACATGATGTAAACAGAAAACAGCCTGGCAAGTGGCAGTGCTTTGGTTTACCAAACCTGCCTCGGCTGTGCATTTTGATTTTTGATTAATGAACAAAAATTGTGTTTGTTTGTTCGTCTTTGGGGTGGTAAAGGACAACAAGCTCCAACAAAAAGAACCAACCTGTTGTAAGTTGTTAATTTCTTCGTCAGACGACGACGTAAGTATTTTGACAGCAGAAGATCTCCTGGCTGGTGAAATGTATTCTTGGTCAGTGCCTTGTGAAGAATCAAGAGCAGACGCCATTTCCTTGTTGAGCTTCGCTGTTGGAGTTTACTCCCCTGTGTAGCATTCTTCAAGTTACAAAATCAACTTAGGTGGATGAATCTTCGAGCTATCGAACATGTTTTCGACAAGCAGACAGCCGTTTTTGCGAACTGTAAGTCAGATTTCAATCCATTAATACACAGTGAAAGGCAAATACGCATCTTACAAATAATGCCCTTTGCTGTTACTAAAATGTTATGGTTTGTACCTAAAATACTGTGCCCGTAATGGACTGCCGAAATAAGAGAACGTTGCATAAAAATCGTCGAGAAATGGCGTCCGTCATAGAATTGGAAAGGAAAGTGTATTTCTTGTGTTTTACATTTGTTTCCTACAGATTGTCAGTGATTAATTGCATAATAATATAAACTCATGTTGTCAAGTGTATTCGCAGTCTCAGTAGTTGTTCACAAGAATATTTGAAAATGTGTAGACTTTGACCTGGCGGGTCATAACCTTGTCGTCTGCTACAAGAACAACATAGTAGTGGCAAATAGTGGTTCCCCGAATCGTATTCTGCTCATTAACCCATTCCCGGCTGCCATATTTGGAAATACTGAACGTGTTGCAACTAATGAATTTGTCATGTTATTGTTAGAATGCTGTGGAGGAGGGGGCGGGCTGTGGCAAGTGTGCATTATTACATAAAATCAAATGTTTTAACATTTGAGGTCATTGTACTCACTTCGTCCATTTGCACAGTGGTGGCTGCAGGTTGATACTACTGTTTCTTTTAGAACTTGTAAACTATTTCCCATCATAGAAGAATTACTTATACTTATCTATTGAGATTACTACTGCTTGGTTGTGTTAATGTCAGAGCCGAGAGGTACTTTCTTCAAACTTAAATCAAAGTCATTGATAATGTATGATACATTGATCTAAATTGTCAAGCTTGCCAGTACTTTGAGAACTCATTAGCACACCTTACCTATCAATATTTTGATGAACAGTTAACACTGTTGCGGCGCTACAATAGTACCCTGGTGATTGCTGACCACAACAATGAGGCGCTAACTCCAATCACTCTCAACACCATCACAGCAGCGACCAAACTTGGTGGGGAAGTCTCATGCCTGGTTGTTGGCAGCCAGTGTGCCAAGGTAAGTTAAATGGTGAACCAAGCAGAATCAAATCTGTTTGAAAAGCACCCTCTGGTATTTTTGGTATTTTTTTGCATTAGTACGTGTAATAATATTATATGTTTGCAAAAGTAGTATTGTCATTGTTATATTTGCAGATTGTAAAATATGTAAAAAAAATTAAAAAATTGTAAAGATAAGGATTAAAAAAAAAGATACTCTGTCACATGTTGGTTTGTGTGTGTGGGTGTGATGTGTGTGTGAGTGAGTGTGTGTGTAATGGGGGGTGGGGGGGGGGGGTGGTGAGTGAGTGTGTGTGTGTGTATACATGTGTATTTTCAGGTAAAGTATTCATCTACAGGTCCATTTGAAAGTTGTTTTCTGATTCCACCACACCTGCTGAGTTGTGCTGTGTATGTGTTTTTATTTTGTTGTCAAATTTTTACTAGGTTGCTGAGGAAGTGAGCAAAGTATCTGGAGTCAAAAAAGTCTTGCTTGCAGACAATGAAGCTTTCAAAGGCTTTTTGCCAGGTAAGGAGCTAGAGGATAAATTTTAGACAGACCTACACTCACTCACACACACACACACACACACACACACACACACACACACACACACACACACACACACACACACACACTGTCTGTCACACACACACTGTCTGTCTCTCTGAAATAAGCCAGAGGATAAAGTTCAGACACACACCATGTGTGTGTGCATGCATACGTGTGTGTGTGTGTGCGTGCGTGCATGTGTGTGTAAACTAATGAAGAGCTGTTCAGCCTCCTGTCTTCCAGATTAAGTTAGAATGGAAAGCACTTCACGATAACATGAACCACATACACACATGCATCCACACTCTTTCTGTGTCTCTCTCTCTTGCTTCTAACACCCCCCCTTCCCCTCCCCCCTTTCTGTCTCCTTAACATGCTCACTCCCACCAGCTCCCCCCAATCCCACCTCCACCCCTGCCAACTCCCCACCTCCATGCTTCTCTCACTTAAATGGATGACATGAATAATTTTGACAGGGTGAAAGAGTTCTTGCATTCCTACACATCATCAGAAACACAGGGTCAGCTCAGTATGAATCACTCGTTAAAAATTCATCCATACCATTTCCATACACATGTCACCAAATCACAAAAAGGCATGAAGTTTAGTAGTTTTTGAACTGGGGCGGTTTTAGGGCAGTTTTGTATTAGACGTATTTGTAATTTAAAAAATATATAAAAAACTGCACAAATAGACTTTACATTTGCATTAATTAAGACTATTAAATAGGTCTATCTTGCACACCTTGGTGACAGAACCTTGAACATTTTTGAAGGTGTGGTATAGTGATGGAAGAGGAAAAGGGTGACGTTGAGCAGGACAGCTTTATCAATCCAGAAGTGAGAAAAGGGTATTGCGACACATGAGCATACATGTGAGAGAGAGAGAGAGAGAGACAAAACAGGTTGGCTGCTCATTTACGTTACAACATGAAGAAAGATTTTTGTTGTTCACAGAGGCTGTCACTCCCTTGGTTTTGGCAACGCAGAACCAGTTCAACTTTACACACATCCTGGCAGGAGCCACAGCTGTGGGCAAGGTTTGTTTAATGTGTGTGTTGACCTAATAAGTCCCAGTATGCATGGTAAACATCCCCATTGGTGCATTCTGTTATAATGTATTCTGAAATACAAGTGACAGAATTGTTGAGCGTTTACTTAGTATCGCACGACTGATTACCCTAGTTACAGACAGCAGATCATGCCACTTCAGAAAGTGGTGAGTTTCATGAGCATCAGTTGATGGGCCCACCAGTATGAATAACTATTCATGCAGCATTATCACCCTGATATAACCATAACAGTTGACTAGGTGTAAAACACCAAGTTACTTACAGGCAGCATTAGTTTGGAAAAATACCTCTTAAAAAAAGATTGTGAGCACTTCTTCTTTTTTTAAATTGCACAGATTTTCATGGTTGATACACATGCAAATAACCCACAACATATCCACAAACAAAGACTTGTCACAAGGAAAGGATTGACCGTTGTATTTTTGTTTTTTGGATTAATCATGTCAAACAACTTGTAAACCTGTTACCACTCTGCCACATACATTTGAATTGTTCCTCTTTATTGAATGTGGTTGTGCTGATGGTACAGGCGCTGATCCCCCGTGTGGCGGCCAAGTTGGATGTGTCTGCCATCTCTGAAATCACTGGCATCAAGGATGCCGACACTTTTGTCAGGACTATATATGCAGGTACACTTGCAGGTGTAGTTGATGCAGTCCATGTTTTTTGTCAAGGCTGCAGGAGAGTTCAGAGTGCATGTTTGCAGTGTTACATCATCAGGTTAAAATACTGGGAAATCAGTGTTTTGCTATCTGAATGTCAAAGGACCCTTGACTATAAGGTACCATCATAAAATCACTCACATGGCAACAAACAGACAAAAAGGATACTTGACTAAAAGGTATCATCTCAAAATCTCACCTGACCAAAAAACACACACACACACACACAAAACAGTAATACTAAAAAAATTAAAACACCCTCACCATTCACATATATACACCTACACGTAATCTGTGATTACAGGAATGGTCTACCTAGGTTTGTGAAAAGACCTGTCTAAAGGGGAAAGTTGAGCTGGACTTTGAACTCAAGTTTTGCAGACTGGCAGGCACAGTTGTTTGTCAGTGGTATGTGTGTTGCAGCCCATTGCAGAAAATATTGTATCAGTATTGAATAGTGCTGAAAGACAGCAAAATAATGTTCTGTGCATGCTGCGTAAATTGAGCTCCCCCCACCCCCCCCATCCCCCACCCCCACACCCTCTATCAGCTACAGGTACAGTTTCATGGTATATATATCTGTGTTGTTTTTAAAGCGTAATTAGAGTTGTACAGTTACAAGAAGACTTCCCACTCACTTTTCATAATTATACTTGTCTGTGTGCGCAGCGACAAATGCAGCTGACAATGGCACAGAAACTAGCAGATAAAAAGGTTTCTTACCACCACACTTTTGTCACCAGGAAATGCCGTGCAGACGCTGACATCCAGCGACAAGGTGAAGTTGATCACAGTGCGAGGCACGGCATTTGAAGCAGCAGGCACAGGGGGCAGTGCTGCAGTGGAGCAAGGTATGTCCAGTGCGCACGCAAGACAAAAAAGCGTGTTCTGTTTTCTGTTAACTTTTCACAAAGATTCAGTGCCCATGAATAAGGCAAAGCATTTTCTCCCTTGGAGTTGTGGCATCTGTATACAGGCACAGTGGGGACATTCTCAAACCCCAACCCCAGTAAGGCAGTGGATCTTTTTTCTTGTGTTCCTTGTAGTGACCAACTTCTCTATTTTGAAGTAGAAGTTCATGCTGAGAGGGTGTGTGTGTGTTTGGCTGTAACCTGCCACCTACGCTTTTGGCAGAATGTCTGGGATCTGAAATAACACAGGGTGGAACGGATACTGAAATAAGAGTCAGCACAGAAAGTTAGGTCTGAAGAAGACAATTTTCCCACCACTCCTGCCAAGGATTGAACCCACAACCTTTTGATCATGAGTTTGGTGCTCTCCCACTGAGCTATTGCACACAAGGAGGGGGTGTCATAATCACCTTCTCTGTGAGTCCTGTCTGTCAGTCTGTGCATCAGAGCTTTGTTCAGATAGTTACTTCCAAACTGTAAGACCTTTTGCAACCAAACTTGATGTGAGGGCAACTCATCATGAGATTGAGTGTTGTGAGAGAAGGTTGAATACTATCGTTTAAAGATTTTACTGCTGTGACAGGCCGTTGAAAATTTGTTTGTCTCAAACTGTGTTCTCTGCAGAGTGTTAATCTTCCTTCCAGTGCTTTTGGAGGATGGCGGGGCCACCTACCTGCTTATAACCTAGCTGTATCCAGTATTTGGTTTCCATTCTCCTTTGTTTTCACTTACATAGAGATTCCTGATTTTCTTCACCACAAGATGAAGTAGTCGACAGTCTTCCATGTCCTCTCCCCACCCTTGCACATCATGAAATCATGTATAGATCATTTCATTTTATTCTTATTTTCACTCCCCACAGCACCAGCAGAAAGTGTGAGCAACGACAAGTCAAAATTTGTAGGCCAGGAGCTCAGCAAAAGTGACCGCCCAGAGCTGACCAGTGCCAAGGTGGTTATTTCTGGAGGTAGGTGGTGTAATTGATTTGGCTGTGCTTTGTATGAATTTCCACAGGATTTGTTTTTAGTGTGTTTTCATTAACATGTGCTTTTATCAGTTTTAGGCTCATATTCTGTAATGCAGGGAAAATGTATACTTTTGTGAGATTATTTTGCTAAATCAGGTTAGAACAATTTTGTTGGTGTGGTATTCGGTTGTATTGTTTGTATTGCAGCATAAGCTCAAAGACCAGAAGTAAAAGCAACAAAGTATTTAAACACATTTAAGGGACTCCTCTAAACTGACCCTGTATCACTGTACAAAAGAACTGGGGTGATGGTGTTTTTCCTTTTTTTGTTTTTGTGTGTGTTCTGTGTAAATATATAATGTGTCCAGTTGCTTTTCATCCTTTTCACCATACTGCCCCCACAGCTGGAACTGTTTCGTGTTCAGATGAGAATCAGTGCCATGCAAGACTCAGTATTATTATTTTGTACTTTTTGAGTTCACAACAACTTTCTGAGCAGTGCAAGTGTTTCCATCTTGCTTGCTTTGCGCAGGGCGCGGTATGAAGAACGGGGAGAACTTCAAGCTCCTGTACGCACTAGCAGACAAGATGGGAGCAGCAGTGGGAGCGTCACGTGCAGCTGTGGACGCTGGCTTTGTTCCCAACGATATGCAGGTCGGCCAGACTGGCAAGATTGTTGCTCCGGTGAGTCTTCCTGGAAGTCACTTGTTTTATTTCTGGCTTGTACGCTGCATAATTATTTGTTATCTGACAAAGGCATTTTTTGTGGGGGTTTTGTGTGTTTTGGCTTGTTTGGCAGTCTGCTAAGCATTAACCATGCACACTTCTCTAAACCAAAAAAGGAGTGTCAAGTTTCAGGCAGAAATAATGTATAGGAAACGGAAATAGTAATGGGTGAGATGGTTTCGAAGCTGTGTAAGGAAGGTACAAACAATGGGCGAAACCAGCCAATGAAAAGATTACCATAATACCAGTAACAAGTAGATTATTGTGGGGCTACCAGTAACAGGTAGATTATTGTGGGGCTGGCTGTTTGAAGTTGAGTTGAACACTGCAATATTGTAAGTTCAAAGGATTGATGTGTTTTTGTTGTTATTGATACACTGCAGGACACATAGTAGTTTCACTTTGCATTATTGTGGAACTGTGTTTCTAAATTTTATGTGTAGTGCTTTACATCATTGAGGACGTTATCCAAAGATGTATCTTTAATTTTATTTGAAAGAAATCAGTATTTTTGAAAATTTAATTTTTTTTGTTACACTATGGATCTGATTTTTTACCCACCTTTTACGTGTGTTTTTAATTGGCATTGTACTGGTTTTAATAATTATGTAGAAATTTCTAGCTTGTGTTGGGTTCTGACCACACACACAAAAAATCAAGTGTTTTGCCTTGATATAACCATAATGGTAGACCGAGTTTTAAAAAGCCAATTATCTTTGTAATTGTATTTGTACTTGTATCATTTTTGTTTTCTCTCTCAACAATGGGTCACAGAATGGTGGGGCTCATGGATCTTGTGGTTTGGGTGCAGATTTTGCTGGTTTCCATATTCCTTGGGTTGGGGAGTGCAACATTTCTGGGCTGTTGTGGAAATTTCCCAACTTTATGTTCAGACCTAGTTTGTAGATCTGGCATGAGTATGACTTTACAGGTGAGAACAGATTTAGAATACTTATCGACATATGACAGTGATTATTCAGCCTGAGGCAACCCTGTGCAGTGGAGAGGGGTGTTAACCCTTTCACTGCCCCAGCCAGTCAAATTTCTGGGCTGAAAAGTGCACACACACACACCTGCAAACAGTGTATTTTCCAGTCTTAGTATATCTACTTTCTGTACTGTGTGTTTTGGTGGAAATCCTTTCACATGCTAACACAAACAAGCAAAAGGTTTAAGGATTTCAAATCTCACACTTCTGTTGGTCATTTTCAAGCGATGCTGTGGCAGCAAAAAGGTTAAAATCCAGTTGCTAACGTACTTGCCCTATGCACACAGGACCTGTACATTGCTGTGGGTATCTCCGGTGCCATCCAGCACCTAGCAGGGATGAAGGACAGCAAGGTGATCGTGGCCATCAACAAGGACCCAGAGGCCCCCATCTTCCAGGTGGCTGACTATGGCCTTGTTCAGGACCTCTTCAATGTGAGTCTTTATCTCATCCTTCTCTCACAAAGTCTGTTGATTGGAAAGAGGTGTGTGTGTTGTCATTAAGGGACATAGGGGCCAGGAGCAAAGGGCGAGGTAACCCTGACAGAAAACTTAAAGGGCTGAAGGTGGAGGTACTGAGCCATTGGCGCTCTCCAGAAAATCATGATACCATACACTTAAACACCATGAAGCAACAAGAAAAAGGGGAAAAAAATTGATTTACCATCACATGCCCAGATGTTTTTTCTTCCCAAACCAGTGTGCAGGTTTGACAAAAGTGTACCAGAGCCCACTGTGTGTCTGATTTACAGTCATGTTCGCATATGCCTTTTTTGCCCAAACCAGTAAAAGTTAAAAGTGACCCAGAGTCTGTGATGTGTGTGTTGATTTGCAGTTACGTCCTCCTCTTACTCCTCGTTGCATTCTTTCTGTGTGCTTGTGTGTGTGTGTGTGTGTGTGTGTGCAAAAAATACAATATTATGACTATTTTTGAGGTTTTGTGTGTACATTTTTGTTGATCTTGTAAAGTGGGGCACTCACCTTTGTCAGTGAGATAAGGCACTGTAGAAATGACTGCAATTATTATTATGTTTTTGGAAGCTTTTTCTGCCCAGATGGTAAAAGTGGCCCAGAGTCTGTTATGTGTGTGTTGTGTTGTGTCAGTCTGTGTCTATTGGTAGTTGTATCTCAAAACGCTGTAGCTTGCCATGGCCTGATCTTCACATGACATGGAACATAGGCCCCTCTTGTTCACAGCCATCATGTAAACCTGAGATATTCTTAACTTGAAATTTGCTGTCACGGTATGTCAGAGCCATGAGTGTTGACCTGACAATGTACACTGCCACTCTCAAGTGTATAATGCAAAAACATCCCTCTACCATCAGTGTGGTGTAGTGTGTAAGTGCAATAGTGGAGGTACTAGGTTTGAATCATGCAGCTCCAAACTTCTTTTTTTCTATTTTCTTTCATCATCATTTTTATGTAGATTATTGTGGCCTTGTTTTTAAATAATATCAGCCTGTTATGTTTTTTAATTTTAGGTCAAAGTGTAGGAAAAAAAAGCAAGTAGTTAATTGTTGAGGCGTTATATTTAGAGCTGGAAGACCTTAAACAGAGTAAAGCTGATAGAAAAATATTATGGCTTAATCATTTAAAAAAAATTGCAATGGTGCCTTTGTTTTGAGGTCTTTGTATTTTAATGTCACACTGCCTGATTAACTGATTTTTGGCAGTGCCACCTTGTTCCTGTTACCGTTTCACAACACTGGCAGACCCAGTTTTGAACAGCTGACAAAGGTTCCCCCCCCCCCCCTTTGTTTTATTGTGCCTTTGGATTTAACAAAGCTTATTACAAAATCTCTTCCATTTCTTTGTTGTTGAGGTGTGCGGTTTTGGCTGTACTGTCCGTATTTTTGTCAACAGAAGTGTATGAGGATTTGGGTGTGTGGAGATTTGTAGGTTTTTGTTGCCATTTTCCTAAAAGTGCCAAACTTTGTTCCTTTGTTTCAGGCTATTCCAGAGATGACAAAGTTGTTGGAGAAGAAATGACCCCGATAGGACAGCTTCACATTTTAGAATATATTCAGTGAATGAATTGAACGCCTACATGACCTAACTTTTGTGAGCCTAAATCTGTATAGGGCCAATGCACATATTAACAATGATTGTACATCTGCAAAAAAAGAAGAAGTGTGAATTGAAGTGCTTTGAATACACAGCTGTTGTGGTAGTTACATTGTACTGTGTGATTTAGCTGTTTGTGTGCAATTGTGTGCAACGGCCTTGTTCTAAGTCATTCTGCATGTTCAAGACATTACTTGTGGGACAGTGAAGAGCGTCAGATCAGGGAATTCTGTGCACAGGTTTGTCTCAAGACAGCTGATGTTTTTAGTTTTTATTATTATCAAGAAGCATTGTGAATTTACAGGGAAGTTAATTGAAAAGGTTTAACTTTTGAAACACACCATCTTGACTTCCTGTCAAACCTTTAACATTGAAGTCATCTAACTTTTTGAGTCCCAGCTTCCCAGTCCATGTGTCATTTCAGAATGGGAACAGTCATGCATCATATGTTTCTCAGGAAATAATAATAACGTTTTCTCTTAGGGTAATTGTTACAATGATGGACTAGATTTGGGTCTTGTTCACTCATTTCAGCAACTTGGGTTAAATTTATTCATCACACCTTTCCATAACTAGAATGTGAAGAAAAGGAGGGAATTTCTTCTTATGGGCATTTGAGTTGGTTTTCAAGAAAGGATGATTTTGTTGTTGGTGTTGTTCTTATGTGAAGACTGCAAAATGAGAAACATCATCTTTTCAATGTTTGCTTAGCTTTTTTTCTTTTTCTTCCCCTGTTTGAAATGTTTGTTATTTATCATGAATGAGTGTAGGATTTAGACTGACATTTGATGATTACAAAAAGACTTGAAAATAAATGAATTAAGAAAGCTACAACAGTTAGAAGTAGACTTGGGTTCTTTGTCCAGATTTTGTGCCGATGATTTTAAATAGTGATGAAGCAGAAACATGTGCCATGGGTTGATGTAAATCTAATGCTGGTCCCACAAAGTTGGTTCAGCGAAAGTATTAACCCTTTCCCTGGTCTTACGACATATGATGTCAAAGAAAGACATGTCCATTTCAGTGCTTGATGTCACACAACATATTGCTTGAATTCAGACATTTTGTGCATTGTCATTCAGAGTAAACAACTCCAGATGAACATTTCTGGCTCACGAAACTTCTTTTTGAGACAATTATCTGAACTGACAAACACTTTGGTATGGAAAAGGTTAACTAGAATATTTACAGTGCTATGAAAACACAACAAAACATAATTCATGTTTTCCATCCCAGTTGGTCCAGTTTAATATTCACAGCATTAATCACTTGTAAGAGCACAAATAATAATTATGAGGAAATGAACAGAAACAGTTTTCAATGAATGTACATAGTACACATGTCACAACTGAAACAAAGTTCAAGAGCTGCTAAAACAGAGCAGCTGAAAGCCAACTACTGAAAATGTAATGGCACAAAAGAACAAAAAACAACAGACAAATTTAAGTATGGTTGATTAGCATAAGATCTGCATTCAACAATTAACGTACACCAACTGTCTCACCAACAGTGTTCAATCTTTGTATCCATCAGTGTTCCATCTTCATATAACATTTCCAACGGTCAAACCACAAAAGGCAGGCAAATATACAACATGCATTATGAACGTCACCTTTCAACCACATACAGTAACAAGAACAGCAAATGCTTGATCAATCAACTCACACTCAGTATCCCTTTGAATGGGCTTTGTTTCAGTATAAATTCATGTGGCAAGAGGGAACTTTCTGCAAACCATGTGTTTCATTTATACAAACTAGGCATAAATTCATGTGGCAAGAGGGAACTTTCTACAAACCAACTGTAAATTTTCATGGTTTGAATTTCTAAAAAGAGTTCATAGGCTTTGAATAATCCTCAAAGGGGGACCAGTGGCCAAACTGTCTGGCACTGTACTGTAGTAGGTAAAAGCATCTAGAGAGCAGCATAAGGAACCTTTTTCACCCTTTCAAGTTAACACTTGTTCATGTGCAGACTTCTTCCAAAATCCAGTTGGAGCCAAGATGTTTTGTAATTGTCAAAAATTTACTTTTTCTTCTGTTTCTTTTCCTATGCCAATGACAACATGGAAAACTGCAACAGGCTTTCATAAACACATGAAAATAAACTTCAGGTCATAATCATATAATGTTTGATAAATCTTGCTCAGTGTTGGAAAAAAAGAAAGTCAAATTTTGTTTTGCTTAGGCAGAAAACACACAAATAGCATTATATGGTTGGGATTTTCGCCATGATACTCAAAAGTATGCAGACAAGAAATTACAGAGAGACAGGTCCTCCAGTTTCAAATTTCCAATGCTGCTGTGCTCTTGAAATAAGGTCAGGGTACTAAAACTGGTTAGTAGAGATCATCAATATTATGCAAAGGCTGAACAACCTTGCAGCTGGCTGTTTATTTGACATACAATATTATTGTGTTAGTCACAATCAAGGCAGAACAGAGCTTGAAAGTAACTGAACACAACCTTAAAAATCAAAAACATCAAAAACAAAATAACAAATCTCTGATGTCCTAGCCCCCCCCCCCCCCTCCTCAAAAACAACAACCTCACACTTCATTAAAGTTAACAGGTTCATTAACATATTCAAAAAAACAACTCCATCCTAATTTTTCTCCAAAGTATCACAAACAAAAGTAAAATCACCACAAGTAAAAGTTTGATTCACTGCTGACACATAACTGTCAAGAGGACTGAGAAAACGTGGAAGCTAAATTAGAGCAGCAGAATTCGCCAAAAATTAAGGAAAGCATAATTCGGACCTCCAACCCCTCCAGGGTAGGGTAATCTGCAGTTTGAGGATCCATAAGATCTCAAAACCGCAACTGTTTAAACTGCATGAGCTTATGACATAATGCACACTCCTCATAATGCACACTCCAAGCATCGTTTTCTGGGGCCATCCTCCAGACTCTGCTAGAATTGGTTATGCCACTGAAGGGGCCCTATTTATCTTCGCACAACTGTCTCCCAACAATATCTGCACCCACTGAAAGGTTTGGATACTAATACAGCTGTGAACGTCCAAGCACGCACATAAACATCAGGCGCGTCCATCCCAGGTAACAAAAAAGTGGCATCTCAATTCAGATGATTTTGTTTCTATTTGTGCTGGCGTAAGCAATGTTGGCAGTTATTAAAAAAAAGAAGCGTGATATAATCTGAGTTGTTGGTTAAAACTTATTGCCATTTAAACACCAACTAAAAACTGTCCAGTAGCTAACAGTTTTTTTGGGACCTACGGCATAATCGGTTATGGCAGCGGTTGGAGGAAGGATGTTGCAAACAAGTGCATGGAGTTTGGAGATAATGATCAGAAGTTCAAACAAAGACTGTATAAACACTGAACACAAAGCCATTGCTGTCACGTGCTAACTGCTGGCAACTCATGCTGCCCAACATTTGCAAATGGCCCCTATGCCTGTCCAAAAGACTGTTTTTTCCCCCCCTCCTTTCAACCGCCAGCCACAGCAAGATTGGCTGATATTTTAACTTCATGCCTGTGTGTGGTGTAGTGCAGGGAATGGTTACAGAGGTCTCCGACTAAAAAAACTGACCACCAGCCACAGCAGCTTTGGCTGGTATTTTAACTTCATGTTTGTGTGTGGTGTGCAGGTAATGGTTAGAGGTCTGTGACTCGCCAAAGACTGGAATTGTACAGTATTGTAAGTTGCTGGACACAACAAAAGCTCTGCAGTTTGTTTGAGCTGTGGCCAGGCTTTTTTGATTATTATTATTATTGCTGCATTCATAAGTAAAGGAGATGGGGTCTAGATTTGTTTCAGTGGTGCATGCAGAAGCAATACAGATGGAATATATATATATAGATTTTTTTTACTATGACTCCAGAGGCTCATATTCACACCACTAGCATAACAGACTTTTATTATACTCTAAAAGAGAACTTAACCAAAAACAAGTTGAGCTGGTTTGGCCTAGTGGTAAGGCGTTAGGCTGGTAAGCGGAAGGACCTTGGTTCAATACCGCTTCGGCTCTTCAAAAGGTTGTGGTTTGTGGACACTGTCTTGTGACTTTGTCCATCACATCCTACTGAAACATTAAAATGGCTCTCATCGCTGTCCATCTTAATGCAGAAGTCATTCTGGTGGTGACAGTGTAGCGATAGGTATATAATCTCCCTCTCCCCCCACCTCCATACCCCTTTCTCCCCATCCCTAATAAGCCATACGGTTTCTGTGGATGTTAAGCGCCATGTTTATGTACTAAACAAGTTGACCTGAAAATATTGCAGTGATGAAGAACCTGAAAATGTTGAAAATGTACGCATATTTTCATATGCATGCTTTATGCGCTTGTTCTAACAATAATCATGCAAAAGAAGTATGTTTTGCTTCAGATTTGAGCTCTTTACCAATGAGGAGCCAAAACTGGCTGGCTCATGACACATTTTACACTTTTGCCACACATGCTGGCCCAGTTTATGACATCACTGATATAGACTGCTGGTCACAAAATGGCTGCACACACAGTCATATCTATGTGACTTCTCTACCAATGAGGAGCCAAAACAGGTGGGCTCGTGACATATTTCACACTTTTGCCACACATGTTGGCCCAGTTTATGACATCACTGATATAGAGAAACAAGACAAAAATTGCTCTGAGTCTTCTTCTTTTTTTCAATTCACACTCCTATCGATAGGCCCTGTGGTGCTTTTTCAATTTGGTTCCCCTTTAAAACAGGAGGTTGTGACAGCATGAAGTAGTCTGACGTCTCCTAAAATCCCATGTAACACAACAATGACAGCAGGATTTCACACTCTCAGCTGATGATTCCAGTAATTATGTGTTTTCTCTTGTAACTGTATGTGTCACAGGGTTGTAAAACATGATCTAAGATTGGCTGAAGACCTCTGCTATCACATTTAGGGGATGTCACAGTGGCTGGATATTCTGTTTGTGAGACTGTCACCCCAACTCCAGTGCACACACACACACACACACACACACACACACACACTCAAAACAACAACAACAGCAAGACATTCAGCTGGTCACCTGGATTTAAGTGTGGTATATAAGACTGCATGGAAGTCACTTGAACATGAGAGTCACCTTAAAAGATGGTCTCTTCTACACTGAAGTGTAAAACAGTAATGGTATCACTCTGAGATCATCTGACAGCTACCTGAATTTGAGCATAAAATGATCAGTGTCACAAGTGGAGGAAGTAACTGTTGAGAGGTTACTTTGCAGTCTAACCTCAGGGATTGAAACTTACCAAGCAAGGCAATGTTCTGTTTTAGGTATTTCTAACACTGCCATCTTTGCAGTCATGTCAATGTATCTACCAATTCTACAAAGCTTGAGCGCTCCTAAGAACTTGTCAAGAAAAAGGAGAAGAAAAAAAGGGTCAAAATACAGTCTGTCTTAAAGCTGAAAGAAAGAAATCATTTAAAGAGGTAGAAACAGTTATTTTAATAACCATACATGATTATTCTGTGACTTCTTGTTTCAACAGCTCACATCTGCCCACTTCAGTTAAATGTGCCATCCTTATACAGAATACAAACAGCACATTACAAGGAAATACAAAGACAAACATTCCACCCTTACACAGAATACAAAGACAAACAGCCCCTTACACAGAATACAAAGACAAACATGCCATCCTTACACAGAATACAAGGACAAACAGCCCTTTACACAGAATACAAAAACAAATAGCCAGGACCATAAACAATTTTTTAATGGGATTAATGGAGCCCTTGCCCCAAGCACTTCTTTCTGCCAGTAATCACTGAATTTGAAAAGCTGCACATGGAGGTGAAAAGTTGTTACATAATCATAAACTTGAACTAAAATAACACACCACATAAATTTGGACATTACTACAAGTACACCAACTCAAAATGCACGACCAATGCTGTTACAGTTACACAAATTAGTGTGTTAGACACCACCCAAATGCTGACAAAGTGTTTTATGGACATACTGGGATTTAAATTTGAGTGAGAATGGATCTGCATGACCTTGTCACAGTACATACAAAATAATGGGCTCCTGCATTGATGTATGTCATATATTCCATGCATGTGGATTTTGGAACAAATGCAAAAACCAAAACACAAATTTTAACACAATAAAAGGTTGATACGGTGCACTGTACTTGTACCTCAGCACACTTCAACAGTTCAAAGTATTTAAACACGCTCTGAACTGTTTACACCTTTTCCACGAGCATTGTCTGCAACAGAAATAGTATGTGTTCTTATCCCTTCAAAAACTATGATTTAGACAGGATTATGAGTATGTCTTCATTTTTCCACACAATGGTATACTGTAATTGAACTGAAGAAAAAATAAACACTCAAATATAGGTCTCAGCTCTAGTTATTTTACCTATGCCTATCTGTTACTTTCAGAGTTCATAATTAATCTATCTGTTTGGTACTGCTTCAGTGTTAGTTTTGTTATAGTAAATAATAACATCACAGTCTTCAAAAAGGCTGAAATGCTACCACTATGAGTAGTTTGACTGGCAGCGTTTGGCAATAGCAGAAACAGCAACATTATAAGGCAGAACACATACAAACCTATGGAGAAAGCTGGACTTAGCATTATATTTTATTTAGGAACTACCGTACCTGGGAATCTAGTGTATGGCTTGGCCTTAAAAATATTCAGCTGCACAATGCAGCATAGGACACCAGCTGCTGTTGATCCACATCAAAGTTTATGTTACAGCCAAAGAAATCCTTCCACAATGACCCAACTATCCACTGACAAGTTTACCTGCAAATGCAAATTTGACCTATCAGCAACAAAATCACCACACTGTATGTCTGTGAGGACCCACACTTTGCTGTGTTTGGGATAGCCCGTTATAAAATGCAAGGATCCTCACACACACAGTCACAGATCTACAACATAGTGACTGTGCAGTTTGCTCTAAACTACAACAGTCCCACTGTCACGGGTCAGTGAGGATCCCACTACTGGCCCAACTCCGGAAAAGCATGGGTTACCAAGTTTAAATGAGCCATCATGGAGAGGCAAAAATGACCATATTTATCATATATGCTCTGACCATCTGCTCCAAAATGAAAGTTTCACCCACTATCAGATGTGCTAAAACTAAAACTTTTTTCTTTATACAGTTTACCGTTCTAGGTTTTTTGGTTTGCTTTAGGCAGTGTTCTTCCGGATACCATAAGTTTAAACCCTGAGGCAAAATGTCTACAACTGTATCAATAAAGTCTTTTAGTGTCTTTGGTCTTTTCTTCTGAAAAGCTGATCATCACTGGACCACATAATTTCAAAACAGTTTCCAATGTAAAAACACAAAACTGAATCTCAAGCACAGGACAGCCACACTGAGGTGACTTACACAACAGTAGTAAATTGTATCACGTGATGTATTGTGTGTAAATTGTACAATTTCATATGTAATACATGGTTCCTTTTTTCTTTTCCACAAATTTGACCAGCCTAGGCCAACTGTGTCCTAAATACATTGATGGATGTACTGACACACAGCACAATGCATGTCTATTGTGAGTGTATAATTATTACTATTATAGTATTAGTAATGTCACTAACAGAGTAACAGCATGAAGTTAAAATGCCTTCATACTTTGGCACGCTTTCACACACAATGATACACAATTACAAAACGTTTCTGTCTTGATCATCTATCACGAATCACAAAACAATGAAAGTGTTGATAGTACCATTTATCTGGAAACCAAACAAAACAGACTTTTAAAGTCAAGGCAGGTCTAGACAGTACTTAGAATAGACTTTTAAAGTCAAGGCAAGTCTAGACAGTACTGAGAATGCTCCACATTTGAGATCTTACAAAGTGTGAGCCTTGCAACTAGATTTCACACAATGAACTAAAAAAGCAGATAGTATGTGACCCACTTATTTCAGGTATCCAACAGCAGCAGCTCACACACTAGGAACATACTGTATTTGTACTGCACATCACCCCATGGCTCTCTAGATACCTTAAGGCCACTCTTAATATAGCTTTTCCGACTTGCCGAAGGCCCACTTGGCGAATACATTTTCAGTTACTTTGGTTCTTAATATTAAAACAACGGGTTATCCGTGCCCAAATCCTCTGCTACTTGTTGCAAAGGAGCAGCCCTTCTTTTGTTTCTATTCTTGCAGCTGGGATTAGATGGGTCCCACAACATCCGCTGATGTTCTCACAGGACCAAATGTTTTGGAAACATATTAATATTCTCAACAGGGGCAGTTTCTTTTTCTGTTTTCTGCAGGTTGAGTCTCTTCTTTAAAAACAATGGTCAGTGGCCCAGGCATATATCACAACTTGACTAACCCATTAGGTGCACCATGTGCCATTCTAATCTATGTGCAAACATTCGCCAAGACTTTGCGCAAGACTTGCAATAAAAAATATGCACCTTTGGCAAAGAAAGGCCTCGGCAAAGGCTTGCTGGTGAAGCTACTTCGCCAAGCCATTTCACGCTATATTAAGAATGCCCTTTAAGCTTTGCACTGCAACTCCATGACAGAAGAACCCTTGAGGAGAGGCCACCCCAATGAAAGACCACCCATTATATAAGAGACTATCCTGATGAAAGACCACCCTGATGAAACTGAGAGAATACCCCAATCAAAGACTTTTTCTGAAACCCTTTCAGCTTTCCTTCACATTTCCACATTGATGACCATCCGATCCAGGACCACCCCTTTCTAAAGACTACTTCTGCTTCATTTTGGGGCCAGTCTTTGAAACAAAATCATATTTCAAATACAGTTATAAACTACCATAGCTTATTAGAAGCCAGGATAAATGTCACTTTTTACTTTAAAAAAGAAGTTTTCACTGAATACATACTCATTTTAACTAGTTTAAACAAAATAAAAAAATAAAAAATGAGCATCAGGTTAGAGCAATGCATAATGTAAATTATATGAATTCTTCCTGCTGCAGAAAACCATGTAATCAATGTTCACGCATTTATCATTATCAACACTCAGTTGCAAGCATGTACAATTATTTATCTAAAGAGAAGAAGCTAGATGTATGCATTACAAACACATGTACACACTTTAAATACACACACATACAAATTCAAAAAAACATTCATTTAGAATTTGACTTTAACAGCATTATGTACTTACATTTTACAGTTAGCCAATTATACTGTAATTTATACAGATCTTTTTGGTTTGGTCTGATAATTTATGACTTACAACTACTGACTGAGTTAGTAAATAAGATGTTTGTTGGAAATGATCCATTTGCAGATTGCACATAGGCTGCCCCTTTGACAGTCATTTTTTTTTTTTTATTATCAGTTTTTAAATTTCAGTCTGTTTTTTTGTTTTGTTTTTGGCAACTGTCCCAAAATATCTTGGCTTCACATAATGGTTGACTGGGCGTAAAACACCAAATTACTTACTTACTATCTCACTTCTCAGCTTCAATGTGTTCAGTAATAACTGTCTAAAAGTAAAACCATTCATAAAGTTAGCATGTAAAAATGTCCATTTGAATTTGTATTGCTTGAGAAGAGGCAACGATGAACAACTAAAGTACAGGATTCACACTCACAGTTGATATGATGAGAATTCTTTACCTGTTCTTTTTACCTGTTAGTGTTAACTGTAAAATATTAGTAATTAAAATTATTAATATATTACAGTTGACATGGTCACTTCATTAACATAACTTCACAAATCAGGTGCATTTCAAGGACTCATCATGTATGTGTTCCACTTTAGTTCCAGTGAGAGCAGTGTCCACTTCCACCTGCATTTGCCCGAGGACTGTTTAGTTGCAGATGCCAACTGGCACCATTCTGTTGCTTACTAAATAACCAGTAAGTAAGTTACTTTTACTTCCAATTCTTTGGAATCAAAGAAATAAATTTTGACGTTTATAAAGTGATAACATTCTACTCTAACTAGTCCAAGTCAAATGTCCATTATCTGAAGAACAGGGGGGGGGGGGGAGAGACTGTGACACACACATAAATACATGCACACACAGGCCCTGCACAACTTAAGCTAATATCGTCAAAACATACGGACAGACACAGGGCACACACAATTTATAAAATGTTTAACTCAGATGACCAGCTTGTCAACCACACTTGTCCATAAAACCATATATAAATATATCTATCTATCCATGGGCATGGATATAATCATATATTGGCAAAGCATACCCACAGGGCAAAGACCATGTGCATTGTTTTCCCCGTGAATGGACTAACATTAACATGAAAAAGATCACAGTGACACAGTCAAATTAATAATAAAAGTGATATGATGCTATCATGCACAGTTTATCAGTTCTATTTATTAAAAAAAATCTGAAACAAGAATGACTGCTGCAGTGCTAGTGGATTGTAGTCATAGGAAACTAACATTAGTAACAAAAATCTGAAACAAGAACACTTGCTAGCACATTGCAGTTGTAGGAAACTAACAAAAATCAGAAACAAGAAAGACTGCTAGTGTATTGCAGTCATTCATGTGAAAGTCATCCACTGGTGTTGCACTGTCCGCTGCCATGTGCAGAGGGGTGCGGCCATTCCTGAGAGAGGGGCGCTGTTTGACTTTGAGGAAGTTGCACAGTTGTATGTGTGCAGGCGCTGGACCTCTTCCTCTCCTTTCTCAGCCTTGAAGGCAATGACAAGAAGGTATAGACAGGTGTGGATGTTGGCTTGATAGATCTCTGTGAGTGTAACTGCGTCCTTGTATTATATATAGCAGCCTTACATCACTTTAATCACTAAATTTGTCACAACTAATCACTAAATAAAATTTGCAGATTGTGTGTTTGTGTCCTAATAAGTAACATTAATAAGCATTCTTCTGAACCATTTATGTGTTTGGATCCTGTTACAGTGTTAGTGTTATATTAACATCTAGCAGCTCACACATGTACGTATACTTTAGAACACACACAAAGAGTCAGTGTTATTTAAAATATAATCTGTATTCTGTTTACTTTTATTGTTTTAATTCATTCCATCCATTGATCCATGCTTAAACTACTAAAGTCCATGAATACATGAAGATGAACAACAGTGATTCATATAATTTATAAGTCACAATGACTTACCACAAAATATAAATCACTTTCAAGTGTAAGGCGGTAGCAGAATTATATCACTTTAATCACTAAATCAATGGGTAAACTAATAGTAAAAGTACTAATACCACAAAATAAATGGTCCAAGTACAAAGTAATCTGTAAACACTAAAAGTAAAACAGGCTTTAAAAAAAAAAATCAATCTATTACACACCTTCAGCATTTGATCTTTTCGGGGTTGAAGGGGTTAGTTTTTCCCTCTTTTCACTGGTTACAGTTTCACTTCTTAAACTGTTTTACTTTAATTACTGAATCACTTGTGACTAAAAGCAAAACTAAAGATCCACAAGAATGACACCTGCTGTGGCAAAGATCTTTTTTCCTAATAAATTTATATTTTGTTCAGTATTTTTCTCAATTTCCATCCACATTATTTTTTATCATCTAATGATCTATAGAAACCCAGTAACAAAAATACTACAAAGTACAACAGAGAACCTTGTTCATCCCAGTCACTGACAGTAAAACCAGCACAGATCCATAGTAATTTAGCACAGGCAAATGAACGCCACAGTAACAAAATGCCTTCTTTAATGCAGACTTATGAATTCCTCCAGAAAAGTTGGCACAAAAGACTTGTACGGGATGATGTTGTCTTTGATAGTCCTGGCTGCCAAACACTTGAGGGACAGCTGGTTATGCTGGCGCAGAATCACTTCTGCCACCCCTGTGGTTGTACACTGGATGGGAGTTTTGCGTTCATGATTGCAGATGTCCATGTGTGCTCCCCCCTTGATCAGTACCAGCATCACTTGCAGCAGAGTGTCAAAGTCGTTGATGGGCTCAGAGTAGCGCACGATTATGTGCAGCGGAGTGTTGCCACGCTGGTCCATGGCATTCACATCTGCCCCACAGGTGACCAGGATCACAGCCATTTCAGAGTTTGGGAACTTCACGATGTCATTCACATGAAAGTCGTCCACTAGTGTTGCACTGTCCACTGCCATGTGCAGAGGGGTGTAGCCATTCCTGAGAGAAGGGCGCTGTTTGAGGAAGTTGTACACCAACCTGTGCAGGCGCTGGACCTCTTCCTCTCCTTTCTCAACCTTGAAGGCAATGACAAGAAGGTACAGACAGGTGTGGATGTTGGCTTGATAGATCTCTGTGACTGTGTCCTTGTCATCATCATCCCGATGAGCACGGTGAGTATCACGTTCAAGTTCAAATACTGCATGCTGAAACACATTTTCAATGTGTGCAAATTCCAGCTGCACTCCTAAGTGTACCATCTGCGCAAACACTTGAGAGAAGCGGAGGAGGTCCTTGGAGATGGTACGATTATTACGCTGTCGAAGCTGCATAGCATGCATCCACAAAGCAATGCAGCGGTCAAAACGCCCACTGTCAGCAAACACTGCCCCACGGAATATGACTGGGTGGGGAACCTCTGGATTGTCAGGCCCAAGGATGCGTTCACGGATTGCAAGCGACTCCATGTGGAGAGCAGAATTGTTTTGCTGAATTGCATCCAGCTCCCCTATGGTCTGGCATTCTCTGCGATTATCATAAGCTGGAACTGGTGGGTAGTCTGGTTTTCTGATGATTCTCTGTGGAACTTTGTGCCTCTCTGCCATAGCATAGCGAAGGTAGTAAAAGGCTCTTTGCATGTTGTAGTTTTCTTTGTCATTGGCGTATGATGCCCCAAGGAGTTCTAAGGCATCAATTTTTTCTTCTCGGGTAATGTCAGGGAGAGTGATGAAGTACTCAACCACATCTTCTTTGCCACACTCTGCAGCTATTGTCAGCGGAGTCATGTTGTGGTCATTTTTCAGCATAGACCCACCAAAGCGGATCAGCTCTTTAACGATATCCAGGTGGCCACACTCTGAAGAGAAGTGAAGGGCTGTGGCACCACAATGAGCTTTGCAGTCTGGGTTGGCCCCTTTCTCAAGCAGATAGGTCACAACTTCTCTGTGGCCTTTGTAGCAAGAAATCATCAGACACGTATTATTGTACTTGTTGGCTATGGTCAGATCTGCATTGTGCTCTACAAGAAAACGCACGATGTCCAACCGTCCATCAAAACAGGCAGCACGAAGTGGGGTGGAGTTGGTTATCGTCGGGTGGTTCACGTCAGCGTCATGTTCGATCAGACATCGGACAACACCAAAGTGACCTGCACCAGCGGCGCACCACAACGCCGTGGCGCCTTCAATGACGTAGCCGTCAAATTTCACAACACCAGACTGCTCAATGTTCACATTGAAATTGCTCAAAAGTACCTGAACGACTTTTTCTTCCCCGTTTCTGGCTGCAATGATCAGTGGGGTAGTCTTTTGGCCGTCTTCTTCCGTGTGGTGTTCCAACACCTCGTTGACAATATGCCGGTCAAGATTCCATAGCATCGCGAATATACTTATGGCCATACCATCACGGGCCGATTGGTGAACTTTTCCCTTAAGTGAGGCTATCATTTCTGGGGTGAACTCTGAGGACCCCATCTCTCTAAAATAGGCTGCCACACTCATTAAAAAGTCAGGTACTGCTCGAAGCTGTCGCCATAATAATACGTCGAACGGCGCATGCGCTATGAACTAATGTGAACAAGAGTTATGTTTTCTTTAATGAAAACGAAAGTAAAGATCCACTCCAAGCTAACCATACCGGTTGCCGATATTTCGAATGTACTAAAGTTCGGATACATTTGTGAAACGGGAAATACAACACCCAATCTATTTCCGAAATGGTGTGTGTGTGTGTGTGTGTGTGTGTGTGCGCGCGCGCGCGTGCGTACGTGTGTGTGTGTGCGTAAACTCAGTGAGGCCGTGTAGCCTTATGTGCAGGTGTACGTGTTGCTTTCGTTTCTTTGGTGGGTTTTCTTTGTACAGGTGTGCTTTTCTTTCCACTTAGCTTTCTGCTTATCTGATTTAAATTTATCTATCAATTAATACCGTCAGCAGAGTTCATCAGTTGTGGTTAAAGCAGCTACAAAACTGGTTAGAAGCACATGACACTTATGGAGGCAAAGACTACGCTTTTAGCAGAAATGGGTGTCTTGGGAGTTAACTGGGTCCTTGTGATCCAATTTCCATGTCATTGCCTCATTAATAATTCTGCTTGTTGTTGTTGTTGCTTTTGATGTTGTTGTTCTTGGGTGTTTTTGTGTGTGTGTGTGTGTGTGTGTGTGTGTGTGTGTGTGTGTGTGTGTGTGTTCTTCTGTTTGGTATGCAAATAAATAAACATAAGACAGGTGCTTGCTTGTCATTTCACCCAAAGTGCACAAGATTCCCCTTTCCAGGCTCCATCTGTATGAGTGGTTCTAATATATATTTGTTAACTGTTTTGCAACACACTGCGAATATTCTCGCAGCTGGTACCTCTATACTTCTCTATGCACTGCATTATCTCACAGAGTGGCAGTTCTGTCAGTGTGGACATCCTGCAAGAATAGTCAACTGAATCATTTAGAAGCTGAATAGATGTTGAGATAAAAGGTAGATGTCTCCTATTTTACAAACTGGAACTCTTTAAAAAAAAATGGATGGTAGGTCATACTCAGAAAATAGAAAATGAGTGTGATCAGTGCTTTGCCTCCTCCTGTTTAGGTGTCTATCTGTGCGCACATGCACATGTGTGTGTGTGTGTGTGTGTTTGCCACAGGTGCTTGCAGTTCAAATTAGTGAAGCTAACACTTTGCTTTACATGTTAGTGTATATTATATGCGTGAATGGTGTGTTGCAGATTTTGTTTTACTGAAAGATTTGCTCTGTATACAAGCTATCCATTATTATTATTATAGAGGATGACTTCCAGTGTGCAAGTGTGTGTGTTCTGGCACAATCTTTTATTCCTGTATTTACTTGCTAGTGATTTATTATCAAAGAATAGTGTAAGTATTTGCAAGTGAGCATGAATGAGTGTGTTCATGCATCATACTCCGAGCATCACTTTCCAGCACCTTCCTCCAAACTCTGCCAGAATTAATTGTTACGCCACTGAAGGGGCACTCTTTATCTCCATGCAGCTGGTCACTGACGCTGTCAGCACCCTATGAAAAGACTGGGCACAAATAAGACTGTGGAAACAACATAGCGTCAAAGCACCCACATAAACATGAGGCACATCAGCCCCAGGTAGAAAAAGTGTTCCGTCTTGATTCAAACAATTTTAATTTTGATTTTGTGTGTGTGTGTGCATGCTGGCATAAGCAATGTGGGCAGTTATAAAAGAAACACCTAATATAATCTGAGCTTCTGTTAGAAACTTACTGCCATTTCATCACCAGCGAAAAACTGTTTGATAGCTGACAGTTTTCAGATACCTATAGCATAATCAGTTATGGCAGTGGTTGGAGTAAGGATGTTGTAAACCAGTGCTTGGAGTTTGTACATGTATGTGTTATTTATGCTTAATGCACACACATTATAGACTTTAAAGGAATTTGTGTGTACATGTGGGTGTGCTTGTTTGTGTGAATCATGGTAAATTTTTAATGTTTGATATAAAGGTTTTCATTTTTGCTGCATTTACTGAGCACTGCAAAAACAAATACAAAACAAAAAATCCCCAGTGGGACAATAAAGATGCATTGTATTTTATATTGCATAACAGGCAAATCTGAGAAAATAATCAACAGAAATGAAAAGGAGAAAAAAGAAGAAGAAAATGAACAGCAAGACAAATATGATCGTGTCAAGGATAGAGAAATCATAAATTATTTCCCATAAATATACTTCACTAGATAGGCAACCTAGATAGGACTGTAATTCTGAATTGAACGCGTCCAAATTTTGACAGTACTTGTAATAAGTGTAGGTAAATCTGTGCAGATAAAAGTATATACCTCAGAGATGGGTAGCAAACTAGAGCACTCCCTTCACTTTCACAGTTCTGTTAGTTAGTAACTGGATTTAACATCCTGTCAACTGTACAGGGTCACCTCAAGACAATCAAACTCTGTCATAAACTGTGTCATAAGCAAATGAGCATTTCGGAACTCTTTTTGCATATAAACGCTTTCTTAAGTCAGACAAAACTTCTGGAAAGCTTCATGTTGTTGTAAAGACTTCTAGGGCTTCTTGCATATATATCTCATCTGTTGGGTGCATTGTTCTTTCACATCCAAAATCTCTGACTCAAAGGCAGTCAAAACACTATTTTGACATATTCTTCTCATAACTCGTAACACTTCCATCCCCTGCCCCACCCCTCAAATGAAATTATAAACACTAAACCTCTGTGTGCTTGGTTACAGGAAAAAGACACACACATTTAAGATTATGTCCACATGCTTGTATATATATGTCAAGGCAGAAATCAAGATCTGGTTGGATTTCAAATTCTACCAGTACAAATCAAAATTGGGCTTTCTCCCAGGAGAAAGCAAAATTGCAATCTCCAATGACGGGGTTCTAAGTCTGGCCGATATAAATCACAATTTTGATTTCTACCAGGAGAAATCCCAATACAGATCATCATTGAAATAGATTCTAATTTTATTAATAAAATTAAAAATCTGACTGGTTGAAATCAGTGCAAGAACTTGAATACAAGGACTGTGGTTTGGTTCAGTTAAACCTGTCTAACAACTATTCCTTGCTATTATGCTAAGCTAATGACATGTAAAAAATTACAAGGCATCATTTATATATATATATCTACACATATATATGAAACATGAATGGACGCATGAAAATGTATGCATGGGAATATGAAGACTTCCAAACAAATAATGTGCATGTTCACAGTGCCAGATGCACACAGTGCACACAGCTAGTGTATACATCACTCAGATATACATGTACAGCACACAGCCAGCAGATAAGCAGAGAAAGAGTGTGGTCTTTGGTGATTGTTAATTAATATGGATATGGATTGATATGGATTATGCATATCCCTACACAGCCTTCATTTCCCACCTCCCAATTTGACACAGATTTATGGCCTAGTTCAATAAACCATTTGTCTGTGCATTCATTCTGTTTTTTTCTTTTTTGTACCAATTTAAGCTGGGTACATATTAAATTTTAGCAGCAAAATTTAGAATCCATCTCAATGATGATCCAGATTGGGATTTCTCCTGGTAGAAATCAAAACTGCAATCTGTGCTGGCCAGACTTAAAATCCTACGAGTAGAGATTGCAATTTTTATTTCACCCAGCAGAAATTCACATTTTAATTTGTACTGGTAGAATCTGAAATCCTACCAAATTTGGATTTCTACCCAGACACATATATATCAAAAATAACATATGATGATGATGTTAGTATTCTAAAGCTCCTTTCTGTCCAGTCCAGAGTTCTTTGAGATGCACAGCACAGCCAAGATCACGCAGTGCAGCTTTAGCCTCGTCTACACAATCCTTGTGGTTGCTGCCAGCCTGGTTCAGCAATGCTTCTGCTCCCAGCTCCAAAATAGCTGCACTGTAATCACGGGTTCGAGCCACCATGTTCCGCAGAGCCATGCATGCTTGTTTCTGAACATCAACATACAACGAAAATGGCAAATCAGATCTCCAACAACTCATGGTGTAACCTTTTTTCTTCTTTCCTGCCAGCAGTGTAAATGGGTGGATTAGAAGAAGAAGAAAAAGTGATAAAATTCTGCCACCTTTAAAAATGGATCTGACTAAAGTAGACTATTCAATGTGTATATTTCCCCTAGCTTCCTCTTTAAGGGGACATACAAAAATGCAAGTTGGCCTGAGAACAATCATACAAAATATGAAAATAAATCCATTTGCAGGTTTTGTATAGTTTTATAAATATTTATACAACAAAAGTAACTTTTTGTTTCAAATTTGAGCTCCTTGGGGTACATCCATACTAGTTTGCTCTTTACCAGTCAAAAGTAGAAAAAGGTTGGCCTACAATGTATTTGACACTTCTGACACACATACTGCTGTGATAGCACCTTTTATTCTATTTCTATCTACAGCACCTGTGACACCACTCTATCTTGGGGTCCCTTTAGTTTACACATATCTAAAAATAATACAAATGATTTCCTGGACTTGCCCAGGTAGTTAACAGTGCCCAGTTTACCTGTACTGTTGATGGTCCATCTATTATCTAACCTTGAGAATCTTCACACACACACACACACACACACACACACACACACACACACACACACACACACACACACACACACACACACACCACACACACACACACACACACACACACACACACACATAATTATGTTCACACTTGCACAGCAGACTCACTGGAGTGGATCTTCATGGCTTGCATGATTCATAAAACAAAACAAATGAACACACACACACATACACAAGATGAACGATTATGTTATACACTTACTTGCACAGCAGGTTCGTTGGGGTGAATCTTCATGACTTGCACGATTGCTTCATGCCCATAACACTCAACAACCTTTTGGCAGTGAGCAGGGTTACGTAGTGTCAAGGCTGCCAAAACAGCACATGCTCCTTCAGCGATGGACGAGATACTTGCATGTTTAACCATGGCTGCCACAGCCAGCTCAATTCCACCCTGCTTCACCACAGCAACTTTCACCTTGTCGCTACCAGCCAGGGCCCGAAGAACCACCAAAGCTCGGCGAACTATTGTCTGTAAAGTAACCATTAAACAAAGCTATTCATTCTCCCAGTTATTAGTGATACAGGAACATGCCATTGGCTACATTACGAAGAATTAGTTCTTGAAGTCGGATTCAACCATCAAAGATACACATAATATTAGCCATCAATAACAATTTGTTTCTGCAGGTTTCAGCAGATTTACAGTCTAATTACTAATATTGCATGACTCAATTTCTATTAAACACAAGTCAACAAACAAGTTTATCAATTGCTACCAGAAGGAACAGCAGTGTGCTGTATTGTAAATTTCATTATAAACAAAACAAAAACAAAAACAAAACAAAAACCACACACAAAAAACAGCTATTGACTTGTCAAAATGAAAATATATAACTTTCAGCATGATTACTCTTGACATTTTCACCTGACCTTGAAGACTTTTTAATGTCCTTCCAACTGGTGTGAATAAAAATTCCATAGAGGTTATCATGAGACATGAAGGAGTTCAAATATATTACTTATAAGTTATACAACATCTAAGAAAACACCAATCTTAGACTAGTTAGAGTTTTTGCACTGTGTCAAATATTTCTTTAAATTATACACACTGAAGTCTGAAGTTACTAAAATCATATTAATAGTCCAGTCAATGTTCTCACCATGTAAAATTTGAAAGATATATCAGATCTCCCTTATAAATACAGGCCAAATGTATGAAATGAATATCATGCATGATGATGTCCATGCATGTATCAACTATCATGCAATGCCATATAAAGTTTGAGCATGAGTGGAAAAAAACTTACCAAGAACATAACATACATTTTTGCCTTTCAAACACCCTTTACTTTAAAATTAGGTCATGGAAACAAAACAGGTATGATGAGCTCACGCACTATCAAGTCATCAACAACAACAATAGCCTTGGTTAGTTTTGATTTATTTCTACAACCTGCTGGACAAACACTCATCAGCACAATTTAATAATACAGACTAGCATGATTTATCATGCAAATCTGCCCCCCAAGATAAAACAACACTCTTAAAAAATAATTATAACTCAAAGCATACCTTGTCAGCAATGTTATTCTGAAAGGCTTGCAGAATAAACTGAACTCCACCAAGGCTGAGCACCTCCTCACAGAACTCATTACGCACGACAAGACTACCCAAAGTCAGGAACAGCTCTCCCAGCACGCTCACATTTTCTGCATACACTGCAAACAAACAACAACAAAAAACATTGTCACCAGTGCAACACACCTGTATATATGGATGTTAATAATCACAGTGTCCAGTGTACTACCTGTGCTCATTATCATTGTCAATGATGAAAACATGATTCAAAATCTACTGTACATGTATACAGCATAGATCTGGTGTCAGATTTTCTGCAGGCAAGCATAATAAAACAGCAAGTCTGAACACATCACTTGGTCCCACAGTACAACTACAACTGTACAAGTATGCATTTGGAATAAAACCAAAGCTACATTTGGACAAATGCAGATTTAAAGGACAAAAAATAATCGAGACAAGACTATGAAACTTGACAGATTTTGAAAGAAAAGATAAAAAAGATATGTCCACCTTCACAAATTTTCAGGATGGCTTTGAGTGCATCTCCCTCTGTCACAATCATCTTTGCATGCTCGTGGGCCTTGCCAAACGGAACCCTGATGTCATCGTCAAAAGTTAGAACTCTTAGCGCGAAGCACACCTCTTTCACCAACTCAGGATCAGACTGTTGGGACTGCAGCAGCCCTGACAACAACCTGATCAGATCCTTTCTGACAAAGTTTTGCCTGTTGGCTTCATGCTTAACACACAGCAAACGGATCAGTCGTGCAACCAACAGCAGAAGCTCATGGTCTTCTCTGAAGTCTGAGAGGTACTGAATGAATAGAGCGCTGCCTTCTTCGTCCAGAAGATCAGGCTGTCCATTGACCAGTGCACACAGAGCCTGCAGCACGGCTTTTGTGATGTGATGATCTGCTGAGAACTTCTTCAGTAGCTTTAATAAGGTTGGGTATGCCTGATGGCCTCCAGCCAGGCATCGATGAGACAGATCAATGTTGCACTCATCACGAACTGTGTCAAGGCCAGAGAGGACAGTGGCAGTATCTGGAGAGTCATCTACAGACAAATTCTGGAGGGCAGCAATTACTGGATGAACAGTAGAGTCATCTCCATTGTACAGGCTGGCATCCTTGATAATGTTTGCAAGATTTACACCCTGCAACAACAATATGAATCATGAATAATGGTTTAAAAAAAAAAAAGTTCAGTCACTATTTCTGTGCATCACATAACTTTTTAAAAGCAGTGAACATTGCACAATCTGCTTTCAAACTCAAAGACAAAATAGTTAATGTTCAATCACAGTTTTATATCTATTACATTGTGTGTGTGTGTGTGTGTGTGTGTGTGTGTGTGTGTGTGTGTGTGTGTGTGTGTGTGTGTGTGTGTATAAAAATATAACCTTTTAAAAGCAGTGATAAAGCATAATCATAATCATAATCTGCATAATCTGCTTTCAAAGACTCAAACTTGTGTGAGAGCCATGAGATTTATTGACTATTCCTCCATGATAATTTATTATTCATGATAATTGATATATATATATATACTCATTAGTCATTTACTCTTCTTTCTTTTATTTATTTATTAGCATTTCATGAGGATGCCTATGTCCGCATATGTAACAAAATTGTACCAGTAGCTCTTATAAGTATATATATATATATATATATATATATATATATATATATAGATACAGTGAGAGAACTGTTATCAGCCCAGTATAGGATCCATCATTGCCACAGCACCATTGTGGGTCAAAATATGTTGTCTTACACCAGGGCTGTGGATATTTATACATGTATAAGTATTAAATTTATATATCGGCACAACCCAGTATGAGACAGGCCTTAAAAATGAAGCCTCTTTTTCTGTTTGGCCCAAAAAGGTCATTCTAGGCCTTACCCTATATTAAAGAAAACTTAAAATAAAAATATTTCTTTCACTCTCTAATTTAGTAATATCTATAATTCTGATCTATCTGGTCAATTTTCATTATCAGCTTTAGCAGCCACAGGCATTTCCGCACTCAGTTCACAACTGTTCAGTTACACCAGTCTCCATGATGTCACATACAAGAAAAATCACAGCAGCCATCCTGACTGTTCACAACTGCAGAAGAGACAGCAAACAAAATAAATCAGAAAATACATTCTAACATTAAACAACGACAAGAAAAAATGTAGTAAGTTCTGGTCTATTTTAGGCCCAAAATAGCACAAACCTAAACACAGAATGAATCATTGAATGCAACTGTTGTTAATGATTACCATTAAAATAATCAGGATCAACCTAGCATGTGTACATGACCAACAAACATTGAAATCATCAGTTTCAGTGATAATCTATTTGGTTGTAATACTGGCACAACCTGCCACATGGTTTTACTTTATCTAATTCTGGCACAAGTGCCAGAGATGGATCCCACACTGGGTGTGCCAATAACAGCTCTCATTTATCAGCAAATCTTGTGACGCCACAAGGACATCCACAAGACTACATGGAGGATGGACATGAAGTTAAGTGGACATTGATATTCTACTTTCTAGTCTTAGGCGGGTGTTGTTATAATTTTACTGTCTATGCATACATTTCATTTTATTCTTCAACTCTCACACAAGCTTCAGTCTACCATATCTGCCACTACTAACCTGTGATTCAAACTGCTGAACTGCATCCTTTATGGCATCTTCTACCGTCATATCAAAATCTTCTGTGTTTTCTTTAACAACGTCATCAAACGTCTGCTGTGTTATCTGCTTCGCCATCTTAAACAGTTAACCACGAGTACTTGTCAATGAACTAAATAGTTTGTATTCTTTGTAGCACAACACCATGAAATTATCAACAATACAGGCCCACTGGCACTGGTGTTATTTCGGAACAATCCGTTGCTCTTGGATTTCAAAGCGCGATGAGTCACAACATGTAAACACGCTTGTTACACAGAAATGTTCAAGATTGTTGACATGCAAAGGATACGATTTTACACACTGCGAATTGGTGGGATTAAAAAAATGTAGGAGCTTAACACAAATGATGAATTACGTAAAGGATAACCGAATGAGGCTTAGAAAAAATGTTCTAGTCCACTCAGCAGACGGCCGACATGCGGCTTGAACTTGTCACACTTGAACGGATGTACGTACGCCGAAACAAAAAACACTTTATTCAATTTATGACTTATAACTTCAGTTCTCCTAGAACCAAAGAAATCATTTGGATGTAACAAATCTCTGTCACTTTATGTAGTGTAAATGGATTAAACGTCAGTTTGCGCAATTTATCAGTTACTTTTTATGCGCCTTAGAAAAATATTATTGCGCAAAACGAACTATTTGTCTCAGTTTCCGGTGCTTCATCTTTCAGTCAACAAGTAATACTGTTCGTGTGTACAGTTTATGACAAAGCGTAATGGCTTAAATTGACAACGCATTTTTAATGTCAACTGCTGTTTTCTGTGCATTCCGTTAATCGTATTTTCATTCGATCAAAGCATGTACGCCAATATAAATCCGCGGTCTAAATTCGTCGTCTGCTATACAAGGGAGATAACTCTTTTCAGCGGGAGTCAGAAGCATACCCCAAGATTTGCTTTACAATTACAGCATCCTTCCTCCAAACTCTGCCATAACTGGTTATACCACTGAAGGGACACTGCTTATCTCTGCACATCAGTCCTGGGTCCACTGGAGCTGTCAGTGCTGTCCAAAAGGTGGCATACCAATATGGGCGATTCAGTGAAGCTGGTTTGATAGAGTGAATGCGCTTTGTAATCTTTTGTGTAAGAAGTCGCGAGAGGTTGCAGCGCACTTCTGGGCCGATTCTGAGTAGGCGTTGCATCACGGTGTGTATAACAGTGGAAGTTTAATAGTATTAAAGAATAACTGTTTATGTTTCAAAATGTGTTGCTTTTTATTCATTTAAAAATGTTCAAGATTGGCTGTTTGTTGAACGTTATGTATTGCAACAAACTATGCGTAGCATGCTGTTCTGTGTGACACAGAACAACAACAGTTTACTTGGTAATACTCATGTGGATCACATCTTGTAAGATCAGTTGGGTTTTCACAGTTTACTGCATGATTAGCAGCACAGTGATGTGGGCTTGTTGTAATGTGTAATGTTCAACATCTTGGCACAAATCACACTGAAAGTCAAATTTCTCAGGAACGAAGAGCAGCACTGCCTTCTCCCTTCACTGGTGGATGACTTCACATGTGTTCATTCAAAAAATGCATTACTCACTCACATCCTGTCAACTTTATTTTCTAGTACCTCTGTCCTCTTTTCTTGCGCACCTTTTGGCACTAAGTCATATACATAATATATGTATTACTGAAGCATATACGTAAATATGAGGTGTGTCCGTTCTGGTTAAAATAAATAGTGCTGTCTGGATTTAAATGATTTTGGTTATAATTAAATAATACAACTTTTATTGTGCTGGTGTAGGCACTGTGGCTTTATATATATATATAAAGGAAATGCCTAATTTATGTTGAGTTGTCTGACATTACAAACTTAATGCCAATTGAGCACCATGTTTATGGGCATGCTTTGATACTATATATATATATATATATATATATATAATATAATATATATATATATTACTTCAGCAGTGCTATTACTATTATTTTCAGAGACCTATGGCATAACCAAGTATGGCAATGGTTGGAGGAAGGATGTCATAAACCAGTGCTTGGAGTTTGACAAGCTGACAAATTTCTAACTCAAACTAGAATTTGTACTTGTAGAACGAAAAGGAGGTGTGGAGGGGTAAAGCATGCTATGGAAAAGAAGGCATGCCACACCAAAAATAATACGGGTCAAACAAAAACTCACATGTATCTTCACAGCTTCATTTCCTAGCAACACATATATATATGTTATACATTTATACATGTACTTTGTTGTGTTTATCTAAGAAGTAATATCTCCTTGCAGTGAACAGACATAAAACAAAACGTGGATTTATTTATTTATTTTGTTTGTCTATAAATCTAGAAGAATGGGGAAGTTGATATACATGCACTTTGTTGTGTTTATCTAAATGACCTTGTGGTGAACAGACATAAAATAAAACATGGATTGATTGGTTGATTTTGTTTGTCTATAAATCTAGAAAAATGGGGAAGTTGAACATCTTCGAAATCACCCTGAGCAACTTTCAAGGTGTTTTCTTTGCTGGTCAGAATGTCCAAGGTCACTGCACTATTGAGCTGAAGGAAGAAATGTCAATGAGAGGTATGCCATTTAAATTTCAAATTGATTTTTGCTGTTGTTGTTTTGCTTTGTAAGTAAGTAAACATGGTGCCCATAGAAACCATAATGCTTATTAGGGACGGGGAGAAGGGGGTATGGAGGTGGGGGAAGAGGGAGATTATATACCTGTTACTACACTGTCACCACCAGAATGACTCACGCATTAAGATGGGCAGCGATGAGAACCATTTTAATGTGTCATTAATTGTGAGGGCCAAAATCACAAGACAGTATTGACAAACCACAGCCCTTTTGAAGAGAAAGGAGAGCCAAAGTGGAATCGAACCAATGTCCTTCAGTTTACTAACCTAATGCCTTACCACTAGGCCAAACTGGCTCACATTAAAAAAAAAAAATTGTTTGCTTACTCAAAGTCAGCTATCTTGGCAAAGATTAATGTGCTGTTGTGTTACATTTTTCATGTAGTTTAAAAAAAAAAAGTTTTATATGACATTACAATCATAACATTAACAATGATGCATTCATTAACTAGTGTGTGTATTTTTGTTTTTTTGTTCATTGTTTGTTCTTGTTGTTGTTGTTTGGGAGGAGGGGGGTAAAGCACATAGCCAGAAAGGCAGCTCCAAGGGGGAGGGATAATTCAAGGAGTGGAAGAGCATCCGACGCATGATTGAAAGCTTGCAGGCTTGATCCCCAGCAGGAACGGCGGGAGAATTTTATTCTCCAGAGTCAACTTGTTGTGCTGACTCTTATTTCAATATCCATCCCATCCCCATGTTACTTGTTACTATATTAGTGCAGTAGCATGTTAAAGACCTTGGTCATTGTACAAGAAGTGTAGGTGACAGATTACAGCTAAAAGCACATGCATGTGTGAGCAAGTGCTCTTTGTACACGTTTTTACAGTAATCCCGCCCCAGTTATCAGATCCTCTCAATTTTATTACTGTACCGCTGCTAGTAACCCAGGAACTGGAGCAGATGACGCTTTTGTTTTGAAGCGCTGCGTGTAGCGTAGGCCTGACGTCTCACGACTTCACACAGCCAACTGGCTGCTAGCCGGTGCACGCCAGATTCAAACCTAGTTTTCCCCTTCACATTTTGTTCGCTTGTTGTTTGTCTACCTACTCCACACCATTACACATGTATAACCCTCTCTGTGTGAACTTATACTTCTGCATAAAGAAGCTGGTTGCCTACATTGGATAGGACAAGTAAGAGAACCATTACACTTTTATAGCTGATGAAAACCTTCTGTTACAGCCTGTCCCAAGGCCAAAGGCAAGAACTGTTAGCTACAAATAAAAGCCGTAAATATCAGTACCAGAAATGTGTTGCTTTTTTCCCCTCTTCTGCTTCATTTTTTCTTTTCTTTTTTCTTTCTTTCTTCTTCTTTCTTTTTTTAATGGACACAAAATAAGCAAAGGACGGGAGGCAAATGGAATTATGTGTTCCAGTATTTTGACCTCTGGAAATGTGTGTGTGTGTGTGTGTGTGGGTGTATTCTCTGCATCTAAACACTGTAAGCAAAATGCTTTGATGTTGAACTAGGAGATATTAAAAGTATTATTTTTTTCTCCAGGAGTTCGCCTGACGTTTGAAGGAAAGGCATATGTTCATTGGACAGAGCAGCATTCTACAGGTTCTGGAAAAAATCGCAGAAAACAGACATATGACTATTCATCCTCAGAAAAATATTTCAATCAAGATGTTCTTCTATATGGAATTTGTGAGTATTTTACATGAGTATTGATTTTACTGTTTAAAATAGCCATTGCAGATTTTGATTGGCTGATAAGAAAGCAAGTATAAAGATACTTTTGGTGATATTGTGTAATAACATTATTTAACATTGATCCTTAGTTCTCAGTTACATACATTCAACCCCTTATCTGCCCCAGCTTGTAAATTTTCCAAGCTAAAAAATGCACACAGACACGCCTGCAAACAGCATATTTGATGGGCCTATAACAACTCTACTTTCAGTACTGTGCATTTTGGTAGAAGTCTTTACACACTCTAATGCGAAGAGGAGGAAATGCCTTAATGATTTTAAATTTGGCACTTTTATTAGCTGTTTTTCAAGTGATGGTGCAGCAAGCATGGCAGTAAAAGGGTTAAACACTGTTGCGTGTACAGGCATCTGTGCATGCACTAATGCATGCTGATGTTAAAAAACAGGTCTGGTGTAGCATTTAAAAACTGTGTTTCTATTTGCATAAGCTACATGCTGGATGTTTCTCCTTTTTTGTAGCCCCCACGGAGCCGGCTTCTCACGCTGGGGGTGTATAAACTAAACTGCTCCACTCCTTTCACTCCTTTCTTGCATCAGGTTTCTGTCTACCAGCCCTTTCACCTATATTTCATTCAATACCTCTGTTTTCAGCCCCCTTCTTACAGCTGATTTCTGTCTAACCAGTCATTTTCCTGTATTTGTGTGTATCACAACTCTTCTTCATATAGTACTTCTTGCTCTCTGTGGTCATCCAGTGTGTTTGCTTTGTGCTGCATTCCGTGTCGGGGAGGATGGGATCCTGGTGGCTGAGGTCCCCCATGGGGTCCAACATGCTTCTTCGGCCCAGACTTCTCCTAGACGGGTGGTTGGGTTGGCCCGACCCAATCGATCGGCTGGTCGTGCTTTGCCCTAATTTCAGTTAGAAGGCAGCGGCTTAGGGGCAATCAGGGGATAGAAGTAAACTTTTAGTTTTTTACATTTTGAGCCCTGGTGTGCACTTGCTGGAGTTTCCACTTGTGTGCATCCCCATGTTGGACTTGGTGGTGGGTGGGGACAAAGCGTAAGGAATTATAAATAAACATAACATGGCACCCTCAAACAAAAACAAGATTACTGGACGACGGCCAAGATTCGGACACGGTCTCTGATAACTGGCCACGGTTTCTAGTTGTGGAGTCGTCGAGTGACAACCTCCCACTTAGTAAACTGTCCCCCTTTGCGATCCAGAAGGGATTCCAGGCACTAGCCAGAACCCTTAAAAGCATCAAAAGGTTGAGGGATGGCTCTTTCCTCTTTCCACCAGTTCCACTTCTGCATTGGATCTCTCCATTTGTGGTCTATCTCTGGTCCTAGACTATGAGTGGAATATACATGAGGATCTGTGCGGAAATGACCACTTTCCTGTGATCCTGACCAGCAGCGCTGCCGAAGAAGATGCTGCACCCAACAGGTGGAATTTTAAAAAGGCAGACTGGCTGTCCTTCCATGCTCAGTGTTCTTCTGCACTGATGGAAGAGACAGTCATGTCTGCCGAAGATCCCGCTGGTCAATTTACTGACATTCTTATCCAAGCAGTAGGCAAAGCTGTACCTAAAACACGCTTCTCGAAAAAACTTCCCAAGGTTCCATGGTTCAGTGATAGTTGTAAAAAAGCAATTAAAGAAAGGAAGAAAGCTCAGCAGAAGAATTCCTCGACAGATAACTATTCTTCTCAGTGTCAAAGGATTAAAATGTTAAAAGAAAAAAGACGTCTGGATTTCTCTTCAACAAATGAAGAGGATTATAACTTACCTTTCTCAATGACTGAATTGAAGCAGTCGTTACAGAGTGCCAACGACTTGGCCACGGGTTTGGACCAGGTCCATTATCAACTCTTAACCCACGTTCCAAATTCAACTTTATCTGTTCTGTTAAAAGTATATAACCATGTTTGGGAATCTGGCTGTTTTCCGCCTTCATGGCACGAAGTGGTAGTTATTCCCATTCCCAAACCCAGTAAGGACCACTCGGACCCCGGCAACTTCAAAATGATGGAGAGAATGATCAACACTCGCTTCATGTGGTCCCTTGAGTCGCAGGGTCTTCTTTCTGAGAAGCAGTGCAGCTTCAGGAAGAACCACAGTATGTTGGATCATCTCGTTCATTTTGAAACGTTTATTAAAAGAAAACACGTCTTAACCATTTTCTTTGACCTTGAGAAGGCTTATGACACAACGTGGAAGCACAGCATTCTGGCGGACCTCTGGGATTTGGATTTCAGAGGTCATCTCCCCAGGTTTATCCAGAGTTTCTTGTCTGAATGTTCTTTCAAGGTTAGAGTGGGTTCCACTCTGTTGGAGCTGCACGAGTAGGAGATGGGGGTCCCGCAAAGTAGCATCCTGTCTCCAGCCCTTTTCAGCATTAAGATTAACGATATTGTTAAAGCTGTGTTGAAGGGTACGGATTGCTCTTTGTTCATGGATGACTTTGCTTTGTGTGTGAGTGGAAAGATGTTAAACAGAGTGGAGAGGGCTATGCAGCTGTGTGCTAACAGCATTCAAGATTGGGTGTCTGAGAACGGCTTTAAGTTCTCCACCCCCAAGAACTTTCACCAACAGTACGTTTTTTTCCCCAGCCCCTAACATCTTTCTGGGGAAAAAGGCCTATAAAAGTAGTCAAAGAAGCAAAATTCCTTGGTCTCATTTTTGACACCAAACTTAAGTTTAAAAATCATGTGCAATATCTTAAATCTTCCTGTCAGAAAGCTCTGGATATTCTGCGAGTAGTGGGATATACTGATTGGGGAGCTGATCATATCATCCTGCAATGCCTGTACCATGCATTAGTCTGCTCCAAATTGGATTACGGATGCATTGTGTACGGATGGGCCCATCAGTCGATTCTAAAGCAATTGGATCCAGTCCACCATCAGGGCTTACATATCGCGTTGGGGACTTTTCACACAGCTTATAGTTTGAACACACGAACAATGTACACTGATGCCATGGCGGCTGCAACCAGGCGGCAATCTGACACCGAAATTACCCACGTGTTCAAGAACCAAAATCAAGGCACATTGTGAACATGGTAACACATCAATGAAAAACAACAGAACAACAAGTCATAGAAAGATAACTACTTACAGGCTCTCCCCTGAATCAGATGCATAGGCAGCAGCTCAAACTATTACTAACTGATGACCTGCTACTGCAGGGACACTGGGGGAAAGAAGACACAGTGGGCCCAGCACACAAGTTTTAACACTTTAGATAATTGGGGCCATAAAATTACCACCCAATCAAAAAAGAGAAAGGACAGGAAAGAAAGGTTAAAGGGTCATAGCCCGAAACACAATACACTCGGTTACACTTTTATTACTCATTCCTTTTTATTGAAGGGTGTGGAACTGCCAATGTGTATCAGATGTGATGAACTATTAACTATTGAACATATTTTACTTGTTCAGATCTTATTGAAATAAGAGAGAGCCACTTTACAGCTCAATCACATTCACTGTGTGTGTTGTTTCAGGAGATTTCACCTGAGAAGATTTTTAACTTTTTCAAAGAAATCAATATTTTTGGAAAGATTTAAACTTGAGATCACTTTTGGTTATGTTTGTGTCTTACTTCCCTTTTTAAGTATGGTTTTAAAATTGTACAGCCATCAGTTTTAACACATACACTTTTAAAAAGTAATATATGATGACAAAATGTGTATCGCCCTGATATAACTGCACTGGTTGACTGGGCGTAAAACACCAATTTATTTACTTACTTACTCCTTTTTGTAAATAGACGCTCTTCAGGTCTCCAGGGGACTGCACTCGGTAAGAGCCTTCGGGCATGGACCTGTATATATAGGTCCATGCCTGCGGGTGTAGCGCCGAATAGGCACACTTTCGTTGGTGGTACAGGGATCCTGTGGGGAAGATGACAGATACCCGTAAACAAAAGGCAGAAAAGGCATCAGAAATGCCGATCAAACTCACTGCTCGCAGGGAACTTGCAGATCAGATAGTAGGTTCCCCCAGCTGGTAGTCTAGTATAAATTATAATAGGTCCATGCCCAAAGATCTCAAAGTGTTGCAGGTCAGCTCTTCTCCACTGCCACCTCCATTCAGGGGACTTTACTCTCCCGAGCAAGAAAACACTGTCAAATTATCTTCGCCTGTTATTTCCAGAAATTGACTATTTGGACAAGGGAGTGGGCATGAGCAAGCTTGATAGGTGTGTATAATATTGTGGCTGCATGACTGAATCATAGGATAAAATAAATATCTCGGGTCTTAGTGAACTCATTTTTGTACATGGAACATGGTTAGGTGAGTAGTGTGCATAGCTGTCAACCCCTGTTGGGAGTAAACCTTAGTCCAGAGTTTGTGAACCTGTATTTCCCTTATGCAGGCCGGGGTCTTTTGTTTTTTCGCTGGTACCAGCGGCATTTTGAATTCCATTCGGCACGTGTGGCAGTGGAAGGAAGAAGCAATGTTGTGCTAAATATGCACGCACAACTTCAAATGACAAATCTCACTTCTGATGAGATTTCTTAGCCAATTGCACTAGGACAGCCAGTGTGAATTTGATGATGGCATTCATTGGCTGCTCATTTGACAGTTTTTCAGTCTTTTTGCTCAGTTTAAAACAACAACAAAATCTCATGAAAATTATGTTTTCCTGTATCCATTTTCCAGTATGGCCATATCCCCCTCCAAAATAATGAGAAAACTGTATTTTATATTAGTAAACTGTATGGGTTGACAGGTATGAGTGTGTAATCAATTTATGTCTATTTAAAGCTGATAATGGTGCCATCAGTCATTCAGCGTACACTTTTTACAGGATTCTTGCATTTTTGAAAGATTTTTGTGGCACTGTAAAATCCACAGAAAGTAGCAATGTTAAATTGAATGTACAGAGAATATTTGACAAAGGGCTGACATAGGGATCGATCATGACCTGATCTTCTAATATGGTTTACTGTAAACCAAGGGAGAAAGCAGATGCAGAGTTAACCCCTGGCAGGATCAGGGTGACTTGCTTGTTTTATTCATTGTCATGGTTGACTGGATGTTAAAAATCAATTATCTTAACTTTTTCAGTTCTTTTTAGTTAACAGTTTGTACACACAGACAAGGATAAATAGTTGGCTTTTTTGTGCCTAGTCAATGGAATTAAAAGTATAAAACTAAGTAGATTAATGATTGCTGGAAAAAGAATGTCTTGCAGATTTGATCTGTTATTCATGTGTGTGTGTGTGTGTGTGTGTACATTTTTGTTGTTGTTGTTGTGTGTGTGTGTGTACATGTTTGTGTGTGTGTGTGTGTGTGTGTGTGTGGTGTGTGTGTGTGTGTGTGTGTGTGTTATAAAAAACAACAACAAAACACACACATGAAATGTAGCTTTCTAGCTTTGTCTGATACACTGAAATAATTAACATGAATAAACACTTTGTGGTCAGGGCCAAGCCAGGGCAGAAACACAACCAAGCTTGCCTCGGGTCGTCATACGTTTCCCTTTTGCTTCGTTCTGCCTCCCAGCTTGCCCTCATCCTTTGAGGGTGCCCATGGCTACGTGCGATACTCAGTCAAGGCCATCATCGACAAGCCATGGAAGTTTGACCATTCCTGCAAGCGCCCATTCACAGTCATCTGCCTTTTGGACCTGAATACTGATCCCAATGCTCAGGTAGAACCCATTTTCATTTTGAAAGTGTTGCATGGTAACATGGGGAACAGGGATAGAGCTCAGTGGTTAGAGTGCCGGACTCATGATTGAAAGGTCTCAGGTTTGAGTTTCCATTCCACCCCTGTGTTACTGCAGTAGCATGTAAAAGATCCCGGTCATTCTGCCAGAAGCGCAGGTGGCAGGTTACAGCTAAACACACATGCATCTTATGTATGCAGCTTTACATGAAGTGAAATGGTGCATGGTTGTTTGGTGTACACAAAACGCGCCAAGACGGCAGCAGTTTCATGTGGCACCAACCATGCCAGCACTGTAAGGACACTACTTTGGTGGATATAAAAAAATAAAAAATAAAGCGCTATAAAAAAGCTATTCACTCATGTAGAATCATATGTGAGCCCAGTGAGTCTGTTGGAGAGCAAAGAATAGCGCCATATAAAAACGATCAACAACAACAACAACAACATTAGGATAACTATTGGTGTGGGGGTGTGGTGTTGATTTCTAGTTCTGTTCTTATGGTATCAGTGTTGTTATGTTCCTGGCTGATTGTGGAGCTCCCTAAAATTCTGTCCTGGAACCAGCTTGTTCCCCATTTTGTGACATTTGTGACCTGCTGGATTTGTCTTTACTCATTCCACCCTGTTTGCACAGATGCCAGTGCAAGGTCAGAATGAGAAGATGATTTGCTATCTGTGCTGTGCCTCTGGACCAATCATGGCAGAGTTTCGCCTCGAACGCCGTGGATACGTGCCAGGGGAGCCAATTCACCTCTTTGCGGACATCCAAAACAACAGCAATCGCAAAATGGACCGCTCTTACATTGAATTAATGATGGTGAGCTGTTCAAGGTCATGAAAAAAGTGGAACTGATGACATTTTATGATGGGGAGGGTTGGTATTCAGTGTGTAGGTATGTTCATGGTTATTTAGAAGCAGTGTTGTTATTACCAAACTGGAGTGTCTCATACTGTATTAGAAGGATCGGCTTATGTTCCAACTTTTCAGACACTGCAGTATGGCAGTGGGAAAGCTTCCCTACAATTACATATATATATATTCCTGTTAAATAACCTCTGGTGTTTTTTGTTTGGTACATGTCTGTACAAAAAACAACAGCAATAACACTCTTTATGTGTTACAAATCAATTTTGTGGACAGATCACTACTTTCCATGCCACATCCAGGAGCCGTGTCGTTTCCAAGGAGGTGGGTCGAATCACAGAACGCTCGATTGATGCAGGGCAGTCATTCTCGTGGGAAGGACAGCAGTTTGTTATTCCCCCTTTGCCACCGTCCTACCTTGCAGGATGCAGGATTATCAACGTCAGGTATATTCTGCAGGTGAGCTGTTCATGGGTGAAAGTGAGAAAGTGTTAGGGCTCTGTTGCTGAATTGTCGTCCCACCTACACAAAGACATTTGAAGAAATGGATTTGAGCATCCTTAGATGGAATCCTTAGTTTTAAGGGCACAGTGAGGCTGAGTCATGGCTGTTCCCTAGGCTTGAAATCAGCTGCTAACTGGCTGAGCTATTTTTAGCTCCCCATGCACGTCTGTCAGTGGAATCTAGGTCAGTACCAGCGGTGGTCAGTATTAGCAGGCTGCCCTCTCACTTTCCACTTGGCTGGATTGCCACATGTGTAGTGTTGTTTACTGGGGGGCTTCTGGAGAGTGGAGCCCGATTTTAAGGGAAGGTTTCCTGTAGTGGATATATATTGATGTTGTGATGTATGCATGTTGTTTTGCCGAGAAAAGTCTATGCACCTCACAATGTTGGTGTGTTTCAAACCTTTTATGTGTGTACCAACTACTACGTACAGTCTAATAGCTTGCATGAAATGGCTCTGTTTCCAAAATGGAGTATTATTTATGCCTTGGACGTTTCTGGAGAGTGGAGTCTGATTTTAAGTGACGGTTTCCTAAAGTAGATATAATGGTGTTTTGAAGTATGCATCTTGTTTTCCTGAGAAAAGTCTGTGCACCTCACAATGTTATATATTTCATACTTTTTTGTGTGCACCGTGCACAGTGTGTTATTTTGCATGACATAGTTTTGTTACTGAATGAAAACTACATCTATAGTACCAAGCTTGTTTGATGTCTATGTAAACTGCGAAATAAGAGTTTTTCAATGGTCTGCTGTCCAACTCTGTGGTGAAATGGCGCTGGGAAAGGGAGAGGCAAAAGACAGCTGCCATAATTTACTGCCGGCAGCAGCAGCATGTCCATAGCAGGACTGGCTCATGCCCAGCTATCAGATGACTCAAGAGGGCCCACCTGCATAGCTGACCTAGATTCTGGGGCATTGGCTCTGACCAACGCCCAAAATAGACCAGCCTTGCTCCAACTAAACAGGCCTCTGGGAACAGCTGTGGGGTGTGAATGAAGCGATGAAGTCAGAGTAGAAGAGTGGGGCTGGGCAAGTAAGTGTCTGTTTCCTTGGAGGGAAAATTGGTTCTGCACCTCACACCATGGCATGATGGTGTGTAATGTGGTGCTCTTTTTGTTTGTTCTGGCGTATTCAGAATTTCTCAGGTTTGTTCTACAATTTTGATTTATTATTATGAATAACAGTTTGTTATGTAATGATACATGTGCTCTTGTATGGGAAGGTAAATATTTCTGTTTCCTTGGTAGCTCCCAGGAAGAAAATGATCATGTATGACAGGCCCGTTAACCTTGTCTTTCAGCTGAATGTGGACCCCTCAGATCCAGCCGTTGACCTTGAAGTGCCCTTGGAGATCATCATTGGCACCATTCCTCTGCGCCAAGTTGTGAAGCAGTTCCCACCTCACCCGGCCTCCATCCAGCCCCCACCACAGGCAGGGTATGGTGGGCCACCCGGTACTATGTACCCGCCTCCAGAGGGTGCATCAGCTCCATACCCCCCATTGGACCCGTCCGCACAGACTGCGCCTTTCATGCCACCAAGCAGCATTCCCAATCTGCGTGAGTAGCAGCATGCACATGGATGAATATGTTCTTTTATGAGTGCACATCCATGCAGAGGCAGACAGATATGTACTCTCTCTCTCTCTCTCTCTCTCTCTCTCTCTCTATCTCTCTCTCTCTCTCGTGCTCTCACTCTCTCTCTCTCTCTCTCTCTCTCTCTCTCTCTCTCTCTCTCTCTCTCTCTCTCTCTCTCTCTCTCTCTCTCTCTCTCACACTCTCTCTCTCTCTCCCCTTCTCTCTGTACAAAGCATTTTATATGCACCCTCCCTCTTCTTGCAAATGCTCGGTCTGTACTGTTCATCATGCATGTTCCTAACTTCCTTTGGGCTGTCAGGGGTTTCACTGGGACACACTCAGAACTAAGGGAGTTGTCAACTTTTTGAGTGGTACTCAGTGTGACCCCACAGTTTGCTGTATTTTTTGTTGTCTTTTACAGCCACAGCTTGCTGTATCTTTTGTTGTCTCTTCCAGCCACAGCTTGCTGTATCTTTTGTTGTCCTTCCAGCCACATCTTCTGTTGTCCCCTCCAGCCACAGCTTGCCTGTATGTTTTGTTGTCCCCCCCAGCCACAGCTTGCTGTATCTTTTGTTGTCTATTCTAGCCACAGCTTGCCGTATCTTTTGTTGTCCTTCCAGCCACATCTTCTGTTGGCTCCCCCCCCCCCCCCCCCCCCCCCCCCCCAGCCACAGCTTGTTGTACCTTTTGTTGTCTATTCTAGCCACAGCATGTTGTATCTTTTGTTGTCTCTTCCAGCCACAGCTTGCCGTATCTTTTGGTGTCTCTTCCAACCCCAGCTTGCTGTATCTTTTGTTCTCTTCCAGCCACAGCTTGCTGTATCTTTTGTTGTCTCTTCCAGCCACAGTGTATGTTTTGTTGTCTCTTACAGCCACAACTGTAGATGTCCCTGTGTCTTTTGTTGCCTCTTCCATCTGTTATTGTCTCTTCCGATCCGAACATGCACCTGTATCTTTTGTTGTCATGTTAAGTCAGAGCTGGCAGTATCTGTTGTCTTTTTCAGCACCCCCCTCTTACAACGAGAGCGTGTTTGGCAAGGTGAACGTGAAGGACGAAGATGACAATGAGCACACTCGCGGCAATCTGGACTATGCCCCTGTCTACACCTATTACGACTGGGGGCACCAACCCACCCCCATGTCAGGGGATGGCAAACAGTAACGGACCACTGCCAACAGGAGACATGAACTGAACTGCTTTGCAGGGGTTGTGCTGTGAACACAGGAGGTTCTTCCAGTTCACAGTTGTGGACTTGCAGCAGCAGTCTTTTTTCTTTTTCTGTATTTAATATAGACCATGGTAGATCCTCAGTCCAATGGCTGTCAGGAAGCCTGTTGTCAGTAAGTGTCCATCGGCAAGCCCCCAGAGCTAGGTGCCCAAGTCGGCAATGGTTGGCCGAAAGGTTTGGTGTGCTGTCTTGTGGTTGGGCAAGTTTGTAGACCATAACATGCGTGGGGGGGGGGGGGGGGGGGGGTATGCTTCTCCTAGCCACAGTTGCAGCAGGCTGAATAAACATGACCCAGTCTCTTGAGGGTTTTTAAAAGGTTTTTTTTTCCAGCTTGCTGTGTCCAGTTTGTGTAGACAGAAGATGGGGGTTTAATGGGTCCTCCTGCCTAGCATGTTGATCTGGTCTTGCTGTGGGTTGTGGCCATCATTCCTTGCCTCCCACTCGTTTTTCTGTCTTCCTTTTGCAACTGCGTGAAATGCTGCCACTCTGTTTTGCCACATATAGTCCAGTTGAAACTTTGTATGAGTGTTACGAAAACATTATGGGCTCAGCGATGAATTTGATGCTTTATTAACCCATTCCCTGCCATGATACCATGGCAAAAAAAGTGATTCAGATTTGCCTGAGGGACACCTTATGAGCTTCACAGTCTTAAACAGAAAGAGGCCCAGAGCACCTGCAGAATCCACCAACAAAGGAATTGATTAGCGCTTGAAAGACGTCACACATAAATGCAACAACAAAGACATGAGTCGCTTACAGTAACTCTCACCACGCATGCAAGTAAATACAAGTTACCACCTGAGATACATCCTCATAAACTCCACCAGAGGTACATTGAGGGTGTACTGCTGGTGGAGTTTACATCCCTTGTATTTGTTTGCATGCCAGGTGAGAGTTACCATAGGCAACTCAGATCTTTGTTGTTGTGTTTATGTGACGTGATTTAAGCACTGATTAACTCCCTTGTTTGTTGATTCTTATGAGCTTCAGTTTGAACTGTGACTTTTTATGCTTTTTCAATTATCACAAAGTTTTCAAAATAAATGTTTACTGGTCAGCTTAACTCATCTTTCAGGCATTTCTGAAAAGGAAATTCACCCTGATATAACCACCATGGTTGACTGGGCATTAACAAGCAGTTATCTGTTTTAAAAATGAAAACTGCACCAAGATGATTATCTCTTTTTTAAGAGAGGTTAATGCTGGTTGTCTGTCAGGTGCCTTTGGTGTTGGTGATTGTGATGATGATGATGTCCGACAATCTTTCATGTTCAGTTATGCTGACCAGTTTGTTCCATCATAATCTTTGAATCTCTTATGCTCCTTGTCCCTTGTCCGCCGAGTGCTTTGGTGTTGATAATTGTGATGAAAATGACCGACCTTTCATGTTCAGTTATGTTGACCAGTTTGTTTTATCATAATCTTTAAACCTGTTTGTTTAATCACAGCCAGTGAATCATGTTTGGAAAGATAACTGAAGATTTGTTTTGTGTGTGTGGTATGTGTTTTATTGAAGTTGCAGCTGTAGCTATTTTCGTTGTTGTTGGAAGTAACAACAGTTTAAGTGCTCTTCTCATCTTGCATCATGTGATGATGGAACTTGGACGAAGTCACTTTTTCTTTTCATGATGCTTTATGTCCACAGAAACCACATTCCTTATTAGGAACAAATGAGTAACAATACTTGACAGACATGATACTGAGAAATATGGGTGGTATGTGAAAAGTAGGCATGGGATTGTGCATTATGAGTTGAACAGTTTTAACACAAATTTTAATCTGATTGACTTTATTGGTCTGCATCAAGTCAGGCACCAAACAGAGATTGCTGACATTGTTATTACTAACATATATTACTGTCTCTAGCCAGAATATTGGGGCCAAAGCAAAATGTTTGTTGTGTTAAAGGACCTAGCCTTCACATGTTTGGCAAAAAAACATTTTTTGGGGTATGAATTTTTGTTATTTTAGCCATGATGTGTCTGTTGCTTTATTTTTTCATCTGCCGACTAATTTTACAATAACAAAATTGCCAATCATTATAGTTAAAAATAGATCGAGGTTAAACCCAATAGACCACATTTTTTCTTGTGGACTTAATTTTTTTTTCTAGAACACTGCAGTATGTCATCAAAAGTTCACTACACAGAGATAAAAATAATCGGTGACAAAAATAATGGCAATTTCCATGCATTTCTTCCATGACCTGTATCCCAAACTGAGACCTTCTGGTGTTCTATCCATGATGCCAAAGACACTTTGGTGATGTCAAAATGAAACATGGGAAAAGAGTGCATAATGCGATAATCTGCTCGTGAAACAAGAGCTAGTTATGGTGACACTTTGGTGATGTCAAAATGAAGCATGGGAAAAGAGTGCATAATGCGGTAATCTGCTCGTGAAACAAGAGCTAGTGATGGTGACACTTTGGTGATGTCAAAATGAAGCATGGGAAAAGAGTGCATAATGCGGTAATCAGCTCATAAAAGAAGAGCTAGTTATGGTGTCCAGGGAAGTCACCTTTTTATGTGGATCAAATTCATTTAACCTGCTCCAAGTACATGAGAAGTTTAGTGTGCGAAGGACTCAAGGACTCGAGCTTGTAAGCGATGTTTATTGTCGTTTCTCGTTAGGCAGCCATTTTTCCAAGTCCCTTCTCATTGGTCAGTTCACCAGTGACTCAAATCGAGGCTTATGCATACCAAATGTCCAAAGAATCTGTTAATACATTACACTACAGTAAGGTGTTTAAAAAGGTGCCTTTTGACTGCTGAACACAAAGTTCCTGTTCTGCTGAAGATATTCAACCCAAATTTCTAGTTGGAGAATGTATCTAAACCTTTAACTGCTTACATCGTTAACATTGATAACAAGATCGCTAACCAAGCACACAGCCTGTGCATCTGAAGGCAGTGGAGTCAAAAACTGTGAATATAAGTTATAACCTTTTGAGGTCACAAGCAATAAAGTGTGTTTTGGGGGCGGGGGAGCGGTGGGGTGGGGAGTTGTTCAGCTGGTCCTGGCAGTCCTCAGTTGTTGTTTTTTAAACCTAGAAGGATTTATTATTTTGTATTTCAGTAGGTTTATATGAATCTAACCAGTGAAACTGCAGTCTCAGATTCTTGCAAAATAAAACAGAAGTATTTTATTATTGGCGTCAGTGCATAATTTTTTGAAAGTGTTTTTGTTAAATTCATGCATGCAGACATTGAATAAAATGGCTAGGATTTCAATTTGTCAGTGTCGGCAGGCTTGCACATGTATTACCTGCATCAGATTTGTCTGTTTCAGTGCATGATTTTTGACTTCATTCCCAGGTGTCATTCCCCAAACAGGTGATATAATGCAATATAATGCATTTTGTAAATGTATTTCCACTGTATTCCCTGGCCTGTGTAGTGCAGGTTTGTATGTTATCAAACCTTGCTGAATGCCACATAGGTGCTGTTTATGTTTAATGCATACCATTTTATGATTGATTGTTTTCTTCTCTGTCTGTCTGTCTGTCTGTCTGTCTCTCTCTGTCTGTCTGTCTGTCTGTCTGTCTGTCTGTCTGTCTCTGTCTGTCTGTCTGTCTGTCTGTCTGTCTGTCTGTCTCTCTCTCTCTCTCTCTCTCTCTCTCTCTCTCTCTCTCTCTCTCTCTCTCTCTCTCTCTACCCCCCCCCCCCCCCCTTCCCCCTTCACAAATATTAATGTTGTCAAGCATGAAGATTTGAGATTAAAATTTAATCACATCATGTATACACACTCATCCCCCCTCCCTTCTCCACCAGCATATCATGTACAAACAAGATAAAATTTAGACGATCGTAGCTTAATTGCCTGGCTTGTTTCGGTTCATTGATGAACAAGTTTTTGTTTTTTGCCATTTAATATTTGTTACTTGGTTGTTTTGTTGTTTTGTTTTCTCCAGGTGCTAGCATTTTTATTTTCATTTTTTATGAATTCAGTTTATGTATCCAAATCAATGTCTTGACTTTTGTACCAGATGTACTGGTAATGTTTTTGTTGTCGTCATAGTACTGTTTTTCATCCTTGGTTTCTCGGAGTTGGAGAACAATGACAGCAACTAGGAAAACTTTTATTTATGTGCCCCTTATGATCCAAATACCATCTACAGCAACAGGTCATGACGTTTTAACTGAAATTGACCTTTAATGCAGTTGCATATATTTGTGTTTTTGCATGAGATTTGCTTTCTTAGTTTGGCTTGTTTTGATTGGTCCGTTTGACTATAAGCATGTATTTTGAGATATATATATATATCTATATATACACATTTTGTCAGGCACTTAGAGCTACTTGGATTAGCACTTGTACAGAAATGGACATAATGATAATAATTTTTGTTATACCATTCTCAGACCATACCATTCTCAGCTCTAACCTTGTCCCCTTCTAACTGGCTCTGTTATTTCCTTACCACCATCTCTTTTTCACTATGACCAGATTGTGCTTTGCTTTTTTGCTGTTGTTGTTCATTGTTACCATGATGAATGATGGCATTTGTCCTTTCCTGTGTGTGCATGTATTATATTTAAATATGAAAAGTTAAACTTTTTTCGACATATAATGTGAATTAAAACTTTTTTCTACACATAATTATTGTCAATTACAGGTAATATTTATTTGACCAGACCCCCCTTCCCTGTTCCCCTCCCACCCCAATATTTTGTATATATGTGTGCTTTTTCTAATGTATATATTATATATATATGAACATTTGTTGAGCATCTTATCGTGAGGCCTCCAAAGGGAGGCAAGTCATGTGTGATGGTACCCCCTGTGTGGGATCTCAGGGCTGTCATTTGATTCCCCTTTCCTATCTCTTGTTTTTCTGATCTGGATGGCCTGGTCAAGTTTGGGCTAAATGCATCTGGTCCAGCAGCAAGCTGGTGTACAAGAATCATCGGGCCTGGTCCATGCAGAACGCAACCAGTCTGCTACCAGTTTTACACTTTCAGACTGGATTGCATGCTTCCACAGATGGCTCTGATTATATTGCGTAAAACCAGCCCAGATCTAGTTTGGTTCTGACTGACTGTCAGGTTTTGGCCAAACGGATCTGGTCCTGAAGCAAGCCAGAGTGCATGAATCATAGGACCCCCTTCTGGCCAGTGCTTCTGAGCTGATCCAGATCAGATGTGAATTGGATCCAGCATGTTTACTGGGCATGTGCTGGTCAGCAGAGCCAGGTGAATCATGCACCTGCTCAACACCTCAGTGTTCCTTATACTGTGGAGGCTGGACACTCCACCATGCTCTTGAATGCTTGTCATGCTGAACCACATTGCATCAGCATCATGTATGATACTGTGGCTTGTGATCAGAAATGGGAGCCAACTGAAATGGGAGATAATATACTACCTAATTCACTCATTTTTGAGCAGTGGTGTCTGCTTATTGACTAGCAGGTACTTGTTGTTCACAAAATCGGCTTCTCTCTGCTTCAGAGTACCTTCCACAAAGAAATCAGGGATTTGGCCAACAGCAACCTCAGTGTTGTCTTTTTTTGAGCCTTCAGCAAAGAAATCAGAGATCTTTTGGCCAACCTCAGTGTTATCTTTTTGTTTTTTTGTTTTGAGCCTTCAGCAAAGCAATCAGGGATCTTTTGGCCAACCTCAGTGTTGTCTTTTTTTTAGCCTTCAGCAAAGCAGTGAGGGATCTTTTGGCCAACCTCAATGTTGTCTTTTTTGAGCCTTCAGCAAGGCAATCAGGGATTTGTTGGCCAACTTCAGTGTTGTCTTTTTTTCCCTTTTTGCATGAAAGTTCAAACCATGTTCAGTGGCTCTTTGGAACTCTTGATGATAACCTGTATTAAATTTAAGTCTCATCCAACTGTTAGTCACTTATTTTTCCAAAATTTTCAAAGTAATGGAAGATTGTGAAGAAAAAACTGCAAACTGTATTTTCCTGTTTTAAATGGGAGGTCATTGATGAGTTCCTGTTCAGTCATCAAAACAAAACAAACAACAACAGCAACAGAAAAGGAGAAGTGTTTTTGTTTTTGTTGTGTGTATAAAGCATTGATGTATTTTTGTTGTTGCCTTGTTGTGGCATGGAATATGATGTACACATGCCGGCAAAGACCTTTGCCAGATTGTTCTGTGTATGCTGTGTGTGTGTATTGGGGGATGGCGGTCGGTTGTAGGAAGATACAGAGAGCAAGTGTGGGATGCTTTTTTTTATTGTAATAAAAAGCCATCATGCCCTCAGTCTCTGTTGTAGGATGTTGATCAAACTCTGTGCCTGAGCACTCGTATGAGGAGATATGTGGATAAGCAAATGCCCTGAATTTGTTGTCTGAAGCACTTGCTCCAAATTTCCATGCAATACAAACAGCTGTAAAAATACTAAACATATTGGTCATATTTAGTTTACACAGTTGAATAGGATCCAAATCTCTGCCTATTTCACATTATGATTAATTATAATATTAAATATGACTTGCATAACTTACAAAGTGCCCTTCTTGCAAGAGCTCATACAGTTTACAACATTTACAATAATTGATTTTCCATAATTAGCTAATGCCACCACAGCTCTTAAAACTGACCTAATGTGTTGGCAGCTGTGAGGAATGACGCATGTTGTGCCATTGTTGGCTTTTCACCAAGAGCAGTGGACACCTTCTGAAGGTACCGGCACCCAAGTAAATGACAAACTGTCAACCAGTTTTGTAAAATATAGAAACAAAAGATATTGTACTCAAATGTGTATCAAATCAGTCGTATCAGTTGTTTGGCATATTTAATTTTTATATTTTTATAGTGCTTTTGTTTTTGTTTTTTCCCAATCCAACTTTTTATAGATGATTTGTTGAACAACTTAAATTACTCTTTTTAACTGTTTGTAATGGTGTTTTGTTTTGAACCATGGACTGACTGGGCGTAAAACACCAAGTTAGTTACTTACTTGAACCATGGACTGCAAACAAACACAACTGATGCCAAGATGTGCCAGCTGCACCCTTAAGAAGACAACTAGAAGTCTGAAGTTTTATAACTTCTTGTTGCTTTTCAGAATATCCTGGTGACGATACTGCAGTCACTCGTTCAGTCACATTCTACCAGAGTGCAGTGAGTCTGCAGAGAATAGTGCTATATAAAAATGATCAGTCAGTCTCTCTGACATGTTCCGTCTCTGTTGAAGTCTCATACAATGACATTGAAATTTGAAGATTTTTAAAAAAGAAAAAGAAAAAAAGAAATTAATGTTTTGCCAGATTAATTTCTTAATAATATACAGTTTTGTTTTGGGGAAAACTATGCTGTCTTAAAAAAACACGCAACAGTTTTAACAGTTTTGCTACTAATGTAGCATAATACTATTATTATAGTGACAATTTTACACATTTTTTTAACTGCACAAATAGTGAAGACTTCCATATTTACTTACAATGGGATCACAGTTTGTGTTTTTTTGGTGCAAGTTGTTATTTTTTAAACTGAATATTGATGCTTTAAAAAATATATTTTTTAATGCACACAGAAATGTACAACATTTTCATGGGTGGCAACCATTTTTTTGCCAATTATTTTCAGACCAGCTACGTGCAATGAAATCTGTTTTATCTGTTATGGGTTCTGACACACACTGAACTAGTCTGCTATGTGTATGTGTGTGTGTGTGTGCATCTTGCACATAGTTATGCTTGAACCCTTGTTGATGTCTACATTATGTGTTAGGTTTTATTCAACAGGCCACGGTGCTATTTTAAAACCGTTTTATTGTTACTTCCCCTGATTTTGGGCAAGACGTCCATGCCTGACACAGTAGACAGTGTTGTGACATGCGATGTTTTTTTGAAACTAGACTGTGACCGCCTTAAAAAATGAGGACCGCCTTTGAAAACAAATAATTAGTACAACAGGATTGAAGAAGCAATGTTTTGGTTAGGCTATCTACCTATGTGAACGATATTTCAGTTGAACTCAAGGCAATCAGGCTGGCATATAGCTGAAGAAGCCAAAGACAAAAATGAAGAAAATGCTGGTGGAAAAGAAGGGGCAGCCAACAAAGACTTGTGCCCTGTTACTTAGTAATAGTGCGAATGGGCCAGTTGTGGTGCATCAGGAATAAGAAAGAAAAAAGATGCAAAAGAAAGAAAGAAGCCGCAATTACATCACACAAGGATGGGCCTACATGGATGTAGCCAGACCCCCTGCCTGGGAAAAGGGGGAAACCCTGCATACTGATCACAACAATGGTAGCCCCCCGATGAGATTCAACCTCTGATTGCTCACCGAGGTATCACAAAAAGAACTGACAGTTTATCTTAAGGTTGAGATCAAACTGAAGTTAACCGTGAAGACATGTTGCTTGGTTATAAACGAAACAGTCATCCCTTTAATATGGTAATCCTATTTATTAATCATATAGTAGTAACATTATTTTATATGTGAGCATATGTTGAAATAGAACACCCCATTAGACTTATGCATAATTTTAATTTATAATTTATTTTTCATTGTGAACTTAATTTCAGGAGGTTAAAATAAAAGCGTAGAAATCCGATGAGTGTCATAGACAACAATGTATGAACAAAACAGTGCACTCATGTGCTGTAGGGTTGTCCACAGGGTAACTGACTTGGAAACATTTCCAGTTTGAATCTCCAAGGATGAAGCTCCTTATCTGTAGGGGTGTCCACAGGGTAACCGACTTGGAAAAATTTCGAGTTCGAATCTCCAGGGATGAAGATCCGATGCCATTGCCAGTAGTTGGGCCTTTGTTTCTTTCCCCTTGTTATTTAATCTTTCTCAAGCCTAGTTAGGTGGGTGGCGTTTCGGTCTTTTTCGTTGTGTTTACTCTAGCTTTCACAACAGGCTAGACCTCATCAGGGAGCCTGCGTTTTATTGGGTATTTTATTTTATTTTCCCAATTATCCTTGTTTGTTTTTGCCCTGATATAACCAGGCCGGTTGACTGGGCGTAAAACACCAACTTACTTACTTACCTTGTTTGTGTCATCATATGTAAAGATGAAAAAGTTTTGTTCGTTCTAGTTCTAGTGATTTTGTGGCCTCCCTGGGTTAGGGTTTGGGGTAGGGCTAGTTACCGGTTTATGCTGTTTTTTCTCTTGGCTTGCTCTTTTGTTGCTCGAGATGTACCATTCATTTACGATGTACGAGTGAGGGGGTTAGTCTTGATGTTTAACGAGACCGCTCATTCTTTCTTCATGAGCATCAGTTGCCTCACACTGTTGTTGTCACTGCTAAGTGGGTTGTATTGTTTCCACAGATTATGTGTGTCCAGCCTTTGTTCCATTGCATGCAGACAGTTCTTGCTTCTTCCTTCTTTTCGGAAAGTGGTTTGTTTTTCCTCTTCTCTTCCACCATGTGTTTTTTTTTCTTTCTTTCTGCTTTATCTTTGGCTTATTGGCCCTTTCGTACCTGCTTGTTAGCTTGCCTGATTTGGGCAGCCATTTTGTATTTCTCTTTTCGTCTGCATTTGTTTACATCCCGATGCTTTGTCATCGGTCGTCCTGATTGGCGATTTGCTTTATCAAGTCAGTTACCCTGTGGACACCCCGACAAAAAAAATTAAATAATAATAAGGAGAGAGAGAGAGAGGACAAAAAAAGAAGCTGTCAACATTTTAAGCTTCCCGATGTCTGAGGCATGATCAGCCGTGTCGGGGCTTCATTCTCAAAGGACTGAATGGGAAATGCTGCTATGTCAGTTACTCTGTGGGCATCCAGACAAAATGGCCTCTTAATGCCTTGACTCATTGTTGCATACACCATATGTACAACACTAGCTGACCATCCTGACTCTCAGTCGATAGTAGGCTACAAACTACGCGTTGCTGCCCGAGGTGTGAAGCCACGGTCAAGGTCGCAGCTCAGTGGCAAACGGCCTATTGTTGATCACATTTTCCATCTCGATGTACATTATGCGTGTTATATTATGTTTGTTCAGCTGTGGAGTAGGCACTTTACCAATTTCCATTATTATTATACTTACCAGCAATACTGTTGTGTGTAAATGTATATCTGTATTTATGTATTATTGTATGTAAATGTGTATCTGTGTTCATTTATTTTCAGCACACTCAGACACATGCATGCATGCACACACTTACACTCGCATTCATGCACACACATGCACACACACACACACATACATACACACACATACATACACACACACACACACACACACACCACACACACACACACACACACACAAAATGCACTACAAACGCACGCACGCACGCACACACACACACACACACACAAAGCACAAATGCACTACAAACACACACACACATATACACACACACACACTCACATACACACACATACACACACACACACATGCACGCACACTACATGCTGATAATCTCTGCCATGTGGCACATCATGGTTGCTCAAAATCATCTATCCATATAACATGGACAAATAACTGATTTGTTTTATTTTTTTATTTTTATGAAGAATATATGTTGCTTTGAAGTTTAATACATGCAGTTTTTACCAAATGTTTGTGCATGTATTTTTTCTAATAAAACCATTTTTTAACCAGTCACTCTTAACGATCTTGTATGTTTTGATCTTGAAGTCAAATGATATTAATGGATATTGCAATTTAAATGTGACTAGTTGAGTCTGATTAGCAACCTGGAAACCAGACTCTCTTTTTTCTTTTCCTTCCTTTTTTCCAATACTTGTGAAAGTGACAATCACCCTGTGTAACCGTAATGGTTGACTGGGCATAAAACACAGTTACTTACTGTGAGAGTGACAGACACTAGTGACAGCAAGGAAAGCCCACACTCCAAGCAGCTACAGCCGGCCTCCCTCCCTCTGTGAAGAGGGAGGGACCTCGGTGAAGAGGGAGGGACCTCAGTGAAGAGGGGGAGGGACCTCAGTGAAGAGGGAGGGACCTCGGTGAAGAGGGAGGGACCTCAGTGAAGAGGGATGGACTTTGGTGAAGAGGGAGGGACCTCGGTGAAGAGGGAGGGACCTCGGTGAAGAGGGAGGGACTTCGGTGAAGAGGGGGAGGGACCTCAGTGAAGAGGGGGAGGGACCTCAGTGAAGAGGGAGGGACCTCGGGTAGGGGTAGGGACCTCGGTGAAGAGGGAGGGACCTCAGTGAAGAGGGAGGGACCTTGGTGAAGAGGGAGGGACCTCGGTGAAGAGGGAGGGACCTCAGTGATGCACAATAGGCTCTTTATGAAGGTAGTAAGACTTTTTTCCCCCTCAGATTTACTCAGTTTAAGGTCTTCCAAATCTAAATATAATGCCTCAACAATTAATTACCTTTACTTTCCACACTTTGACCTAAAATGTATATTTATGTCATTATATGTCGGGGTACAAATCAAAATCCAGTAGGGTTTTTAGAGCCTATGGGGAGAAATTAAAATTGCGATTTCTCCCATACTCTACCAGTATGATTTTATATCTTGACAGTACAGATCACAATATTAGTTTCTACCAGGAGAACTCCAAGTCTGGACCATCAATGAAATACATTCTAATTTTTGCTAATAATTTTTTTAATCTGACCAGCTGCATTGATCCAAAAGAAAGAAGGGGAAAAAAAGAGAAGAAAAAAGAAGAGAGAACAAATGAATGAATGTTTTAATCAACTAGGCCATACAGATGTGTCAGATTGGGGAGGTTCTGAGTGAAGGTAGTGCAGGGATACATATGATCTATATTTATCCATATATATATATCAACAACCACCCAACACTCTCTCTCTCTCTCTCTCTCTCTCCTTTTCTCTTGCACAGATATCAGCTGGTCAGGTTTAAAATTTTAAAACCTGACCAGCTGAAATCTGTGCAAGAGTTTTCAATAAATAAAAAAAATAATATATTTTTTTTATTTATTTCAATGATGATCCAAATCTGGATTTCTCCCAGTTGAAATTGCAATGGATTTAAAATCCTAAGGGCAGAGATCACAAGTGTGATTTCTGCCAGGTGAAATCCGAATTTTAATTTGTCGGTAGAATTGAAAATCCTACCAGAGTTTTATTTGTACCCTGACATTAGAGAGAGAGAGAGAGAGAACTCCAACTTAAAAACTTTATTTTACAAGGATTGTAGTTTAGGTTTAGTCAAAACCTGTCCAAAAACTAGTCTTTGCTAAGCAACTAATGAATAATAACAGTGTTGACCTAAATTAGCTATTTATTTTACTCTGTCCACTAGAGCAGTACTGGTTGGAGTCTCACAAGTACATTAGTCATTACAACTAAAAAAAAAAAAAAATTGAAAGGGGCAAAGAGTGACAAGGCTACAAACTAATGTATATTTCATGTCAGCGTGTGCGTGCGTGCGTGTGTGTGTGAGAGGGGGAGATAATCATGGGGGAAGACTGTAAACGGCAAAATAAACATCTGAGCCGCAAAATATGGACACAGCAAACGTGTACTGTGACCTGAAAACACTACAGCTTCACATTCCGGTCTGCCAGGGTTTGCCAGTTCCGTTTCAGGGGACGTGGCAGAAATCAAATTTAGGGGCCTCGTAGGGAAGTGTCTTTGCTGTGGCTTGCCACTGGACCTGTCCCAGATTGGGTTGTCTATGGGGCAGCGCACCACGAAATGATATATTGGTGCAACACAATCCTAAACAGTCAGCCCAAACCGTGAACTCGACCCTCGCCCTATTCAGCGGGCCAGTAACACGGACTTCATTGCCAGTAGTCACATAATATCGTTCTCGGCAGCGATTGGTTCGTAGCTATGATTCGGTCCGCCGGATGTTATTATTTGACCTTTGTGTTTCCACATCGTCTGCTTCTCTTTTTTGCAGATTTTGTAAAAGAAATTCTAAAGCGAAATAAACTGTGACAGTGAGCTATCGCATGTGTAATCGGTAAACAAACTGAAGAATTAGCTGCCTATCACAATTATCTTAGGCCAAAATAGTTCGATTGTGTACTGTAAGCTGTGGACAGACAGTGCATTCGGCACACCAAGACTACTTTGAACAAGTTCAGGGAGTGTTTCCAAAGTTTGTTGGTGTTTCACAACTTTAAGTTCTGTGAGTGAAAATGGAAATGCCTATTGTCTCAGTGTGTATGATGCAAGCAATACATTTAAAATGTCCGTGTCTATGATGCATGAGCAGTCTTAACCTCGGTACATATATTAATTTTGATCGCTGGCCCTGTTGGCATGCAATGCCCACTCGCTTGGCACGCGAGATATTTCAACACAACGCTGGCTGCATGCAATTTAATTTAATGTGCTCTTTCCGTCTGTTGACTTGCAAAAGCTCAAGACAACACGTCAAATTGTTTCTGGTAGTTTGAAGGTGAATCGGTTGCTTGTTTTGTGTGTGTCGTGATGTTTGTAGAGTAAAAACAAGTCGAGAGAATGTAGCCAATCCATGCGGTCATCATGACAACTGAAAAGTTTCAGGTGTCTGACGAGAAGCACCTTGAGAGAGTATGAGTGCAGTATGGAGTCTTTTGAAGTGCACATCCCGAGTCGGACTAATCACATGATTGGTGGGTCGACTCAGTTCAAGGAAGAGGCTGATCTTTATTCAAAATTCTTTGCTCCGTCGCGGAACGGATTGCCCTTCCTGCAAATTCGTTGAATTACTATCAGTCTCATTGTATTTTAGTTTAGTGTAGTAGTTTTATAGTATTTTTATATATGTATCCGGCATACAGTATCATATTGTGCTATATATTATATAAATGTGCTCATTTTATAACTCGGCGTCATACTCAGCTACTGTTAATTTCACTATTTTTAGAAAAAATCAAAAATGTAACATTTTCATTGTACAGTCTACAGAACATCATTTTATTTTGCGAGACAGAAGCCAGTAACATGATTGATTAACAATAGTATGTTGAGATAGGTGGTTGTTATTGTTTTATGCCTCCTGATTGTTATTGTTTTATGTCCCCCCCCCCCCTTTTTTTCTTTTTCTTCTTTCTTTCTTTTTTCTCTTTCCTTTTTGTTGTTGTTTGTTTTTTAATAGTGAAATTGGTGAATTCACACACACACACACACACACACACACACACACACACACACACACACACACACACACACAAACACACACACATATGAGAAAAGTGATGAAAACTGTGCATGAAGTTTTCTTAAGCTTGGTGGGCAGAAATGAGAGAAAATCTGTACGTTTATAGAATAGAGTATGAATGTCATGTTGCTGAAACAACAATCACCACATAATTAGGAGAATTTTACCTTTTGGATGCTAAATATCAATAGAAAGAATGTAAAACATAGGTCTGTAAACTGAGATACTTTTTTTCTGATCTGGTGTAAATCAAGAGTTAAAATGAAGCTTTTTTTTAGGTGTTTGCTATATATACTGAGATCCAAACACATAAAAGGTTAAAAAGAATGCTATTTCTTAGGACAAAACACATGTGAATTTTGGGGGTTATCCCCTTAAGCTACAAAATGACACATAAACAACAGTTAAATGGTGAAAAACGATAAAAATGAGATGGAGAGCTAAGCTACTTATCTGTTCTTGGTTAAACTATGTTGCTTTCATGTCCAGTGCATGGAAGAATCAGCTGAGACCACATTTTTAACATTGATGGTGGTTCATTTTTGACATTTGTTCATGAGATAGATCTAGTAAGGATTGAATTGCTTTACTTATGAAACTTGTCTCAGTCTGATCCTCTTTTCATTTACATCTAAATGATTTATGTCTATTTGACATTAATGGTGGTTCATGAGATAGATCTAATAAGGATTGAATTGCTTTACTTGTGAAACTTGTCTCAGCTTGATCCTCTTTTTATTTACATCTAAATGATTTCTGTCTATCTAACAGAATGGGGAAGTTGAACATCTTTGAAATCACCCTGAGCAACTTTCAAGGTGTTTTCTATGCTGGTCAGAATGTCCAAGGTCACTGCACTATCGAGCTGAATGAAGAAATGTCAATGAGAGGTAAGCCATTGGAATTTCAAATTAATTGCCGTTGTGCATTGGCTTTTGCTTCAGTCTTACTCCAGCTGTGTTGATAAATTATGCTTTTTTGTGCATTGGTTTGTACTGTATCTTTACATTGGTGTGTCTCTGAAACAGGGCACGGAAGCTGCTTGCCAAAGTTTTCATAAAGCTCAGACTACTTGACTAGGTGATACTGTAGCTACTAGCACCAAGGAGGACCAGGCAATACTGTAGCACCAAGGAGAACCAGGTAATACTGTGGCACCAAGGAGAACCAGGTAATACTGTAGCATCAAGGAGAACCAGGTAATACTGTTGCACCAAGGAGAACCTGGTAACACTGTAGTGCCAAGAAGAACCAGGTAATACTGTAGCACCAAGGAGAACCAGGTAATACTGTGGCGCCAAGAAGAACCAGGTAATACTGTAGCACCAAGGACAACCAGGTAATGCTGTAGCGCCAATAAGAACCAGGTAATACTGTGACACCAAGGAGAACCAGGTAATACTGTGGCACCAAGGAGAATCAGTTAATAATGTAGCACCAAGAAGAACCAGGTAATACTGTAGCATCAAGGACAACCAGGTAATGCTGTAGTGCCAAGGAGAACCAGGAAATACTGTGGCACCAAGGAAAACCATGTAATACTGTGGCACCAAGGAGAACCAGGTAATACTGTGGCACCAAGGAGAACCAGGTAATGATGTAGTGCCAAGGAGAACCAGGTAACACTGTAGCACCAAGAAGAACCAGGTAATACTGTGACACCAAGGAGAACCAGGTAATACTGTAGCACCAAGGAGAACCACATAACACGGTAGCACCAAGGAGAAACACGTAACACGGTAGCACCAAGGACAACCAGGTAATACTGTAGCGCCAAGGAGAACCATGTAATACTGTGGTGCCAGTGAGAACCAGGTAATACTGTGGCACCAAGGAGAACCAGGTAATAATGTTGCACCAAGAAGAACCAGGTAATACTGTAAGCGCCAAGGAGAACCAGGTAATATTGTAGCCCCAAGGAGAACCAGGTAACACTGTAGCACCAAGAAGAACCAGGTAATACTTGTAGCACCAAGGACAACCAGGTAATACTGTAGTACCAAGGAGTACTATGTAATACTGTGGCACCAAGGAGAACCGTATAATACTGTGGCATCAAGGAGAACCAGGTAATTCTGTGGCACCAAGGAGAACCAGGTAAATTTGTAGTGCCAAGGAGAACCAGGTAATGCTGTAACCCCAAGGATAACAAGGTAACACTGTAGCACCAAGAAGAACCAGGTAATACTGTAGCACCAAAGACAACCAGGTAATACTGTAGCACCAAGGAGAACCAGGTTATACTGTGGTACCAAGAAGAACCATGCAATACTGTGGCACCAAGGAGAACCCAGTAATACTGTAGTACCAGGAAGAACCAGGTAATACTGTAGCACCAAGGAGAACCAGGTAATACTGTAGCACCAAGGAGAACCAGATAATACTGTAGTGCCTTGCCAACGGCTAAAAAGGATCATGATGTGCTGGCAATATATGAATAAGCCATTTGAGTCAGTTTCAGCCAGTGGTTTGCAAGTTGTCACTGGTGTATAATTTTAGAACCTAGCGCTGTACTTTGGGTGATTTGATGCTGAGTTATGAGGTTGCTAAACATGTTTGACTGTTTCTCTCTTCCAGGTGTGCGCCTGAAGTTTGAAGGCAAGGCATATGTTCATTGGACAGAGCAACACCGTACAGGTTCTGGAAAACATCGAAGAACAACAACTCGTCACTACTCAGCCTCAGAGAACTATTTCAACCAAGATGTTCTCCTCTATGGGACTTGTGAGTACACCTAATGTCAAATAGCCATGTTTTTTGTTTGTTTAGATGATGAAGGGTCTGACTGCGCTCAACAATTACAGTAAATGTTGGACTGTAAAGTGACAGGTTTTCCTAAAATTTCACCCCCGTCCCTTGTATTTGGTCATGCCTTATATGTGAATAAAATTTGGCATGCATGCTCTTCTGAAAGATGGTATTGACCATTTTGAACCCAAACTGGTCACTGCATTGGACAGTACAAGTATCCAAGCCTGCTTATGTTGCATGCTTTGACACTGGGCATGAATGTTTGCATGCTCATGTCACCTGAGCAACAAGATCAAAAAGGATGCAGGAAGCTGTTGGGCCAGCTGTGATGCTTAACAGTTTTGCCTACATCTAATCCTTGTAAGCATCAGTGACACAAGTAGAATGCTAAAATGAAAATAAAGTTGACCAGCATTTTAAAACAAAAAATCTCGATTTGAATTTTTTAAAGTTTGATTCCATGGGCCTGTCAGTGAAAGGCCACAGCCATTTTAGACGAAATATGTTTCATGGAGGCTAGTTCCTTAGTTTGATGTATGTTAATAAATGATTTTTTGTCTCAGCGTTAAACTGATTTTCTCTCTCTCTTTCTCTTTCTCTCTGACATACATTCCTCTGTTGTCATGAGCATTTTAGAAGTGTTGCATTTGAATAAAATTGTGGTCAGGGCCAAGCCAGGGCAGCAACACAACCAAACTTGCCTCGGGTCGTCATACGTTTCCCTTCTGCTTCGTTCTGCCTTCCAACTTACCCTCATCCTTTGAGGGTGCCCACGGCTACGTGCGCTACTCAGTCAAGGCCACCATCGACAAGCCATGGAAGTTTGACCACACCTGCAAACGTCCATTCACAGTCATCTGCCTGTTGGACCTGAATACTGATGCCAATGCTCAGGTACAGTCAAACTTCTTTTTGAAAGTGTGCTGTGAAAAAAATAGACACTTCTGCTTAGTTGTTTATTTTTGTTCCATCGTATCCATGTTGTTTTGTTTATTTTTGTGTGAAATATAATAAAATTCTCAAAGCAGGTAAAAACATTTGTGTGTGTAAAATGTATTGTGTATTTGTGTTCAAACAAATCATTTGTGTTATCATCAATTGGTGACCATCTCTCTCTCTCTCTCTCTCTCTCTCTCTCTCTCTCTCTCTCTCTCTCTCTCTCTCTCTCTCTCTCTCTCTCTCTCTCTCTCTGTGAGTCTCTCTCTCTTGTTCACACACACACACACACACTGAGGGGTTGCAGTACCTAATGACAAGGCAATGTTATCATTGCTAAGGTATTCATCAGTGCTTATGTTGCTGCTGTGTGCCAAGTCTGCTGTGCACAAACCTTATCTCTCTCTCAGTTGAATATCCACCATCATCATTGCAGCATCCACTGCGTTTATGTTACAACAGGATGTCAAATTGCCTAACCACAAAGTGATACAACACTGGTGTCGACATGCCTGTACTACTTACTCCTTCCACCCTGTTTGCACAGATGCCAGCGCAAGGTCAGAATGAGAAGATGATTTGCTGTCTGTGCTGTGCCAGTGGACCAATCGTGGCAGAGTTTCGCATCGAACGCCGTGGGTACGTGCCAGGGGAGCCAATTCGCCTCTTTGCGGACATCCGAAATAACAGCAATCGCAAAATGGACTGCTCTTACGTTGACTTAAGGATGGTGAGTTGTTCAGGAGCTAGAACAAAAACGCAAAACAAATAATATGGTGTGTGTGCTGCTTGGTGTTTTTGTTGGTGTTGTTGGGTGGGTGGGTGTTTTTTGTTTTTTTTAGAGGGGGGGGGGGGGGTTGCTGTGTTTGTGTTTATAGGTGTGCTGTTTGTAGAAGCAGATGACCATGTAAATACAAGGTAAATAAACTCTACCAGTGGTACACTTCACTCTCACCTGGATGCGTGTAAATACAAGGTACATAAACTCCACCATAGGTACATCTTCAGTGTTATCTCATTCAAGACGCCACAAAATGACGTGCTCGGCTCCAGTAGACTCACTGTTTTTGCTCGTTTGAAAACAAATTGTAGTAAATAAACTACTAGGAATAATACAATAAATATATACATTTTTAGAAAGCTTGGGATGTGTACTTGTCAGATAAATAATCCATAGAATCATATCAGATACCTTTCTCTGTCACAACAGCAAAGCAGGAGCTGTCCGAACACAGTAAAAAATAATTATTATTCTACGGGTTGCACAGATCCCAATGATGAAAACGAAGATGTTATTATCGCTGTCACTCAAGTCCACCTCGAGATCTACGGGCACAAACTCCTCGCCAGAATCAACAATGTTCTCTTCAGAGCCACTGTCCGAAAAATCTTCTAGATCCGAGCCCTCATTTAGTACTAAGTCCACAGTTTCCCTCACCGAGTAACGCATGTTCATTCTGTGCACCGCCATTTTGAAACGTACAACTTTTGTCAGTTTGACACACGTGTTACAAATGCCAAAACAGACAAAGGAACACTCGACTGCACTAAGGGGGATTACCAAAAGTGTCCAAAATTGACGCAGTTACTGTAATATAATTGCCTCCAGTCAACTCGAAAGTTGGTAAGACCGTTAAAAATCTTTAATTCTTACTGCGTCCAAAGACACAGATCGTTGCCAAGCGTACTGCTAAGTTCCGCGTCTTAAGACGCAGAAAGCCTTGAAAGAGTTAAAAATCAAGTCATGGAAATACAACTGTGAGTGCTGCCATTTTGTGCCGAGGCTGGAATGTGTGGCACAGTGTCAAAGATCTCGTGAGCCAGCCTCTTTCCGCTCTTCACTAGTAAAGAGCAAACCAACATAGCAGTCCTCTGAGGAGCTCAGGTACTGCTTTTGTATAAATATTGACGGTACAAGTTATAATCAAACAAAGATTGCAGATGGAAATATTTGCACATTTTCTCTGTTTTCGAGCCAACTTGCATCCTCTCTTTGGTTTGCATGTAATGAAGATGATGAGGACGGGGCGGTGGATTTTTCATCAGTTCATATGCTGAATCAACACACAAGGGAGTTAATTAGCGCTCAAAATATGTGACACAAGTACAACAACAAAAAGACCTGAATCGCCTCTGGTAACTCTCACTTGGCGTGCGTGTAAATACAAGGTACACAAACTCCACCAGAAGTACATCCTTTGTTAAATTGAAATTTGAATTTGTTGATTTTTTTTGAAAATGTTAAAATTTGAATTTGAATCTCCTTAAACTCTAACCTCAAGACATTTCTTTTTCTGAAACCATAAACCTGCCATGTTTTCCACACTGCACTGCTATCTTTGTCTGCCTTGAGTCCCTGTTTGCTGTCTGTTTAAGTTGGCTGTAAACTGAGTTGTGTATAGTCAATATTCATGTGTGTAGGGGTGCCTGTGTGTATGTGTGTGCATGTATGCACTTAGAATAGTCTGTCCAGAGAAGATTTTGTGCTGTATAAATACTTTAATGATTATTAATAATGTAATTTTATGGACAGATCACTACATTCCATGCCACAACTAAGAGCCGAATTGTTTCCAATGAAGTGGCCCGAATCACAGACCGTTCAATTGATGAAGGGCAGTCATTCTCATGGGAAGGACAGCAGCTTGTTATCCCCCCTTTGCCACCATCCTACCTTGCAGGATGCAGGATTATTGACATCAGGTATATTCTGCAGGTGAGTTACCGTTGAGTGAAAGTGAGAAAGTGGTAGGGCATGAAAACAGAGCATGAATACATGTCCATATTCCCAGATGCCGATTTTGTTATTTTTTTGTTATTTTTGTTAATGTATTAATACACGTTCTTGTGAAAGGTAGACGTGTTTCTTTCCTTTAGCACTCCCAGAAAAGAAAGAATAGCAATGTCTGACGGGGGCATGCACTTTGTCTTTTTCAGCTGAATGTGGACCCCTCAGGTCCAGCCCTTGACCTTGAGGTGCCCTTGGAGATCATCATTGGCACCATTCCTCTGCGCCAAGTTTTGGAGCAGTTCCCACCTCACCCGGCCTCCATCCAGCCCCCTCCACCAGCAGGGTATAGTGCACCACCTGGTACTATGTACCCGCCTCCAGAGGGTGCATCAGCTCCATACCCCCCATTGGACCCGTCTGCACCGACTGCGCCTTTCATGCCACCAAGCAGCATTCCCAATCTGCGTGAGTAGCAGCATGCACATAGATGTATCTATGCGTTATATGTACATACACATAAACTTGTTTGCACACACACACATGATGATAATAATAATGTATAATAATAGTGTTCTTTCGTGTGCAAATTGGAGCACATAGCCCATTACAAAGCAAAGGATGAAACACAGTCAAAACAAACTTCTGTGAGCATGCATGTACACGCACACATGAATGCGTGCACACACGCACACACCCACTCACGCACACACACACACACACACACACACACACACATACACAGAGAGTAATTAGGATAGCTTGAAGATGTAAGATTTCTAAGATTTAAATGATGTGAGTGTGCAGGCACATATATATATTACATGCACACGCTTACTCTGTGAGGGTGGTTTTGTGTATGTAGGTGTGTGTGTGTGTGTGTGTGCGTGTCTCTCTCTCCCTCCCCCTCTGTCTCCCTCCTTCTCTCTCCCCCATCTTTCTTTCTGTCACTCTTCCTTCAAAGCACTTGATTTTAGCCCCTTGCAAATGCTGGATCTCTATATTCTACATGTTACATATTCCAAAGTCTGCTTTGTTAAATAGTATTGTAGTAGGTTAATTGCCTGTGTTTCCTGCTTCACAAAATCCTGATGATGAACGTGGGATGTGATGCGTTCATTTTTAATCCCACACCACTCAGCTGTACGTGAATGTTGTGGCATTTTGTCTCTGGTTTGTTATCTATTTTTGTAGCTGTAGATGAATTTCTTCATTATTTGTCTCTGGTTTGTTATCTATTTTTTGTAGCTGTATAGGATTTTTTTCTTCTTTTTCTCTCTCTGGTTTGTCATGTATTCTTGTAGCTGTACATAAATCTAAAATAAAATAAAAATGTCTCTGGTTTGTCATCTATTCTTGCTACAGCTGGCTTACATTTACTCTTTGTGGTCTGTTTCAGCACCCCCCTCTTATAACGAGAGTGTGTTTGGCAAGGTGAACGTGAAGGACGAAGATGACAGTGAGCACACTCGCGGTGATCTGGACTACGCCCCCGTCTACACCTATTATGACTGGGGACACCACCCCACCCCCATGTCAGGGGATGGCAAACAGTAACAGTCCACCGCCAGTTGGCTGTGAAGATGGAGCATAGTAGTTGCCTGATTTGTAGGGAATATTTATATACAGTATTCCCATGACCCCCGGCGTATCCCCAGTCACTGTATCCACTATATTATGTGGAGAACATATAACAAGAGTCCAAGCATATCCTGGTTTTAAAAACTTTTATTCCAAATTTTCGCCCATGAGTGCTTGATCAAGACCTGCCTGGTCAGCTGGATTCCTACGACACGCAATTAGAATTATAAAATACATCATGTCTTATGCATCACGTTTTCTTGCACACGACATGTGTTCTAGATGACTAGCGAAGACACTTCAGTACACACACACACACACGCACACACACACACACACACACACACACACACACACACATGCACATTCACACACACACGTGCACACACACACACACATATTTAAAATGCCACCCCCCACCCCCCCACCCCAGCAAAACTCTCTCTCTCTCTCTCTCTCTCTCTCTCTCTCTCTCTCTCTCTCTCTCTCTCTCTCTCTCTCTCTCTGCTGTTGAGGCAGACCTAGAATGTCCATTTTTCAACAACAAAACTGAAGCCGAAATTCACATCATATTATCATGTCCTATGTACTATGACCTAAGAGATAAATATATACCACACAAATATGTCAGATGTCCATCACTTTTTAAACTGTCAGTGTTGTTTGCTTCTGAAAACAAGTGTCTCCAACTCTGATTTGCTACTTTCCTACAAAAGGCTTTTGCTGTACTCAGTACTATTTTGTCTGGACACTATAATGTGCATGTATGATGCATGTATGTATCCATGATCCTATATATATTTTGTACACATTATAGTGTTTACAAAATACAGTATGTTTTTGCAAAATCGTGGACAAGGATGATTTACAGAAGGAGTGACAAGGCGGGTTGTTTCTTGGTGCCCTTTTCCACAGTGCATGGAACCCACCATGTAGCCCACCACCCATGTTCATTTTTGCTTTACATCCACAGAGAACACAAGGACTGTTAGGGGCGGGGAGCCCAGGACAGCCACCTCGACTTTCACGCAACTCCTGAGCTCTGATGATTCTTTGTTTAATGTTGCTTTACATCCACAGAGACTACATCCACAGAGACTGTACATCCACAGAGACTGTACATCCACAGAGACTACATCCGCAGAGACTGTACATCCACAGAGTCTGTATTAGGGACGTGCAGCCCAGGATGGCTACCTCCACTTTCACACAGCTCCTGAGCTCTGATGGTCCTTTGTTTAATGTTGCTTTACATGCACAGAGACTGTACATCCACAGAGACTGTACATCCATAGAGACTGTACATCCGCAGAGACTGTACATCCACAGAGACTGTATTAGGGATGTGCAGCCCGGGATGGCCACCTCCACTTTCACACAGCTCCTGAGCTCCACTGCCCATGCACAGGCTGTTCATATAATATTTACAGTACCCCTCTAGGTCATAATCTTGCCACCTTCATGTATACACAGTATCACACTAGGTGATAATTACTCTTGCCACTGGCCTCACTATGGCAGTCTTCCAACCTGTTGTCTGCTAAGGTGCATGACTTGGCTTTGATGCATCTCATTTTGATCTCCCCACAAGGGAGTTAATTAGCGCTCAAAATATGTAACACAAGTACAACAACAAAGACCTGAGTCACCTACGGTAACTCTCACCAGGCATGTGTGTAAATAAATCTCTTTTTGATCTGCCACATAAAATTCATTTACGTCCAGGCAAAAAATGCAGCCCTGAATTTTTTTATCACGCACACAGTTGATTTCTGACAGTGTATGGCTTGTTTTACATTTCAACATGATGGTCAGTCAAATGCTGTGAAAAACAAAGTAGTTTAAGCGTATTTTAAGGATGAGTTGGTGGTTACATACTTGATGCTTTGTTTGCATAATGGAATGTTAAAATAATCCGGATAAATGTTGCTTACATTCTGCTTTGGACAGTGCTGATGATGTGGTTGATGGACCAAGGGAAGAAATCAGTCAGCTGTATTAATTTTCATCAATTTGTTTGATCATGATCATGTTTGGGAAGATATTGAAGGTTTGTGCGTGTATTTGTTTTATTTATTTTTTTGTCAATTTTTTTTATGTATATATTTTTATTTGTTATAATTGCAGTGGTTTGCATTGTTTTGTTTTTTAAATAATTTTTATGTACATATTTTTCTTTGTTGTAAGTGCAATGGTTGCTGGTACTTTTGAGGGTGAATTTTTCTTCCTCAGCTGTTCACAGCAGTGTAAAAAAAGTTACTTGGCATGACAATGAAAGTAGTATTGCTATTAATGAGCTTTATGTGAAAAATTAAATGGGATCAAACAGTTTGATTTTATTATTATATGGACACTTGTTGAGCACCTCATCTGAAGATGAGCCCTTAGCTCTTCACAGTGGCAACTATTTGGCACCATGTTCTCAGTTCTGAGCAGACCCACTGCGCTCTAGTTGTATGCAGCTCTGAATGAGTGACTGTAGCTTTACACGGTGTGTTTTGAATATCCACTGAAACGATGTACTTACAGCACTGTTGGGTTGTTACATAGCTGGTGCCACTTGAAACTGCTGCTGTCTCAGTGCATGTTCTGCATACTGCTGCTGTCTCAGCGTGTGTTCTGTTTACAGTTTCACTTCATTTGAAACATACATAGAGTGCATATGTGTTTAGCTGTATCCTGCCGCCTGACCCTTGGGCAGAATGACTGGGATCTTTTACCTGCTCCTGTGGTATCACCTGGGTGGAGCAGATACCGAAACAAGAGTCAGAACAGAAAGTTGATCCTGGAGAATAAATTTATCTTGCCAGGACTCAAACCCATGACCTGTTGACCATGAGTCCAGCACTCTACCACTGAGCTATTCCCACTCCACCGTTTGGAATATGGGTATATTTTAACCGTTTGATCAACTGTTCTGGCCGTACACATTATGGCACAGTTGTTAACTGGGGGCAGCAAAGATAACACAAGTAGCATACTGTTTCTAACTTACACTTTTGCAGGTGGTGGTTGTTGCTTATCAGCTATTAAGTACTTGTCATTCATACATCCAGCTTAAAAAAAGAAGAAGTTTTAGCCACTTTAATCAGTCTGATTAATTTGAATGGTTTGCAAATGTTCTAGGTACAGTAAAAGCTAATATGTTTACTAAGGGCACAATATATTAAACTTGTAATAATAATTTGGTTTAGAAAAAAAGAAGAAGCAGAAGTGTTCATGACGCAGAAAATCCAATGATACAGGTTTGACTTTGGTTAGGCTCAGCTCGGTTGACCGGGACCATTTGTAAAGTAAACCTGCCTTTTGTGTGTCCTGTTTTTTTTATTATCATGTTGTGCTTTGCATTTCATGTGCTCAAGAATAAACCTTTGATTAAGTGGAACATGGTAGCTGTTATTGTTATTTTTTTGTCAGGTAGGTTGTTGACTGTTTTGTGTTTAGTTAGCATTTCCCTGACAAAGTCTTCCAGCAGGGTGCAATTTGGTTATTGAATGAAACAGTTGAATAGAAACAATAGAAAGAATTGAATACACACTGTGTTGCTGTTGGTACAGTTTTTTGTTTTATCAAGATTGTAATCACACTCCAAGTGAAAACATTGCAAGAGCAGCCTGGTCATTGAATGTTAACTTCCTGCTGTTAAAATGGCTGTACGGGTATAGATTATTTTTCAGGTAACACAAAATGCTTTACAGGTATTGTCAAAAAAATTCTGGGAACACGAAATGTTTTACAGGTATTGCTGATTTTTTTTTTGGGGGGGGGAACGCAAAATACTTGACAGGTATTGTTGATTTTTTTCAGGTAACACAAAATGTTTTACAAGTATTGTTGATTTTATTCTGGTAATACCAACTTTTCCACATTTTTTTTTCTTCTCCTCAACAATTACCAGTTTTGCAAAGCACAGGTATAAGCTTCAAATTTTAACCCCCACCCCCGTGATCCCACAAGTGTATTTTGTACACAGATGTCATAACATTTGGACAATCACAGCAGCCTGTAGTTTTACTGCAGTCTGGATTGTTTCAGGTCCATATTGACCGAAAGCTTGATTTTTTCTGTGGAAAAGCAGAAAAATGGGAATCCTGCACATGGTTTTGGTAAGGCATTTTATATGTGAAGACCATCATAATACCTTCCTTTTGTACAGTTTTGTCAGATTGTTTTAAGTATGTTGACAGTATAAATCAACGTCCGTAGTAATAATAATGGTTATTATTACTGTGTTGTGTGGTTTTTTACTTGTGTTGAAGATTATTTACTTTTGTTGAGGATTTTTCTAATAATGGTTATTACCATGTTGTTTTTACTTGTGTTGAAGATTGTTTACTTTTGTTGAAGATTTTTCCCCGGTTGAACTGTTTAGATTTTATCACTTGTAGTTCTACCTCATGTTCTCCATGATTGGACTGGGACTAGCTGCATTCATTCTTAATTGTTGTTATGATAAATCAAGAGATTTTGGTGATTATATAGCTTCAGCACTGTTTTAGCTGCTTGTATAGTATTTAACCAGATGCAAAAAAGAATGCATTCACAATTAGTACTTTGGTACAGAATGTTTTCTAATATGAAACAGACTCCAAACATGCTGTTACCATTCATAGATGCTTTACAAACTTCAGATTATTACAATGTGATTTGGGTGGGGCATTATTTTGAGGTATCTTGTCAAGATTGTTTTATTTTAATCACTGTGATTTTATGGATGAGCATTGTTTTCACTTTGATGCCAGTTTTGATGACCTCAGCCTAATGTCAAGATATCTTCAGGCTAAGTAAGTAAGCAACTTGGTGTTTTATACCCAGTTAACCAGTATGGTTATATCAGGGCGAGTGTCTTCAGGATAGCAAAGACAAAACTGAACATTTTACATACATCTTGAAGTCATGCTCGACTCACGGTAATTATTGTGTAGATACATGCAACATATACAGATATTTCTCGCTTTTCATTGTTTTCTAAAATTGTGAAATAAATGTTCATTGCTTTGCACAAAACCCAAGATACATGCATCATATACAAATATTTGATGCAAATATTTGATACAAATATTTCTCCTCCTTTCCATTGCTTTGCAAAATAAGTGTTCATTGGTTTGGTTTGTACCTCCTCCCCCCACACCCCCCACCAAAAGTGGTCACATTGACTAAGTCAGAGGCAAAAAAAGAGAGAAGGTTCCCCCCCCCCCCCCCCCCCATCTTGAATATGAATTAACCTAACTTTTGCACTCATTCTAGTTCATTTCAGTTCAAGATGGTGTTCAAGATATATATGCACTCCACCCGGTTTCTCACAAACTTCCCCATGATGTTTTTAACATTTTCAGTGGTTGTCCAATTGACAATGGCCCTTTCTTGTTCTAGATTGAAAGAGATATTTTTCCCTGTGTATGAAGTAAATTGCTATGTATTTTGGGGACTACATGGACTTGCCATTTTGTGGCCTTGAATAATTTAGATATATGCCAAGATTATGTCACTTTTTGATGATGGTGTATCGGAGATACTGATCATAATTCGGTGTATTTTTTTTAAATGGTATAATAACAAATCAAGTGAGTTTATGTGATAATCAGTGTTAATTCAGGTGGCCAGCCAGATGTGGCAAAATCGTAATGCTGGATTTGTTTTCACTCGGTATGACATTTTTCAAACTGTCAGTGACAGTGACTATGTACTTTATAACTTTGTCCATTTATAACAGTTTTGATGATGTTGACCAACTTTCAAGATCACAGAGGTGTCTCAGATGAGAAAATGAATGTTGTGTAAGTATCAGCCCAACTGAATCTGAACCATGTGTGGTTGATCCGAGACAGTACCCAAAGTGCTATTTTTGACTTGTGCATGTGACCAAGGAAGATGATTAACAAAAGACTTTTTTTGTGTTTTTTTTTGTTCATTGTTTAAGTTGGCTGAATTTTTTTCCCCTTTCAGATATTGTTTTGATTTAAGTTAGATCTTTGAAACTGCGCAAATATAACTTTTGTCAATATTTACATGTCCATACCAGTTTTTATGGCCTTGACTGATTTTTTAAGGTCATTGGAGTACAATTGTATTTCTCCATTTTTACTGTGAGCTGATGTATGGAATTTTTCTTGTTAAAGTCACAGAATCTAATCACATAATGTATGCGTATGTCAGATTATACTAAACACCGCATTCTTACACATACATTTGAATATTATACATTGCACAGCCTGTTACACATTTTTAATGCTGTGTTTGGACTGTGTATCAAGAGTGTTGGGGATTTTTTATTATTTTTTAATCTGTACAAATGAAATATTTTGATAGAAAGTAGTTTTCACAATTCAGCTGATGGATCATTATTTTTGTTTCATCAGCAAATCAAATTACCATCATCAACTGATGCCACAGCAGGTCAAAAAAACACCTAACACGCCAAGACAGGCTACATATTTTGTCTCATTTTGCCAAGTTTTAGAATGGTTGGTAGGCTTTTTTTCCTCTCTCTCTCTCTCTCTCTCTCTCTCTCTCTCTCTCTCTCTCTCTCTCTCTCTTCTCTCTCTCTCTCTCTTTTTTAATGTTAAATCCTTTGCTCAACTTAGCTGAGTGACCTCCTTCGTCATATTGAAGATTATGTCACTGTGTGAAAATAAAGATTTCATTCAAGCTGTTTTGCAAACATGTGCTTTGTTGGGCAACTTGCATAATAATTTCTTTCCCTGCGTACTTGTTTTCTACACACCACCTGTACAATATATTTTCTTTGCAAGCTGGGAACACAAAAAGTGAAACAAAGTAAAATGCTTTGGATATGATTATTTAGACAGCAAATACAAGCATAATGTCATTTGTTCTGTGTCTTGTATCGTTGTTGTTCTTTCTAAACTGCAGGGAATCCTGGTATGAGCATTCTGTGTTCCGTCCCATATGAACTCTGACGGGTGGCCATGGTGTCATCCTCCTGTTTGTAATCTCAGGGCTGTCATTTTAATTCCGCTTTCCCATCTCCTCTCAGGTTTCTCTACCTGGTTTTGTTGCTCATTCTGTCTTGTCATTTTTCTGGTAATGATGTTGAAGTGTTGTTTACATCCACAGAAACCGTAGGTTTATTAGGGACCAGAGCCCAGGACGTCCACCTCGACTTTCACACAGCTCCTGAGCTCTGACATTGGTAATGATCCATTCTCCTGACGTTTTACCTGAAAATTCTGCAATATCTCTTGTTAAGAGGTATGCTTTTTTTCTTCTTTTCTTTTTATGTTGTTGGGCAGCTATGAGATGGTAGGTAGTTATATGCAGCTTGCTGCCATATGGCACTGGGATTTACTGTTACACGTTTATATCATTTTTTGTTTGTTTGTTTGTTTTTCTGTCTGTTCCTTTTTTTTCTTTTTTCTTTTTTTCTTTCTTTCTTCTTTTTTTCTTCTCTTTTTTTCTTTGTTTCTTCCATTCTTCATTCTTTTTAGAGTTGTATTTCTCTTTAATCTGGTATTAATGTCAGATGAAATGGTCAATGATACCAGCATGTCCTAAACATATATACTCTTTTTTCTTTGTTTATATATATGACAACAAGACTTAAGGGACTAACTCTTCAAAAATGTGTTTGATGTCTGTGTGTATGTGTCTTGTTTTACATTTCTGCGAGGATTAATTTTGTAGATTTGACTTGAGCACGGATAAATATGAGAAGCATTTTGAAATGTGTATCTGATGGTGATAGAGTTGGATTGTTCTGAGGTGACCTGGTGCAGTTGCCAGGACATTAAAATGCAGTTACTAAGTAACTGGCCATCCCACATACTAAGTCTTAGCATGGGTTCATGCTTGAATTTTAATTTTTTTTTAAACCATTGAATCTGAAGATAAAACCAAAGACAGTACAACTGAGCAGCTGTGTGCCTTTGTCAGATGTAATTTCATATTGATGTACAAGTGTTGGTCTTGTAAACCAATGCCAAAAGGTTTCAGTTTTGCTACTGATATACCATTTTGTAAAAACATCTACACAGTTATATATTATTTTGTTCATTAACTAGGCTTGTTTTGTATACAATTATTGCACGAGCTGTAACCAGTAAACCTGCTGCCATTATTTGGAAGCTTCTTTGGTTTTGACCTTTTTCTCTGTGTGTGACCATTTATGTCTTTGACGCACGCACGCACGCACGCACGCACGCACGCACGCACGCACACACACACACACACACACACACACACACGCAATATGAATATGTGTATGGATACCATCCTATAAATCTATCTTATTTATTGACTTCTGTACACAAAGTATTCTGTTTATGTCTCCGGTGTATGATTTTAATAAAAGAAGCAGCATAGTCAAATGAGACTGTGTCAGTAGGCAGAGAAATGTCTTATGTTGTGTTCATAATACTACTACTTTTGTCCCATTGAAAAAGAAAATGAAAAAGCAAAGCATAATTATTACAGACCCTGCAGCTATTATACGTCCACCTTTCGATTTGACACGGCTTAACATCTGGCGGCATTGAAACGCACAGACAACGCCATTCAGCCGTATTATTTGCGAATTGGTCATGCGCAGAGCATCAGTTTTTATGAGGGCCAGAATTTACGCCCGTTCAGATACCTGAGGAATATTAATACAGTCCGGCAGTTGCTCCGCCACACGATTGTCTCCCATCACTGTTCCCGCGTAGCTAATTGACCCGGCACGGCGTTCCTACCACCAGCCTCACCCATGGTTCATTGCGTGGACCTGTAGTATATATGTAGGTCCGTGCTTCATTGCGTGGACCTGTAGTATATGTAGGTCCGTGCTTCATTGCGTGGACCTGTAGTATATGTAGGTCCGTGCTTCATTGCGTGGACCTGTAGTATATGTAGGTCCGTGCTTCATTCCGTGGACCTGTAGTATATGTGGGTCCGTGGACCTGTAGTATATGTAGGTCCGTGCTTCACTGCGTGGACCTGTAGTATATGTAGGTCCGTGCTTCATTGCGTGGACCTGTAGTATATATGTAGGTCCGTGCTTCATTCCGTGGACATGTAGTATATGTAGGTCCGTGCTTCATTCCGTGGACCTGTAGTATATGTAGGTCAGTGCTTCATTCCGTGGACCTGTAGTATATGTGGGTCCGTGGACCTGTAGTATATGTAGGTCCGTGCTTCATTCCGTGGACCTGTAGTATATGTAGGTCAGTGCTTCATTCCGTGGACATGTAGTATGTGTAGGAGCGTGGCTCATTGCATGGACCTGTAGTATCGGTAGGTCCGTGGCTCATTCCGTGGACCTGTAGGTCCGTGGCTCATTGCATGGACCTGCAGTATCGGTAGGTCCGTGGCTCATTCTGTGGATGTGTCGTATAGGTAGGTCCATGGCTCGTTCTGTGGACCTGTAGTGTATGTAGGTCAATGGCTCACTGCGTGGACCTGTAGCATATGTAGGTCCCACACTCCGAGCACCGCTGTCCGGCACCTTCCTCCTGAAGGAAGGATGTCGTAAACCAGTGCTTGGAGTTTATGTAGGTCCATGGCTAATTGCATGGACCTGTAGTGTAGGTAGGTCTGTGGCTCATTCCGTGGACCTGTAGTAGATGTAGGTCCGTGGCTCTGGACCTGTAGTATATGTAGGTCCGTGGCTCATTGCATGGACCTGTAGTATATGTAGGTCCGTGCTTCATTCCGTGGACATTTAGTATATGTAGGTCCGTGCTTCATTCCGTGGACATTTAGTATATGTAGGTGCGTGGCCCATTGCATGGACCTGTAGCATCGGTAGGTCCAAGGCTCATTGCATGGACCTGTAGTGTATGTAGGTCCGTGACTCATTCCGTGGACCTGTAGTGTATGTAGGTCCGTGACTCATTCCGTGGACCTGTAGTGCATGTAGGTCCGTGGCTCATTGCGTGGACCTGTAGTGTATGTAGGTCAATGGCTCATTGGTTGAAGTGTTGCTTTACGTCCACAGAAACCGTAGGTTTATCAGGGACAGGAGCCCAGGACGTCCACCTCGACTTTCTGACACAGCTCCTGAGCTCGAAGGCTCGTTGCGTGGACCTGTAGTATATGTAGGTCCCTGGCTCATACCGCATCGCGGTCCTGCCGCCAGAGGTCCACAGGAGGAGACGTCAGATCGTTGGTGGGCTGCCCGATCCCCCGAAGGAGACATTGTACTGCTGCCGAGTCACTTCGGTGGTAGTTCAGTTGTGCCTGTTCCAATTCAACACACGCAGGACATCACCTACTATGCGCTGTACATTAACATACATTTCAAACAAGCAGAATCTTAAATATTGTAGTCTACCATTATCGCCTATCAAACAATAACCATGTTACACACACACACACACATACGCACGCACCGCACACGCACGCACGCACGCACCCCCCCCCCCCCCCCCCCCCCCCCCCCCCCCCCCCCCCACACACACACACACAGTATAGGTACCGCTGACTACAGCGTTCGATTCAGTCACTAGTGCGTCGGTGTTTACTTTGCAGCCGCGTTGTAAAGCCGTCTGAGGCTGAGTCGCACTTAGTGACATCTCCAGTCATTAATTCAAGAGCGTTTGGCGGAGTTTTACGCTCCAATGGAAAGAGAATGAATGTCAGTAGGCAGTCACGGTCAGAGGCGCGGCGTGACCGGAACGGGTGACCTTTCGGTCAGACACGCTTTGCTTCATCAGTCTCCCCGTTTAGCCAATTAAGACTCGATCTCCATCCTACTCATTTTTTCCTTTTCGGGGGGATATATAAGCACTCGCAGTTTCCGACCGTAGGGATCTTAACTTGTGTAGGTGTAGGCTTTGTGAATGAGACGGGGAGGGGGTATGACTGATGTGGCCGTAAATGCTGTGATGAGAGAGAGAGAGAGAGAGAGAGAGAGAGAGAGAGAGAGAGAGAGAGAGAGAGAGAGCTTAAGTGACTGATGGTTTGGAGATTGAAGAGAGAGACAGAGAGTGTGTGTGTGTGTGTGTGTCTGTCAGTGTGTGTGTGTGTGTTCGTGCGTGTACGTTCGAGCGTGTCGTGTGTGCTCGTGCGGATAAGCTTGCATGTGTGTGTGTGTGTGTGTGTGTGTGTGTGTGTGTGTGTGTGTGTGTGTGTGTGTGTGCGTGCGTGTATGTGTGCATGTGTGTGTGTGTACGTGTGTGTGATTGCGCGCGCGAGTGTGTGTATGTGAAAGAGAGAGAGAGAAGAGAGTTCCGCCGCGGTTATCTACTGTTCATTTTCGTTATAGCCTACTGCTGAAGGAGATACTTAGTGCACAGAAATCATTACTACTGTATTTGCCTAACTGTGAGTTTGTACAGATAATCAGTCAAAGCGATCCATACAGCGCCTCATCTTCCACAAGAAGTGGATGCGAAAAGCGCCTCAAAATGCCACCAGGAACACACTGACACACTCGATCATGGATCACAATGTGCACAGACACAATTATTGACTGTCTCTCTACTGAATAGTCATCTCTTCTCAGTCAGACGAACATTTAACTCATTTGACGGACACATACACATTTGCCTGTCTGTCTGTTTATTAATGTAGTTGTCTACTTCTCCCTTGGCTTGGCTTTTATTGCTGTTAAATTACTGTTAACGTTCGTTGCTGTTTGTTTATTCATTCCATCATATATTGGTTGAGCTATGTTGTTTACTGACGGAGGCCATGTGTGTGTCTACATCATTTTACCAACACGCAGAAGAAAAAGGTACTATCATGTCGTGTTTAGAAACGAAGGAACTAATATGTTGCTTACCGAGGCCATTTGTGTATCCCGGCACATCATTTTACCAACATGCAGAAGAAAAAGGTACTATCATGTAGTGTTTAGAAACGAAGGAACTAATATGTTGTTTACCGAGGCCATTTGTGTATCCCGGCTCACCATTTTACCAACATGCAGAAGAAAAAGGTACTATCATGTAATGTTTAGAAACGAAGGAACTAATATGTTGTTTACTGAGGCCGTTTGTGTATCCCGGCACATGATTTTACCAACATGCAGAAGAAAAAGGTACTTTCATGGTGTTTAGAAACGAAGGAACTAATATGTTGTTTACCGAGGCCATTTGTGTATCCCGGCACATCATTTTACCAACATGCAGAATAAAAAGGTACAACCATGTAACAGATACAAAGGAACTAACCTCATTTTTTATTTTATTTTTATCTCCAATGCACCCGGTTAAGCATTTCGCTAGCAACTGGATTTTAACGTCCTGTCAACCGCACAGGGTCACCACAGGACGATCACACTGTCAGAAGCAGGTGCACACTTCAAAACTCCTCTCATAATGTCAATCCTTTCTCAAATCAAAACGGGTAGCTAGCGTGCTCACGTCCGCTGGTGAGTGGGACATCAGTAGGAACAATTTATTGGACTGCCGCGACAAACAAAGAATACGAGAATTATAATGTAATACTTTATTGCCGTCCTTAAAAGGAAATTTTGCTTTAGAAAAAAATACCATCAACGTAACATTGTAAATGAAGTAAATGCAAATGAAACGTCAACGCAAGACAAAAGAAAAAAAGTGTTTAAACAAATCACGTAAGTAAGTAAGTGACTTGGTGTTTTACGCCCAGTCAACCAACCATTAAGGTTATATCAAGGCGATTAAACAAATCATTGCAAATATAGCTAAATTACCATGTTTAGTTTAACTGAAGCAGTAAATAACGCCGTCAAATTGCAAAACAAACTATTTCACCCAGTTTCACCCTGGCGGCCGCTACCAAGACCGAAATCCCATCGTTAATTTCTCTCATTGCTTTTTACGCGCCTTTTGCTAGAACAGTAATGGGGATTTCCAAATTGACCGTAAAAAGAAGAGGCGGGAAGGGCAACACTGTGTCTTCACCCCGGCGCTGCTTTGTAGTTGACCCCAGGGCGTCCGTCGCCAAATCTCCGTTGATGTTGGTTGTCCGGTGGCTTTTGGCTCAAACGGCCGTTAAATGGCTTTCTCCCTGCCATGAAAGTGTTTGGGCTTGGGTGTTAATAGTTCGTGAATTTGTTTAGTTTGTTTGTTACATTCGTTTTCGCTTCTCCCTCTGTGTGGTCGAGACAACGCACTGTTGGAATGGATCGGTTTGTGTATCGCAGGGAGAAGAATATAAAAGACGACGATGACGAAGAAGAAGAACAATAACAACAGCCAGAAGAATAACTCAAAACACATACACATACAACAATACAATGATAATAATGATAAAAACAAAACAAAAACAAACAAACAAACAACGAAGCAACTAGCTATATTGTTTTAGCTATGCAATAATGATAAAAAATTTTTAATGATAATTATTATGTAATAATGATTTTAAAAATATGTTTTCGCAATGTAATAATGATTTTTTAAATATGTATGTTTTTATAGTGAAGTATACGTTTGATCTAAATTATGGGAACCTTGTGTAACACGCGCCGTCCCCAAAATTAACCAGTGAATTCAATTCCTTGTCCATGTCTAAATCAGTAAGTAGATTCGTAAAGACTTCAGTTGGCCATTCCTGTTCAGCTAGAGACTGAAGGCCTCTCACACAATAATTATGGGGTCTAGACATTGCCGTTCAGGTCAGAATTTTACGGAGTACCGGGCTAGTGGAAAGGTGTCGGCAAAGTTCCAAGCGTCCCCAGGGGAAAGGTCACAGAACAACTATTGTAATCACGTGCAGTGTTTACATTTGAGTGAAAGGAATCTGATCCGCGCTCCGCATAACTCACCCTCCCTTCCCCTCCTTCTTCCCCCCCCCCCCCCGCTCCCCTTCACTGACCGTCCCCGCCCGGGGGGGGAGGAGGGGGCGAAGTTCAGAGTATTTATAGCTGAGTGATGCTAACAAACACAACAAGCCTGCAGTTCCTTGCCGCCATCCACATCCCGAGTTAGTGACAATGTACACACAGGACTAATACACCATTCATGGCCTGAATATCTCGGAATCATTTCAGCCAATCAAATGAAAGCGCGGCAAGACAACACAAACACAGAAACACCGAGACATAAATACTACAAAGCAACAAAAAAGTTTGTGCGGATTTAATGCCTTAGCACTCTTGGGCCATTATGTGGCTATTAACGTCATTATTTTACGAGCCATTACAAAACATCAAACCTCAGATTGACAGATAGTATCATCTGACCATCTGCTGGAAACTTCGCGCAGTAAATTAGACATTCTGGAATGTGTTTTGAAACTATCATTGGCTGCCACAAGTATCATTTTTGTCGCGACAAACAGGTGTTTGTCGCTGCAAATTATGTTTGTCGCGACAAATATTTTTTCGTGACAAGTTTTGTCGCGACAATTTTGTTGTTGTTGCGACAAACATAATTTTTTCCCGAGAAAACGTTTGTCACGACAAACACGTGTTTGTCACGACAAACACGTGTTTGTCGCGACAAACACGTGTTTGTCGCGACAAAAATGATACTTGTGGCAGATCCCGCCAGTGATATAAAACGGAGTTTTTATGACACCTTCGTGCACCCAGTCCCTTGTTCCACCCGTTCTGTTTATACCTACTCATTATAAGACACGATCTAGAAGAAGCAGGCAAACAAAACCGGCTCATTCGACTTTCGGATAGTCACTAAATTTGATGTGTTATTTGGCGGTCAATCGCATTCGTAATTGTCTAGGTCTCGTATAATTTATTTACTGCCTAGACAACGTACCAGGTTAAAAGCAGGAAAAACGTGCACATAATTATAGGTCCGATTCCATTTAAAGCCCACATAACCAACCTGTCACCCCCTTGATTCCCCGAATGGAACGACCCACAGTGTCGGCGATTATATCGCCATATTTAAAGGCGATTCCATTCGTAAACAAATCAGTTTCAACCGTGAATGAATCGAAGAAGCAAACCGATTACTGCTGAAGATTCTCTGACGGACTTTAAACGAATCAGTGATCTATTTTGAAAAGAAGAAGAACAACAACAACGCTGCTCCTTTGTTGCACAGAACCTTATACAACAATACTACAGCTGAACAGTATGGGCAGTATGAACACAATGAACCACGTAAGTAAAGGCCTTTCAAATTAGCCGGAATGAAACACGGAAGAAAATGACTGGTAAATCTCAGTTAACCTCTTTTCGTGTTTGATTTTTATTACACAATTATTATGTGCTAAGTAAATTTTCTTTGATTCTTTAAATTAAATTTTGTTTGTTGTTGTTGTTGTTGTTGTTGTTGATGTTGTTGTTTCATTTCTTGTACATTCATCATTGTTTTGACTTAACATTTCCATAATAATCCCACTTTAGTAATATATATTTTATTTAATGCGTTAAATGAAATGACTCTCTCTCTCTCTCTCTCTCTCTCTCTCTCTCTCTCTCTCTCTCTCTCTCATGCCTTCTTTTCATTTTGTACCTTTCCAATGAAGACTGGCTAGTTACTTTCCGAGCCCAGTCTTCTATTCTCTTTCCGAACACACAAACAGTTGTGTTAGATTATTGCAAAAGGTTTGCAATCAAAATCTCTTTTTCCTACACTTAAAAACAAAAACAAAAACTTATGCTATTCATTACAGTTCCATGAAACAAAAACAACACAATACAGTCGAATACAATTTAAGAAAGTAAAATCATATACTAAAATTAAAACCAAATGCAAATTTGAAAAATTGTCATGAAAATACAACGCAATAAAGTAAAATAATATGATGAAAATAAATACAAAATTGAAAGCAGCATGAAATTCACGAAGTTCAACACAATACAATCTTACGACATAAAAATATAATACACCATAATACGACATGATGATATTCATGATAACATCTTCATTGTTTCAACGGATAAAATTCTTTTGGAAGCAATACTAAACGAAGCAGCATATCTTACGATTATGCTCAGTGTGATAAAAAACAAAAAACAAACTACAACAACAAAAACAACAACAATAACACACACACACACACACACACACACACACACACACACACACACACACACACACACACACCACACACACACACACACACACACACACACACACAAAAGTCCGTGTTGCAGTCATGAACCTGCCAATTCAATACAGTACCAACTTTAATCGCGTTCAGCCCTGCAATAACTGTCACATCCAAAAAATGAAACAGCAGCATTAAACATCAACTGCCCGTAAGGTCCGCGTAAAAGTCAAACACTGAAACTAAGCCATCAAATGGGAACTTTGAACGTTGCCAAAGAATTAGTCCTGTATTACAGGATTTCCGCTGGACGGAAGGAGCTTAACGGGGACACCGGGTGAAGAAGCTTCACGGTCTCTTTCGAAAGCAAAGCATTTAAAGGATACTCTGACAGCAGTAGTTTTTTGTTGTTGGTGTTTTAGTTTTTTGTTTTTGTTTTTGTTTGTTTGTTTTGTTTTGTTTATTTGTCGTTATTTTCAGTCAATTTGTGGTCTAGTTGGATAAAATCAACGTTGCGGACACGCTCACAGTGAGATGCGGAGAAGTCGATTCCTTCCTTAAACTATTTCTCGTCAGCTTGGCACTTTACATGGCAGTTATCGACAGCCTCTCTCCTCCCCCCTACCCCCTTTTGTTGTTGTTGCGTGCGTGCGTGCGTGTGTATGTGAGTGTGTGTGGTCAGATTAGAACTTTCATCATCCATTTACAAAACTGAAGTAAGTCGTTGAAATTATCATCTAAAACAACTTTTTTCCCCCTCTTCTCCTCCATTCGTGTTGTTCTTACGGTGTACTTGGTCAATATCAAATATCAGCCATTTTAGGAACTGAACTTCGAAAACTGAGGGAATCGCTTGTCGTCTTTGAAGTCGTTGCAGTGACATTAAGGGGAAAAAAGCAGTCATATTCATTGGGACTTAAATGATAAGCGGAAGTTACGTTTTAACCAGCTGCATGCCTATGCAGTGACGAATTGGAACGAATCAGAAAACCGTGCAGTGTACAAAGTAGAAATGGGTTTATTTGCACAAATTTAAGTGCAGCCTCTTCTTTGCTTCCCCCCCCCTCCCCCCAATTTGTTTTTAACTGTTTTACTGAATATTTTTCAATCAATTTGGCTTATTTCGGAAGTGAACAAGTCATTCAGTAATAACAAATGCATCAGGCCAGTCAATATGCAGTTTGACTGTTTTTTCTTAGATTTTTTTCCCACTTGCTCTTAATCCCCCGCCTCCCACACACACCAGTTTTCTTTTCTTTTTAAATTTTATTTGGGGGGAGGGAGGTATTCTGTTGTCCTATTAGAACCTGTAAATTTTATGCTGTTCCATTTTTTTAATTTTTATTCTGTTGCCCAACCAAGTTGAACTTTGTGACGGCCATTGGCCTACGCGTCGGCATAGCTGTGTACGGATCCCCCCTGAAATATAAAGTGACAGCCAGCGCCTGGCTTTATTCTGGTTTACGGCTGATGGTGTCACTCATTACAAAAAGGGTCTTTATGAGCAGTGAAAAGGCTAACAATTATGCACGAAGATTTCCAGATTTCTGCCTCTTAAGCAAACACAAAGACGCGCGCGCGCGCGCACACTCACACACACACACACACACACACACACACACACACACACACGTGTGCGCGGGCAAACACACACACGCACAAACACACACTTATGTGCAAGGAAATGGGCCTGCTCCAACGAAAACAGTAACCCACATCTGTTTCACGAAACATTTGTACCGCAACAGGTTGCATACTGGCTAGAGTGTTACAATGATTGCTTGTGCCATTTAAAAATGGAATTGGCACTCACAGTTCAGGAATTGTGTGAAAGTCGAGATGGACGTCCTGGGCTCCCCGTCCCTAATAGTCCTTACGATCTTTGTGGACTTAAAGCAACGTTGAAATATCTCAGAGCCCAGGAGCTGTGTGGAAGTCGAGGTGGCCGTCCTGGCCCCGTCCCTAATAGTCCTTATGGTCTCTGTGGACGTAAAGCAACACTGAACTGAACTGTTTTTGACATCCTCGTTGTGTACATGTTTCCGTCACTGCCACAGCTACTGGTACTGGGAGCTGTGCTGTGGGTGTCCGTGACGTCGCAGCAGCTCTTCCGTCAAGCGGGTGGAACGTTTCCATCTCTGAGCTCTTCCTTCTCCTTCCAACAAGCAGAACCACAATTTGCTGCGCCAACAGGTACGACAATTATCTGTTAGATATATACGTATGTATGCAGATTCGTAGGTAAATAGGTAGGGAGAAAGATAGGTATGGAAATAAGTGGGTTTACACGCGTCTATCTGTCTGTCAAAAAAATCCCCGTCACTTTGTAAATTTGTCGTTTTATTGAGACGGCAAATATTCCAACATGGTGGACCGAGAGGGGTGGGGAGGGTGGGGGGGGGGGGGGGGGGGGATGGAGCAGAGTTAGTTAGTTATTGGATTTTAACGTCCGTCAGTTGAACATGGTCACGTTAGAACAGGGGAGGGCGTTTTCACGTAATACTTTCATATAGTTGACAACAGAGCACAATATTTAGGTCCGATCGCAAAATCGTCGTTGTTGTTGTTGTATGTTACCGTTTGCAGCTTTCCTATCAGGACAATCTCTGGCATCGGACAGAGGTGAGAATCAGCGAGCGTTTGTACCGATAACCTTCCGACCGCAGCCAACACAGCAGCAGCAACGGCAGCAACGGAACAACAATGCCAACGGCGGTGGCGGGGGCCACACCTACCCGGATGGCAGTATGGGTGGCGACTACCCGTCCAAACTGGCCGAGAAGAGAGGCGGGGGCTCCGGAAGCACCCACACCTACCCGGATGGCACGATGGGTGGCGATTACCCCTCGCATCTGGCTGCCAAAAACGGTGCCGAGAGACCTGGACAGCACACCTACCCGGATGGAAGTATGGGTGGCGACTACCCCTCTCATCTCGCTGCCAAAAATAATGCCGCTAGATCTGGACAGCACACCTACCCGGATGGAACGATGGGTGGCGATTACCCCTCGCATCTGGCTGCCAAAAACGGTGCCGAGAGACCTGGACAGCACACCTACCCGGATGGAAGTATGGGTGGCGACTACCCCTCTCATCTCGCTGCCAAAAATAATGCCGCTAGATCTGGACAGCACACCTACCCGGATGGAACAATGGGTGGCGACTATCCCTCGCATCTGCTGCCAAAAACGGTGCCAGAGACTGGACAGCACACCTACCCGGATGGAAGTATGGGTGGCGACTACCCATCACATCTGGCTGCCAAAAAAAATGGTGCCGCTATATCTGGACAGCACACCTACCCGGATGGAACAATGGGCGGCGACTACCCCTCTCATCTCGCTGCTCAAAACAACGGTGCCGCTAGATCTGGGCAGCACACGTACCCGGAAGGAAGTATGGGTGGCGACTACCCTTCCCATCTCGCCGCCAAAAGTAACGCCGGGAGATCTGGACAGCACACGTACCCGGAAGGAAGTATGGGTGGCGACTACCCTTCCCACCTCGCTGCCAAAAATAATGCCGCTAGATCCGGACAGCATACCTACCCTGACGGTACAATGGGTGGCGACTACCCCTCCAAACTGGGTGCCAGACAAGGCCAGCAGCAACAGCAGTACCCTAACGGTCGGTTTAGAGGCACCCTCCCTGTCCATCTCGTAGCGCTGCAAGCAAGCACGAACAACGCCAACAGCAACAGCCCGACTCCAGTTCCACACACCTACCCGGACGGCACAAAGGGAGGTGACTATCCTACAAGATTGGCCGCCCAGAACAAACAGCATACCTACCCGGATGGCACGATGGGCGGTGACTACCCTACAAGATTGGCCGCCCAGAACAAACAGCATACCTACCCGGATGGCACGATGGGCGGTGACTACCCTACAAGATTGGCCGCCCAGAACAAACAGCATACCTACCCGGATGGCATGATGGGCGGCGACTACCCTACAAGATTGGCCGCCCAGAACAAACAGCATACCTACCCGGATGGCACGACTGGCGGTGAATATCCTACAAGACTGGCCACCCAGAACAAACAGCATACCTACCCGGATGGCACAACGGGCGGTGACTACCCCACAAGATTGGCCGCCCAGAACAAACAGCACACCTACCCGGATGGCACGACGGGCGGTGACTACCCTACAAGAATGGCCGCCCAGAACAAACAGCACACCTACCCGGATGGCACGATGGGCGGCGACTACCCTACAAGAATGGCCGCCCAGAACAAACACCAAACCGACACGAATGGCGGAAGGGGCGGCGACTACCCTTCAAAACTGGTAAGTGCGTCGTAGACGGAAGTCCTGTTCAATCTGGTTCCCGGTAGCTCATAGGATATACATATCCTGTCTACTCATCGGAATTTTACGAAAGGCCCTCCAGGATGCTATGTGTTAACGTCATGTTGGTTGATGTCTGAGCCGTTGTACTCTCTTCGTCATGGTATGTGAAAACTGTGAACTTGCCATGTTCCTGTCATATACTTGATTTATTCTCAAGCCGGAATAGATCAGTAGGTTCACTGCAATGTTATTCGTCCTGATTTAGATCATAAGTATACCCTATTGTGTTGAATTTGGCATAAACAATATCATACACAATACACAAGCATCGTGCATTTTTTCCAGAACTTCTCCACCAACTGAAAGCTAAGTAGATCAGTTTCATTCCTGTCCCCATTTGTATTGTTAGTGTATTATCTGTTTGTTGCTTGAAAAGGTTGCTTTCGTTGAAAATTGGCGCATGTCTTGTGTCTATTTTTATTTTTATTTTATTTTATTTTTCCCTTTTGTGTGTTACTGACCTTGTTTCAGAATGCTGGCGGTCAGTTTTGCTTCAGATTATTAGTATTGGCTTTTTGTCATGGCTTATTTCGTCATACTCGATCGCCATGACATCGACTATTGTTAACAATATTCATGAGGAGGGTAACGTCGTTTTGCCTGATCGAAAGCAGGATTGTGGACAGCATTGACCTTGGGTTAGTTTTAATGAGCTAGGTCACGGCGGGTCACGAGATCGACTCCGTTCCCTGCTCACTTTGAATTGCGTTCCTTCGTCTCGTCAAACCTTTCCTCCTCCAACAAGGGCTATTCGTGAAAGAGTATTTTATTGTTATGCTTGGAATTCATAAAACGAAAGTGGTATACAGCAGTACTGGCACACGAATGTGATTGACGTCTTTTTGTCGGGCTTCGTGGTTGCACAGCCATTTTGCACACACAGACCTACGATCCAACCTCGCTTTCGATCTCGTGACCTGCCTTGACCTAGCTCACTAAGAATGACCCCAATCTCGTTTTCGATTTCATGACCTACCGTGACTTATCTCATTAAGAATGGTCCTTGTTTTGAACAAAAACGACGATTTCTTCTTTCTTCTTCTTCTGCCTTTTCATTGTTTTTATTGTTCTCGTTTACTGTTGACATTTTGTTCGTTCGTTTTGAACATTGTTTTGTCCTATCAGAAGGCGATTTTTGTGTGTGTGTGTGTGTGTGTGTGTGTGTGTGTGTGTGTATTGCTGTTGTTGTTGTTGTTGTTGTTGTTGTTTTGTTTGTTTGCATGTTTTTGCTTCTTGGTTTGATACTATTTGTATGTTTTGATCTAAGTGCATCAGCTTCTTTGAGGGGTGGGCAGAGGGGTGGAGCGTGGGGGGGGGGGGGGGGGGGTCGTTTGTTTGCCTAGCTGTTGCCACGGGGAAATAAATTCACTCAATTGTTGTCTGGCAGGGGGACAAGTCTGCCAACACACCTGCTTACCCGCCCCAGCAATTCGTTCCCAGCAACTCCCAGTACCAGTCGGCGCAGGAGTCCTCTAACAACCTCAGGTAGGTCAGCGTGCTGGGGGGTTTCCCCCTTGGTAGGTCAAGGTGCCAATGTGCCGGGTTTTTTCCTCAGGTAGGTCAATATGCTGGGTTTTTTTTTTCTCAGGAAGGTAAGTGTGTCAATGTGCTAGTGTTTCTTTCCTCAGGTAGGTGAATGTGTCAATGTGCTGTTTTCTTTACCCTCAGGTAGGTCAAGCTGCCAGTGTGCCGGGTTTTTCCCTCAGGTAGGTCAATATGCTGGGTTTTTTCCCTCAGCAAGGTCAATGTGCTAGTGTTTTTTTCCTCAGGTACGTCAGTGTGTCAGTGTGCTGTGTTTTATTTCCCCTCAGGTAGGTCAATGTGTCAATTTGCCGTTTTTCAGTTGTTGTTTTTTCTTCTTCTTCCCCCCACCCCCTCCCCCGAGGTCAATGTGTCAGTGTGCTGTTTTCACCTTCGGGTAGTGCAGTGTGGCAATGTGCCGTTTTTTGTTGTTGTTTTTTAACCTGAGGTAGGTGTGTCAATGTGCTTGTTTTTCCCCTTGGGTAGGTCAATGTGTCAGTCTGCTGGTTTTTCCCCCTCAGGTAGGTCAATGTGTCAGTGTGCTGGGTTTTTTTCATCAGGTAGGTCAATGTGTCAATCTGCGGGGTTTTCCCCCTCAGGCAGATCAATGTGTCAATGTGTTTGTTTTTCCCCTCAGGTAGGTCAGTGTGTCAGTGTGCTCCCCCCCCCCCTCCCCCCCATGTAAGTCAATGTGATACAGTATGTTTCGCCCCGATAAGACCTACAATAACATTCTGGGCGCCCCGAGTGTTAAAATCCACTAGCTTACTCGCTGACGTCCTACTCATTTTTCTCATTTTGACAGAAGCGAGCAGCTGTACCCTCCCTCCAGCGCTCAGAACCAGCTCTACTCCCCGGCACGCGCTAAAGCCGACACGAACTTCAGGGCCTACCCGGACACCCGGGTAGCAGTACAGCGGCTGCCCACTAAGGCCATCCCTCAGGTAAGTAAGTAAGCATATAAGTAAGTAAGTAAGTAACGTCCACAGAAATCATAAGGCTTATTAGGGACGCGAAGAAGGGAGGAGGGTGGGGTATGGAGGTGATGATGATGTAGAGCTTAATGTCCTCGGATGTCGGTTGACATATTAGGGACAAACTATGACCAGTGCGTGAGCATGGTTCAATATTGCTTTACGTCCGCAGAAACCATAAGGCTCGTTAGGACGGAAAGCCCAGGACGGCCACCTCGACTCTCACACAGCTCCTGAACTCTGACATATGGAGGTGGGGGAAGAGGGAGATTATATACCTATCGCTACGCTGGACAACCTTTGTGGACGACTAAAAGAGCTTTCAGACGCATGCAAGCACTTACCTACGATAACCTTTGTGGCCGACTAAAATTAATGAGCATTCAGACGCATGCAAGCATGTATTTATGTGTTCGCAGTGAAGTCTCCCCAGACCAACCTTTGTGGACGACTAAAAGAGCGTCCAGATGCATGCAAGCACTTATCTAGGATAACCTCGAACTCCAAGCATTAGTTTATTACGACATCCTTCCTCCAACCATTGCCATAGTTGATTACGCCATAGGTCTCGAAAAACTGTCTGCTATAATAATAATAAATAAATAATTCTTATAAAGCGCTGTTCTCTAACCAGAGTTAAACTCACTGCGCTGTACAAATGTCCTATGACAACAACAAAAAACATTAACATACATTTCAAACAAACAAAATCTTAAATATTGCAGTCTGTCATTAACGCCTATCAAACAATAACCACACACACACACACACACACACACACACACACACACACACACACACACACACACCACACACTCACACACACACACACACACACACACACACACACACACACACACACACACAAAACTCACACACACCACACCACTCTTCAGCGTGCGCACACACAGACACAGACAGACACACACGCACACAGACACACACAGACACACACAGACACAGACACACACACACACACACACACACACACACACACACACACACACACACACACACACACACACACACACACACACACACAGAGTTTTTCGATGATGCTCAAACGGCAGTAAGTTTGTAACAGACAATTCAAAATATCATATCAGATGTTTCTTTTATAACTGAACACGTTCCTTACGCCAGCACAAATAAAACTAAAATCGTTTGAATCGAAACAGAGCTCTTTAGTTTTTCTTCTTCTTTTTTGTTTTTGCCCGCGGCGGATGCATCTCATGTTTACGTGCGTGCTTGGACGCCGTGTTGCTTCCCCAGTCTTATTAGTACCCAAACCTTTCGGAGGGTGCTGACGACGGTGGTGGATATAGCAACGCGGAGACATGAAACAGTGCCCCTTCAGTGGCGTAACCAATTCTGGCAGAATTTGGAGGAAGGTGCCGGAAAGCGATGCTCGGAGTGTGGGATAAGCTTTGTGGCCGACGAAAAGAGCGTTCAGACGCATGCAAGTAAGTAATTAAACATGGTGCTTAACGTCCACAGAAACCATAAGGCTTATTAGGGACGGGGACTGAGAAGGGTGGGGTGGGGAGGAGGGGGTATGGAGGTGGGGGGAGAGAGAGATTATATACCTATCGCTACACTGTCACCACCAGAATGATCCCTGCAATAAGATGGGTAGCGATGAGAGCCATTTTAATATTTCAGTAGGAAGTGATGGACAAAGTCACAAAGGACAGTGTCCACAAACCACAACCTTTTCAAAGAGAAAGGAGAGCCGAAGCGGTATCGAACCGAGGTCCTTCCGCTTACCAGCCTAACGCCTTGACGCTAGGCCTAACCGGCTCACACGCATGCAGGTAGGTAGATAATGTTGCTTAATGTCCTCGAATGTCGGTTGACATATTAGGGACAAGCTGAGACCAATGCCGAAGCATGGTTCAATATAGCTTTACGTCCACGGAAACCAGAAGGCTCGTTAGGACGGACAG